>CM035159.1:93198829-93563298 GCA_020205615.1 Panax quinquefolius
AAGAAGAAGATTTGTAGATGTCTACATTCATTATTTTTCCCATTTGTATGAAATGGATGTCTATCACTAATTCAGTATTCCTACCCCTTCTCACTTTTTTCTAATAGTGGTTAAAGCCATAAACTATTGCATTAAGTTTTACTCGAATTATGAGCTGCAATTCTTAAAATGATTAATAGATAATAAGATTTTTAAAGTGTTTTACTTTGACTACATACTTCAAGTATTACAATGTTTTCCAAAACTATTTTCCTGATTTTTATTGTCATTATAATGTTCTTATTTTGTAGGAGAGGCAAAAGGTAATTGTGAGACCTCAGATTTTATGATTAAATATTTAATTTTCTCGAATTTTTTTTTTTAATATTATGGTGTGGATTTGATATAATATTATAGTTGTGGGTAATATTTATAAATTTTGCAAAGTATGCAAGTTGTTATATTATATTCGATTGGTCAGGGAATATTCTTTGTGTCGGGGAATATTCGTACGACAACACAATCATTAGTAGACCCCTATTAACGGAATTATTGTCGGATTGAGAAAACGACAAAAATATTTTATTGAAAATAACGGCGAAAGTGTTACCGTTAATACTGTTGAACTACTCGGTAGTAAAAGTACAGTAATACATGTGGTTGCATAGTAGCACACGGTATTGATTATTAATGTTTACGTGAGAAGTCACTCAGTTTTGTTCAATTATTGCTATAGTAATTGTTGCATAGTATCTCACGTTATTTGATTCAATTATTGTCGATATTTTATATATTATTAAATCAATAATTGGAAATGACAGAGTTATTAATATTATAAATTGCAATATTAACGATGTCTAGAAGTTCGCAAAGGAGAGGTTTGGTCACCTAATTGCGCGCCAATAGGGAGAAATCCTTATTGGAAAGCCCCCTCTTTCCTGGGAACGACCTGGTCGATTAATATTGTGAATTATAATAAAGATGATAAATGTTGTTAAAATTATTAAGGAGATTTTTATAAAGTTTGTTTATTTTATGGATTCCTATTTACCCATTTTTCAAAATAATCGGTAGAAAATTTTAAAAGGTGGGGCCCACATGTGGGGCCCATATGTGTTGGAAAAATGATTTTGAAAATGGAAAAGTATACGTATGGAAGTATATGTATGTATTGAATATATGGTGGAAGAAAATGATATGTGAAAGTGATAGGTGTGTGATGTGTGTGTGAGTGGAAAATGGTGGAAAAGTGGTAGTGTGATAGCGATGTGTAAGAGTGTAGTGAAAGTGATTATTGGGAGGGTGGGGGATTGATGTTGGATATGGAGGGATAAAAAAATCTAGTGGTATATATAATATTAATATATATAAATTGAAAACATGTGTTTATATATATGTATTATATTTTAATTTTTGTTGAAATCTTATTGGTTAGTTGTTTGACTTAGTTGTTAGTTGATTGAAGAAATAATTCTGCAAAATTATTTCGTACTTGAACAGTGCCCTTCCATTCTCCTATAAATAGAAGCTCATTCCTTCATTATTTCTTACGAATTCACTGAAACTCTAGAGAGAAAAATTATAGAGAAACTATAGAAAAGTATTCTGCTACTTCCCTACTCTTATATTCAGTTTCTTTTACGGTAAGGGGTATTATTTTTTTTCATATTCATGAAGAGAACTTCTGTTATTCCATTCTTTATTATTCTGTTGAAATAACCTGTATACGCGGTCTACCCTATACTTGGTGATTTCTGTTATTATTCTATTCGTTATTATTTTGTTGGAACATCCTGTCTGTGCGTTATACGCTGGACCTGGTTCCGTCTTTATTATTCTGTTGGAACATCCTGTCTGTGTGTTTTACATCGGACCTGGTTCCGTCTTTGTTATTATTCTGTTGGAATATCACATCGTGTGTTTTACAGGACCGAGTTAAAATCTTTATTTATTATTTTATCGAAATATCACATGCTCTGTGCTTTTTTGGGACTGGTTCCATTATTTATTATTTCGCATTTATTATTACATTGGGACATCTGCTTGATGTGAATTTCACGACTGGTTCGTTATTATTTATTCGTTGGAATAACTCATACATGCCAAGTACCGCATGCATGGTGATTTCTTTTGTTATTCCATTCGTTATTATACTTAGTTTGTTAAAATTTTGACTTCTACTCCTTGAAATTAGTGGAATATCCTTGATATTTGCGCTTCATCCAGTATTTTTCATGGAAATATTCTTTTGACCATTCTTAAATTTTACTCTACAAAGCAGTATCATGTTGACAATTTG
The DNA here is from genome assembly GCA_020205615.1 of Panax quinquefolius. Taxonomy (NCBI): domain Eukaryota; kingdom Viridiplantae; phylum Streptophyta; class Magnoliopsida; order Apiales; family Araliaceae; genus Panax; species Panax quinquefolius. Next base: position 93,201,108 of record CM035159.1, read on the forward strand.
GACGTTATTAGTTCCTGAATAAATTAATTCGTGAACTTGTTTTATTGAACTCTTATATCATTCTCATCATCCTCATGTTTATATTTTTTTGAAAGTCATCTGTGGCCTGTAGTGCATAGATGGACTTGGTATGATTATGACCAGGGATTACTCGGTGTAATCATAACCGTAATGTTACAAATGATGTGATAAAAGTCCTCATTGGCCTGTAGTGCATTGATGGACAGTTGTTGGCATGATCATGACCATTGATGAATACACAAATATCTTTGGCCTGTAGGGAATGGAATTTGTGGTCGTGACCCTAATGAATATCCTTGGTCAGTAGTGCGTGGATGATGTGGATTAATTATTGTCGAGTCTCAATGATAAAAGTGATGAAAATTTTTAAATCATAAAAGATAGTAGATTTTATTCTCTACTTGACTCTTTTAATGGATTGGTTGATCATTGCTGATTAAACTTGATGTCTATTGTATTTTATCGGTTTAACATTGTTGAAGGCTAATGATAATTTATTTTGCATTATCTTAGTTATAATATTTCTTCTTTGGGCTAGTTGAGCTCACCCTTTCTTTCTTTGTTCTCTTCAGGAAATGAGAACGTAGGCGGGACTAGTAGTCGTGAAGCGGAGTGATGGTCGAGAGATGGTGTCTTAGTAGTCCTCACTATTATGTAAAATAGTGTGATAATAAATGTAACGAGGACTCTATTTGAGAATGGATATTATCTAGAAGATAATATTTGTATTTAAACTCACAGCATATGTTTTGTCGTATTTTACACGACTGTTGTATTATTAGTTTGTATTTGAATTTTGTACCATGTATTTGGCGACTCATGATGGGTGATGTATACCTATTTTGGGGGGTCACAGTTGGTATCAAAGCTTAGGGATATGATCCCTGGCTAAGATGTGAGACAAGAACTAGGAGGGGAGAGATGGGGAATTCTTTCGCTAGTATGACCTACCTAAGTTTAATTGTTATTTAATTGGTTGGTCAGAGTATATTGATAATATGTGACATGTTAATTAACCCTTGTTTTCTGGCAGTATTTGAAAATGGCAGCTGAAAATGTCAACAATGGAGTGAATGAGACCATGGAGACACCTCAAATCACCAACCAGGATAATGTAATATCGGGCGAAGAAGGAATTAGAGATATCCATGTGGTGAGGGAAGAATTAATAGTTGCACCCGAGCTAGTCGCAGAGGTAGCAGCTGAGAGCGAGGTAGAAGAGGAACCTGAGGAGAATTTATTAGCAGAAATTTTTGATCAAAATGTAGAACTGCGAGATCGTATTCATGAGCTAGAAGAACAGGTTGAAGAACGGCAAGCGGTCGTGGAACAAAGGGATGCAACAATTCAAAATTGTGTTACCCGATATATGATGCTCGAACAAAATCACGCTTTGATAGGGTGTAAGATATTAAAGTTGGAATATGAAAATTCAAATATCAAAGATCAGCTGAAAGAAGAAACAACTGAATGAGTGAGAATGAAGGATGCGTGAGTAAAAGCCACACGACATGTTGATATTGTAGAAAGAGATGTCTGATCCAAAAAGGCTAAAATAGATGATATACATTTCTCTTTTTGGATAGCAATTGGGAGAACCCAACATCGAGTTTTGAATTACCCTGTACAGAGCGGTCAATCTCAATTCGATGTGGATCGAAGATTGATGATTCAGATCATGAATCAAGAGTACGATGAAGCAGTTGAGTGTGGAATATGCCCTATAGAAAAGTCAATTCCAAAGATAGTGATGACACCAAATGCTACCCCTGACAAGTCAAAGCCGGGTAGTTCAAAGGAGAGCGGTTGTCATGACTTCCCAACAAGTGAGGAACCCAAATGAAGTTATCACGAGTAAGCATAACATAAACTCTAGCGAAGTCTATACCGTGTTAGATACCGGTTCTACTCACTCTTTTATTTCACTTAGTTGTGTTCAATGTTTGAAGTTAACTCCGGAGAAATTGGACTTTGATTTATCTATTTAAACTCAGTTGGGAGAAACCTTCGTTACCTCCACTATTTATAAATCTTGTTCAAATCAACACTTTCACGTTACCTATCGATCTTATCTCTTTGAAAATACTTGCATTGATGTGATTTTTGGAAACGATTGGTTAACTACTCATCATGCTTTTCGTAAGGTTGTTAGCTTTCATATTCCTAACCAACCTATTATGCGAATTCAAGCAACCAAACCACTAAAGTCAATCACTGTCATATCAAGCCATAAGTAAAGAGTTCTGACCCTTTCGTTGTTGACTTCCTTGTGTGGAATGCACCGAAGCCAGACTTTTAGTAGGAAACACCGTGAGTGATAATGGCAAGTTGATAGGTATCAATGTGACGTGCTATCCAAGTATTGGGATGAGAGTCATAGGTTTGAATGATATTTCTATTGTTAATAAATTCTTAAAGTATTCCTGAAGATTTCTTAGCCTACCCCTAGAGCGTGAAATCGAATTTTGTATTGACCCCAGTACAAAACCCATTTCTTAAACCCTCAAATATTTCTTTACTTAAAATGAACGTATCATGCGCCAAAGACGTTGGCTCGAGCTATTGAAGATTACGATCTTACCATTCAATATCATCATGGAAAAATGAACGTGGTAGCTGACGCATTGAGTAGAAGATAATATGCGGGTACGAGTGCAATATTGTCAATGCAAATGCCTATTCGTACAACTTACAAATGATGAAGATAGAGTTAAAGACTCTAGGGACCCACATGAAGATAACGAATATACGAGTAGAATCGACTTTAATCGATAAAGTTAAAGCCGCTCAAGCTACACACCCGAAGCTGATGAATGTGAAGAAGAAGGTTCAAGAGGGCATTATTTTAAAAGCAAGAGTTGCTGAAGAGAGGAAATCTCAACCCTCGATTTAATTGGCCCATTTGAAATCCTCGATCGAGTAGGAACTGTGGCTTATAGACTCGTTTTACCGCCAAGTATATCGCGTGTTCATAACATTTTTCACGTATCGACGTTACGTAGATATGTGAAAGACTCGAACCACATAGTTGAATTAGAACCAGATGAGATAGCGGATAATTTAATGTATGAAGATGTACCTGTTAAAATCTTGGATAAGAAGGATTACATTCGACACTCAAAGGTTATACCCCAAGAGTTAGAATTTGAAATGAAGACAAGGTATCCTCAACTATTCAGCATACCAAGTACGTACCCTAATTTTGAGGGCAAAATTTCTTAAGAAGGGGAGATTGTGAGACCCCAGATTTTATGAATAAATATTTAATTTTCTCAATTTTTTTTTTAATATTATGGTGTGGATTTGATATAATATTATAGTTGTGGGTAATATTTATAAATTTTGCAAAGTATGCAAGTTGTTATATTATATTCGATTGGTCAGGGAATATTCTTTGTGTCGGGAATATTAAATACGACCAAGACAATCATTGGTGGACCCCCTAACGAAATTATTGTCGGATTGAAAACGACAAAAATATTTTATTGAAAATAACGACGGAAGTGTTACCGTTAATACTGTTGAACTACTCGGTAGTAAAGGTACAGTAATACGTGTGGTTGCATAATAGCACACGGTATTGATTATTAATGCTTACGTGAGAAGTCACTCAGTTTTGTTCAATTATTGCTATAGTAATTGTTGCATAGTATCTCACGTTATTTGATTTAATTATTGTAGATATTTTATATATTATTAAATCAATAATTGAAATGACAGAGTTAATAATATTATAAATTACAATATTAACGATGTCTAGAAGTTCTGCAAAGGGGAGGTTTGGTCACCTAATTCAAGGCGCTTGATAGGGAGAAATCCTTATTCGAAAGCCCTCTTTCTGAGGAACGACACGGTCGATTAATATTGTGAATTATAATAAAGATGATAAATGTTGTTAAAATTATTAAGGAGATTTTTATAAAGTTTGTTTATTTTATGGATTCCTATTTACCCATTTTTTAAAATAATCGGTAGAAAATTTTTAAAGGTGGGGCCCACATGTGGGGACCAGATGTAGGGGCCACATGTGGGACCCATATGTGTTGAAAAAATGATTTTGGAAATGGAAGAGTATACGTATGGAAGTATATGTATGTATTGAATATATGGTGGAAGAAAATGATATGTGAAAGTGATAGGTGTGTGATGTGTGTGTGAGTGGAAAATGGTGGAAAAGTGGTAGTGTGATAGCGATGTGTAAGAGTGTAGTGAAAGTGATTATTGGGAGGGTGGGGGATTGATGTTGGATATGGGGGATAAAAAAATCTAGTGGTATATATAATATTAATATATATAAATTGAAAACATGTATTTATATATATGTATTATATTTTAATTTTTGTTGAAATCTTATTGGTTAGTTGTTTGACTTAGTTGTTAGTGATTGAAGAAATAATTACGCAAAATTATTTCGTACTTTGAACAAATGCCCTTCCATTCTCCCTATAAATAAGCTCATTCCTTCATTATTTCTTACGAATTCACTTTGAAACTCCAGAGAGAAAAATTATAGAGAAACTATAGAAAAGTATTCTCGCTACTTCCCTACTCTTATATTACTGCTTTTACGGTGAAGGGTATTATTTTTTTTTCATATTCATGAAGAGAACTTCTATTATTTCATTCTTTATTATTCTGTTGAAATAATCGTATCATGCTATTTCACCCTATACTTGGTGATTTCTATTGTTATTCTATTCGTTATTATTTTGTTGGAACATCACATGCGTGTGTTATCATGGGACTGGTTTCATCTTTATTATTACATTGGAACATCACATGTGTGTTTTACGGGACTGGTTAAAATCTTTGTTATTATTACGTTAGAATATCCTATACGTGTGTTTTACATTGGACTGGTTAAAATCTTTATTTATTATTCTATCGGAATATCCTGTCTGTGCATTTTACGCCGAACCTGGTTCCATTATTTATTATTCTGTTGGGACATCCCGTCGGTGTGAATTTCACCGACTGGTTCCGTTATTATTATTCATTTGAATAACTCATACATGCGAAATACCGCATGCATGGTGATTTCTTTTGTTATTCCATTCGTTATTATACTCAGTTGGTTAAAATTTTGACTTCTATACTCCATGAAATTAGTGGAATATCCTTGATATTTGCGCTTCATCCAGTATTTTTCATGGAAATATTCTTCTGAGTATTCTTGAATTTTACTCTACAAAACATTATCATGTTGACAATTTGGACGTTATTAGTTCATGAATAAATTAATTCGTGAACTTTTTTTTATTGAACTCTTATATCATTGTCATCATCCTCATGTTTATATTTTTTTAAAAGTCATCTGTGGCCTGTAGTGCATAGATGGACTTGGTATGATTATGACCAGGGATTACTCGGTGTAATCATGACTGTAATGTTACAAATGATGTGATAAAAGTCCTCATTGGCCCGTAGTGCATTGATGGACAGTTGTTGGCATGATCATGACCATTGATGAATACACAAATATCCTTGGCCCATAGTACATGGAATTTGTGGTCGTGACCCTTATGAATATCCTTGGTAGTAGTGCGGGGATGATGTGGATTAATTATTAAGTCGTGTCTCAAATGATAAAAGTGATGAAAACTTTTAAATCATAAAAGATAGTAGATTTTATTCTCTACTTGACTCTTTTAATGGATTGGTTGATCAGCTTTGATTAAACTTGATGTCTATTGTATTTTATCAGTTTAACATTGTTGAAGGCTAATGATAATTTATTTTGTATTATCTTAGTTATAATATTTCTTGCTGGGCTAGTTGAGCTCACCCTTTCTTTCACTGTTCTCTTCAGGAAATGATAACGTAGTTGGGACTAGTCGGCGAACGGAGTGATGGTCCGAGATGGTGTCTTAGTAGTCCTCACTATTCTGTAAAATAGTGTGATAATAAATGTAACGAGGACTCTATTTGAGAATGGATATTGTCTAGAAGGCAATATTTGTATTTAAACTCACAGCATATATTTTGTCGTATTTTACACGACTGCTGTATTATTAGTTTGTATTTGAATTTTTACCATGTATTTGGCGACTCAAGATGGGTGATGTATACCTATTTTGGGGGCGTCACAGTTGGTATCAAAGCTTAGGGATATGATCCCTGGCTAAGATGTGAGACAAGAACTAGGAGGGGAGAGATGGGGAATTCTTTCGCTAATATGACCTACCTAAGTTTAATTGTTATTTAATTGGTTGGTCAGAGTATATTGATAATATGTGACATGTTAATTAACCCTTATTTTCTGGCAGTATTTGAAAATGGCAGCTGAAAATGTCAACAATGGAGTGAATGAGACCATGGAGACACCTCAAATCACCAACCAGGATAATGTAATATCGGGCAAAGAAGGAATTAGAGATATCCATGTGGTGAGGGAAGAATTAATAGTTACACCCGAGCTAGTCGCAGAGGTAGCAGCTGAGAGCGAGGAAGAAGAGGAACCTGAGGAGAATTTATTAGTAGAAATTTTTGATCAAAATATAGAACTGCGAGATCGTATTCGTGAGCTAGAAGAACAGGTTGAAGAACGGCAACCGGTCATGGAACAAAGGGATACAATAATTCAAAATTATGTTACCCGATATGTGATGCTCGAACAAAATCACGCTTTGGCAGGGTGTAAGATATTAAAGTTGGAATCTGAAAATTCAAATATCAAAGATCAGCTGAAAGAAAAAACAACTGAACGAGTGAGAATGAAGGATGCATGAGTAAAAGTCGCACGACATGTTGATATTGTAGAAAGAGATGTCCGATCCAAAAAGGCTAAAATAGATGATATACATTTCTCTTTTTGGACAGTAATTGGGAGAACCCAACATCGAGTTTTGAATTACCCTGTACAGAGCGGTCAATCTCAATTCGATATGGATCGAAGATTGATGATTCAGATCATGAATCAGGAGTACGATGAAGCAGTTGAGTGTGGAATATGCCCTATAAAAAAGTTAATTCCAATGATAGTGATCACACCAAATGCTACCCCCGACAAGTCAAAGCCGGGTAGTTCAAAGGAGAGCGGTTGTCATAACTTCCCAACAATTGACGAACCCAAATGAAGTTATCACGAGTAAGCTTATCATAAACTCTAGCGAAGTCTATACCGTGTTAGATACCGGTTCTACCCACTCTTTTATTTCACTTAGTTGTGTTCAATGTTTGAAGTTAACTCCGGAGAAATTGGACTTTGATTTATCTGTTTAAACTCAGTTCGGAGAAACCTTCGTTACCTCCATTATTTATAAATCTTGTTCAAATCAACACTTTCACGTTACCTATCGATCTTATCTCTTTGAAAATACTTACATTGATGTTATTTTTGGAAATGATTGTTTAACTACTCATCATGCTTTTCATAAGGTTGTTAGCTTTCATATTCCTAACCAACCTATTATGCGAATTCAAGCAACCAAACCACTAAAGTTAATCACTGTTATATCAAGCCATAAGTAAAGAGTTCCGAGCCTTTCGTTGTTGACTTCTTTGTGTGGAATGCACCGAAGCCAGACTTTCCGTAGGCAACACCCTGAGTGACAATGGCAAGTTGATAGGTAGCAATGTGACGTGCTATCCAAGTCTTGGGATGAGAGTTATATGTTTGAATGATATTTCTATTGTTAATAAATTCTTAAAGTATTCCTGAAGATTTCTTAGCCTACCCCTAGAGCGTGAAATCGAATTTTGTATTGACCCCAGTACAAAACCCATTTCTTAAACCCTCAAATATTTCTTTACCTAAAACGAACGTATCATGCGCCAAAGACGTTGGCTCGAGCTATTGAAGATTACGATCTTACAATTCAATATCATTGTGGAAAAGCGAACGTGGTAGCTGACACATTGAGTAGAAGATCATATGCGGGTACGAGTGCGATATTGTCAACGCAAAGGCCTATTCGTACAACTTACAAATGATGAAGATAGAGTTAAAGACCCTAGGGACCCACATGAAGATAACGAATATACGAGTAGAATCGACTTTAATCGATAAAGTTAAAGTCGCTCAAGCTACACACCCGGAGCTGATGATTGTGAAGAAGAAGGTTCAAGAGGGCGTTATTTTAAAAGCAAGAGTTGCTGAAGAGAGGAAATCTCAACCCTCGATTTAATTGGCCCATTTGAAATCCTCGATCGAGTAGGAACTGTGGCTTATAGACTCATTTTACCGCCAAGTATATCGCGTGTTCATAACGTTTTTCACGTATCGACGTTACGTAGATATGTGAAAGACTCGTACCACATTATTGAATTAGAACCGGACGAGATAGCGGATAATTTAACGTATGAAGATGTACCTGTTAAAATCTTGGATAAGAAGGATTACATTCGACACTCAAAGGTTATACCCCAAGAGTTAGAATTTGAAATGAAGTCAAGGTATCCTCACCTATTTAGCATACCAAGTATGTACCCTAATTTTGAGGGCGAAATTTCTTAAGAAGGGGAGATTGTGAGACCCCAGATTTTATGAATAAATATTTAATTTTCTCGATTTTTTTTTTAATATTATGGTGTGGATTTGATATAATATTATAGTTGTGGGTAATATTTATAAATTTTGCAAAGTATGCAAGTTGTTATATTATATTCAATTGGTCAGGGAATATTCTTTGTGTCGGGGAATATTCAAACGACGACACAATCATTGGTGGACCCCACAACGGAATTATTGTCGGATTGAGAAAACGACAAAAATATTTTATTGAAAATAACGGCGAAAGTGTTACCGAATTATCTTGTTGAACTACTCGGTAGTAGTAAAAGTACGAGAATCGTGTGGTTGCATAGTAGTAAGGGTATTGATTATTAATGCTTACGTGAGAAGTCACTCGGTTTTGTTCAATTATTGCTATAGTAATCGCTGTTGCATAAGTATCTCACGTTATTTGATTCAATTATTGTCGATATTTTATATATTAGTAATTCAATAATTGAAATGACAGAGTTATTAATATTATAAATTGCAATATTAACGATGTCTAGAAGTTCTGCAAAAGAGAGGTTTGGTCACCTAATTGCGCGCCAATAGGGAGAAATCCTTATTGGAAAGCCCCCTCATTCTTGGGAACGACCTGGTCGATTAATATTGTGAATTATAATAAAGATGATAAATGTTGTTAAAATATTAAGGAGATATTTATAAAGTTTGCTTATTTTATGGATTCCTATTTACCCATTTTTCAAAATAATCAGTAGAAAATTTTTAAAGGTGGGGCCCACATGTGGGGGCCACATGTGGGGCCCATATGTGTTGGAAAAATGATTTTGAAAATGGAAGAGTATACGTATGGAAGTATATGTATGTATTGAATATATGGTGGAAGAAAATGATATGTGAAAGTGATAGGTGTGTGATGTGTGTGTGAGTGGAAAATGGTGAAAAGTGGTAGTGTGATAGCGATGTGTAAGAGTGTAGTGAAAGTGATTATTGGGAGGGTGGGGATTGATGTTGGATATGGGGGATAAAAAATCTAGTGGTATATATAATATTAATATATATAAATTGAAAACATGTGTTTATATATATGTATTATATTTTAATTTTGTTGAAATCTTATTGGTTAGTTGTTTGACTTAGTTGTTAGTTGATTGAAGAAATAATTTCGCAAAATTATTTTACATACTTGAATAATGCCCTTCCATTCTCCTATAAATAGAAGCTCATTCCTTCATTATTTCTTACTTAATTCATTTGAAACTCCAGAGATAAAAATTATAGAGAAACTATAGAAAAGTATTACGCTACTTCCCTACTCTTATATTACATTTCTTTTTACGGTAAAGGGTATTATTTTTTTCATATTCATGAAGAGAACTTCATTATTCCATTCTTTATTATTCTGTTGAAATAACTCAGATATCTGTGATTCTACCCTATACTTGGTGATTTACATTGTTATTCTATTCGTTATTATTTTGTTGGAACATCCGTTCATGCATGCGTTATCGCTTTGACACGGTTCCGCTCTTTATTATTCTGTTGGAACATCACGTATCGTGTGTTTTACAGGACTGGTTAAAATCTTTGTTATTATTGTGTTGCAATATCACATCGTGTGTTTTACAGGACCTAGTTAAAATCTTTATTTATTATTCTATCGGAATATCACATGCATGCATTTTACACCGAACACTGGTTCCATTATTTATTATTCTGTTGGGACATCCCGCAAATTGTGAATTTCACACGACACGGTTCCGTTATTATTATTCTCGTTGAATAACATCATGCACAATCCGCATGCATGGTGATTTCTTTTGTTATTCCATTCGTTATTATACTCAGTTGGTTAAAATTTTGACTTCTATACTCCATGAAATTAGTGGAATATCCTTGATATTTGCGCTTCATCCAGTATTTTTCATGGAAATATTCTTCTGAGCATTCTTGAATTTTACTCTACAAAGCATTATCATGTTGACAATTTGGACGTTATTAGTTCTTGAATAAATTAATTCGTGAACTTGTTTTATTGAACTCTTATATCATTGTCATCATCCTCATGTATATATATTTTTGAAAGTCATCTGTGGCCTGTAGTGCATAGATGGACTTGGTATGATTATGACCAAGGATTACTCGGTGTAATCATGACCGTAATGTTACAAATGATGTGATAAAAGTCCTCATTGGCCCGTAGTGCATTGATAGACAGTTGTTGTAAGGTTTGTAATATTCATGAACGCAATCAAATTGTAAAAATAAGCGGAAACGTGTAAAAATCAGAGTTTTAAAATTTTACAAACCATATACCCGGATCACCCTTTATGCACAATTATTAATTAAACGAAAAGATAAAGAATAAAATCATACCCTTGAAGATCGAGCTTCCTCTGGTACAAGTTCACCTCCAAATCCTTTCGCGTTCAACTTGAATTCACCGGGTTTGGTTCCTTCATTTGATCAACGTTAGCCACCCAAGTGTTTGGCCTCTAGAGGTGATCTACCAAGGAAGAAGAAGGATTCAAGAAGATGGGTGGTTGGCTAAACCCTAGTTTTTCTATCTCTATATAGAAAAGGGCGTACTCTCCAACCATTGGAATTATAACGTAGTCTTGATATCCGATATAAGACTCCTCTTATAAAGATATCAAGTAACCTATTAAAAAAATAAGGTATTATTTAATTAAACCCTTTTAATTAAAGGGGCTCCCTAATCTTATTAGGGATAATTAATTAAACTCCTTTAACTAATTTTCCTTCCTAATCCAATTAGGAATAAATGAGAGTACTTATATTAAATTAATTCCTAAACTCTTTTAGAAATTAAAATAATAATAATAATTGTAATAATATTAATAAGACTCCTCTTATTAATTTATATTTAATATTTCTAAAATATTAAATAATAAATATTAAGCTATTTAATTTATTCTATATCACCATAGATTAAATTAAATATACTTAAATATATTATTACGATTATGCTATTAACTTCTTAAATAATTATTCTTCCTTTTATGGTGTGACCCTTTAGGTTCTCCATATTAAACCGGTTGTGAATAAATTAATTAGAACAATTCTAATCTTATTTAAATAAATAAATTAAACTATTAATTTATTTAAATAAATAATATTTATTCTACAATAGGGATAAGCCTCCCTAGCGATCAACGACTTTCCAGATAATATAGATTTCAACATTAATCATAAAAGAACCTTTGAGTAAATAGTTCTGCGACAATTCAATCCTTCCACCATACAATGTCCCAATTAAATATAAGACATGAAATTATCGTCAAGTCTTATTTTATTTAATTATATGTATTTCGACTCTTAAATGCACAACTCAAATAATGCAAATTAGAAACTCCTTTCTAATTTCATTCTACCTCGCCAAGGACTACTTTGGGTTGTCATTTATCGAATCACATAAGACATTTCTCTTCTTTTAATAGAAGTGGTAGATTCTTTATTGATCATACATTATCTCCATGTACAACTTATTATACCCAAGCATACCCTTTGATATACCCTAAGGGTCTTAAGGAATAAGTCAAAGTATAACTCATCATACACAAGATACTATGATGATCTCAAGTCCAAGGATCACTCAGTATTAATATCACTCTGAGAATTCCTATTTGATGCACAAGTAAAACTCCATTAGGTATTCCTTAGCGAGCCACGTTCAGTGAACTTATTCTCTAATAAGCACCTACATACTTGCTTTAGTGTCTCCACACAAATGATCATGAGATCAATCATCCTCATCCAATGAGCAAGCAACGTATGTACCAATCTATCCGGATTCACTAATCCCAAATTTAGTAATCCAATGATTGGGAACTATTTTAGTTTTAAGCTTTCTAAGAATTTAGATCTCATTAGAATGATCATCATCATTATTCTAAAAGCATTGCTTAAAACTATGGGTTTATCACATATTATAAAACAGCATCATGTAGATAATTAAAAGCCTTTAATAAATTAATAATTTTTATTAATAAATGAATAAGATTGTTACAAAGTATATGCTTTATCATCAAACATGATTGGCTTGTGTGCATACTACTTTCAGTTGTTGGCATGATCATGATCATTGATGAATACACAAATATCCTTGGCCCGTAGTGCATGGAATTTGTGGTCGTGACCCTAATGAATATCCTTGGTTGTAGTGCAGGGATGATGTGGATTAATTATTTGTCGAGTCTCAATGATAAAAGTGATGAAAAACTTTTAAATCATAAAAGATAGTAGATTTTATTCTCTACTTGACTCTTTTAATGGATTGCTTGATCGCCGCAGTTAAACTTGATGTCTATTGTATTTTATCAGTTTAACATTGTTGAAGGCTAATGATAATTTATTTTGCATTATCTTAGTCATAATATTTCTTCTTTGGGCTAGTTGAGCTCACCCTTTCTTTCACTGTTCTCTCTGTGAAATGAGAACGTAGCTGGGACTAATCGGAAAATGGAGTGATGGTCCGAGATGGTGTCTTAGTAGTCCTCACTATTCTATAAAATAGTGTGATAATAAATGTAACGAGGACTCTATTTGAGAATGGATATTGCCTAGAAGACAATATTTGTATTTAAACTCACAAAGATATGTTTTGTCATATTTTTTACACTATTTGTATTATTAGTTTGTATTTGAATTTTGTACCATGTATTTGGCGACTCAAGATGGGTGATGTATACCTATTTTGGGTGCGTCACAGTAATATATGATGAATAGAAAAAGTTAGCTCAGCAGTAGGCACTGATAAAATCACAGATGGCTCGTTATGAGGATGAATTGGAGAGGAAGAGGATGCATGCATGTTACATTATTATTATTTAATTAACATTAAATCAGTTGTAAGAAATCTAAATTCCAGCAACAGATGTACTCTATTTTTCCTTTTAAATGACCACTTGTATTAGTTGTTGCTCAATTTATTCTTCTGGATTTGTTTCTACTTTTTAGCAACGTGCATGGTAACCGCTTGAATGGATCTATTCCTTTGAGTTTCGCAATCTGGAGAGCCTAACGATGTCAGATGCTCTTATCACTCGATGCTAATTTCTAATTTACATTTATTTATGCATCGTAATTGTACCTTTCTCTTATACTTTGGTGAATTAATTTACATACAACACCTCGTGAATCTTTCTTCTAATGAATTTAAGGAGGCATACTGTTGAGTTGGGGAGATTTATCAATCTTGATACACTGTAAGTACTTAAATATCAAACAACATAAGTTTTACACGGTCTTTCGGGATACTATTAATTACTTAAATTTTAGTGGTAACCAGCTTACAAGATCTCTTGGACCTTATAGTTATATTTGTCTTACATACTTTTGTTTGCTACTTCACACATTCTACTACATTTTACAGGGCTAATAAGTATGATCATAGCAACAACTTTACGCACACTTAATCACTCCTCAAATGGGCTATCCAGTGAACTTCCTTTGGTGACCGAAAGTTGCGCAGTACTTGATTTGTCAAAGAACCAATTTGAAGGAAATTTAACCAAATTGCTAAAATGGGGAAACATTCAAATTCTTGACCCCAGCCAAAATCGTTTGACAGGGCCCATCCCTGAGGTAACCCCACAATTTTTGCGTCTAAATTACCTCAATCTCTCTCAGAATTCTAATTAGTTCTCTCCTAAATGTTATTACGAAGTTTCCAAAGCTTACAATCCTTGATCTCAGTTCTAACCAGTTAAATGGACCTCCTCTACCTACTTTACTGACATTGCCCACTTTGCAAGAACTTCACATAGAAAACAATATACTTGTTGGAAGTGTAGAGTTCTCTCCATCTTCCTCTGATGAACCCAGTCTTCGCATTCTTGATCTTTCTCATAATCAGCTTAAAGGATATTTTCTTGATGGATTTGGCTCATTAACTAGACTTCAAGATCTCAATCTCAGCCCTCAGTTCTTTTTTCTCAGTTTTAGTGAGCCGTAGGTTGACCAACTCTCTTATGATGCATGGGAGGAACAATGGGAAGAAGTTGATGGCAGTTCGCATTGTTAAGCATGCTATGGAAATCATCCACTTGTTGACCGACTAGAATCCTATCCAAGTCATTGTTGATGCTGTTATCAACAGGTATTCAAATTAGATAGAATATCATTTTTTAGTTTTGTATACTTTTTTTCTGAAATGTATGAGTTGAAACTATATACCTGTGTTAAAAATCAATGTTCTGCTGGCTTCTAAAAATAGACTCTAATTTGTTGCAGTAACTTGACACTAATATAAGGGTTATTAGTAGCATATTTGTTAAAATAGACTCTAATTTGGAGCCCCGATGGTTCTTTGTTTGGTAAAAATATTTTATAAATGTAATTTACGAAGTTTATAAATGTTATAACAGTTTATAAATGTTTGGCGCAAACACTTTGTCGCAAAACAACAAGAAGAAGTGTGTCGCATGAATGTAAGTAGTGTAGCGAAATATGTAATGTGTAGCGAAAGCGATAGAAGCGAGTTAACCTTCTCTCAAGAATCTATTAGTGCTAGACCAAAAGTTACTGCCATCCATGGCTAGTGCTAGAGCAAAAGTTACTGGCGTATTTTGGGAGAACCTAGGCTTTTATTCATATGCTTAGGTAGTAGCTTAATTTTATGAATAGTTTGGTTTATTGTGGTTTATTTTGTGGATTGAAAAGTGAATTTGAGATGTATATATGGACATTTTGGTATATATTTTATGGATGTAGTAATTTGAAACTATAAACAAGTGGTATTATTGGGATGTATTTTGAATGGTTGATACATTTTGGCTATATATCATGGCATTAGCATATTGCAGGTGCATTGGTAATATAGGTGAACCACATCCATTTTTTTCTTTTTTTTATCTACAACATTTAAAAAATGTTGTCTGATATACTAAACAACAACATTTTTATCCAAAAAACGTTGTGGAATCATACCTTCTACAACGTTTTTAAGCATCTGCTAATTTTTGAAAAACAAATCTACAACGTTTTTTCCTAAAAAATGTTGTGTATTGTGCTTAACTACAACATTTTAAAAACATTGTGTAAGGGTGTCAAATAGATAACACCCTTAACCACGACGATTTTCTGAATGAAACCACAACATTTTTTCCGCGTTGTCTATTTACTATTTTGTAGTAGTGATTGAATCAAATAATATGAGATACTATGCAACAATTACTGTAACAATAATTGAGATAAAACTGAGGGACTTCTCACATAAGAATCAATAATCAATATCGTGTGCTACTATGCAACCACGCGTATTATTATACTTTTATCACCAAATATTTTATGACAACTTGCTTACTTTGAAAATTTTTCATATATCACCCTTAACTTTAACCTTTTATCAATTTAACCATTTACTAAATAGAATAATTATAAGAAAATTGAATACTTTCATTTCATAAAATTCGGGGTCTCACACCATGCCTCGGCCTCGTGCTGCGGCGCGGGCCTTTATGCCTTGAGTCGTGCTGCGGCGCGGACTCTGTGCCTCAACAAAATTTGACAGATTTTTGAGTTTGTGAGATTTCTGGGCTCGTAACTTCTTCGTTATAAGTTCAAATTGGCTCGTTCAAAAGCCTACAGTTCACAAATTACATACTCTACGTGTTCATGCAAGAATTTTATCTATTTGACTTCGTTAACTAAAAAATCACCTATTAGTCCATTTTTGACGAAAACGATAAACGTTCGTGAACGTTCAACGCTCGGTTCTTTATTTTAAGTCAGAATTTGGCCATTTTTGAGTCCGCAACTCTATAATGCTAAATAAGACGTGTCTCCATCGAAAACCAATGTTTTCGAGTTCAAACACAAAATCCGATTTCTATTCCGAGAATTTCCCGAATTCGACAATTATCGTCCAATCGTGTTAATTCGGTAAAACTTCGTTACTAACGATTTGTTCATCGTTCTAAATGTATTCCATCTATTATATGAACATTTCAAACTACATATTACATCAACTTATTTTAAAGTTATGTTTTGGCTTATTCTTCATAAGTTTATAACTTAACAAATTATAAACTACTAGATTCCATACCTTATGACTTATTATTGGTTTAAGTCCTTTAAGCAACATTCTTACATATTTCCAATCATACTAACTTCTTAAGGTAAACATATGACAAGTTCATATATGTTTATCATAAGTTCATAACTTATTTAGGTTTATCTTACTTATTCATGAATTATTCGGCTTAAGTCCATTGCTTATTTACTTCTTATGATTCTTAACATACATGACCATAACTCTCTATCAAGCTATCATGGAAGAGATGGAAAATTATTGGATAAGAGTCTTACCCTTGATGAACTAGTTCTTCTCTTCTTCTAGAAAATCTAACAATGGAAGTTTTGACTTATATGTGCTTATTCTCTCTAACACTTAAGTTGCTTTATAAAGGAAAGTTGTTGGTTGAAAAATAACAAGCAACAAATGAATCCAAGCTTCTCTATTTATAGAATTAACAAAGTTAGGGTAGAATAGACATTATTCATCCCACCTCCTTAACAAACCTCATTACTATTTATAACTTAACCCCTAAGTAAACTTGCTAGCCAAACTAATTACTTGGCCACCACATAAAGTACTTGGCCATTACATAATTGTCTTGGTCACCAAGATTAACCACATTAACATGGCTTTACCCATGGGTCATTATAACCCAATGGATCCTATCTTGGGTTTGGATTACTTAAATTAACTTTGGGCTTGCATTAATAAAAACTTGGGCTTGCACCTTAATTCTTATTGGACTATATCAATTGTTAACAATTCATCCAAGCCTAATTCACTTGGCTAAAAGTCTTATTACATATTCTCTATGTATTATACTTTTATTCTCTTTCGTATACTAATTCGTAATATACGTTATTCCATCCTCCATACATACTCGTATAATACTTCATATTATACTTGTATTGGTTACCTCGTACAATACATACGTATCATACGATCTTTGCATTAGATTCTTAATGCTTTATTTTCCTAATATTCTCGAACTAAGTCCGCATGCAAAATATTGTGTTTTCCATACTTAGATTATTTTTACATAATCCATCTTACCTTGATATTATAACGTTACGTATTTCTCGGAAGTTCAAAAATAAATTCCGAGCGAAAATCGATAAATAGTGTTTTTTAGAAAATTTCTCAGAAAACATTTATTTTCGTCTTGGAAATTCAAACACTTTAATTCCTTCACGTAGTTAAAATACTACGACGTTCCGACGTTTCTAGGTTATAGAATGACATTCATCTTATTAACACATAATAATAATAAATAATATTATTTTATTCAATATAAAAATATTTATAAAAGGTTCGATTTTTTGGGGCGTTACATTCCCATTCAGGTTGGCTGGTGGAAGAAGATGAGTAATTTTTTTCTGAGTAGTCAGAAGATTAAGAATATTCTCGAGTGAGTCCCCTAGGGGGGTGAACACTCGATTGCGTCGGACTTCTCCACTCTTTGGTAATGTGGGGTTGGAAGACTGTGCTGGAAAGGGAAGTAGGCATGTTCTGATTGCCTTTCTGACCTTGTAGTATCAAGGAAACATCATCATCTTTCTTTTTATGGACCCTCCTGGGGTTGTTTCCATAATTTCCAGACTGGATGTGCTCAGCGACGGCTTTCAAAGCGGCTAGGTCTTGAATTTTTCCAGACTTCAATCCCATCTAAACCATCTCTTTGTGTTTTATCATTTCAGAAAATGGCTTGCCAATTCCAGCTAAGACTCTCTCGTAGATGGGAGCTTCTTGTATGTCTATGAAGGTCATCACCATTTCTGACTCAGTCATAGAGGGAATAACTTGAGCATCAAGGCGCCTCCACCTTTGAGCATACTCTCGAAAAGACTTATTAGATTATTTCTTGACCTTGGTAATTTGGTATCGGTCAGGAGCCATCTGAGACTTGAAATAGTACTTGCTGAGGAAGGCATGAGTCAGCTCTTCCCAACTATGAATGTTTGAGTTGTCTAATCCGGTATACCACGATCAGGCTTCTCCAGTCAAACTCTTCTGGAACAGCTGCATTCTGAGCTTCTCATCCTCGGCATAAGATCCGAGTTCTCCAATGAATACCTTCAAAAAAATACTAGAGTGAATAGTAACTGGGTGAATAATACTAGAGTGAATAGTAACTGAGTGAATAGTAACTGGACACGAAAAGTGCCCCGAATACCCGAGTGAATAATACTAGAGTGAATAGTAACTGGGTGAATTGTAACCCATGAATAATAACTCGTAAAAAAATACCAAAGTAAATGATATTCCATGACGAGTACAAAATAAATGATATCTCATACAAGTATAATATAATATACGAAACTGCAAATGGATTTTCACCCGCCATGCGGTAATCCACGTAGACAAATTATTTCCACAATTTAATAAAGAATGAATACGAAGGATCATTCACCATGCATGCGGTAATCCACATAGACAGATTATTCCAACAAAATAATAAATAATGAAACCAGGTCATGCGTAATCCGAACAGACAGAATATTCCAACAGAATAATAAAGAATGGAACCAGGTCATGCGTAATCCACACAGACAGGATATTCCAACAGAATAATAAAGAATGGAATAACAGAAGAATTTCACTATATATGCAGTTGTTGATCGATTTCGCAATCAATGAATACGTGCAAGTATACATGGTCAACAAGTAATAAAGTGAGAGTAGAGTATCGTTCCCACGAGGAATTATTTAATAAAAATTACCAAATACTAACTCTTAACCAAATCAATTTTTTTTAAAACAATTGCAAATTATGAATTTTCTAATTAAGAAAACTAAATTAAACAATTAAAAGAGATTAGTCTAAAAGAAAGCAAATAAACAAAACTAAGATTTGATTGAATTCAGGTAAATAAGGATTAAGACTCCAATATCCCCAATTATGAACTATAAATTAATTATCCAATTATCCCAATTATTATGTCTACTGAATTGTTAACAGGAATTCTCAAATGCCAAAAGCCCTTTCTCAAGTGATCATTTGCCTTCTATTTAATCTAAGTTAATTTTGCTATATCCCTTTGCAAAATAATTGAATTAAACTCACTACAATCCCAATTCCTTATGTGTTACATGTGGCAAATAGATATTCTCATTCTATTCACAAACCTAATTATTCACTGTGCAAATAACTAAGTCACATGATATCATGCCCAGTTCTAACCCTAGAATTCCTCTTCCAATTTCTTCTAGAGTAACAAGGTAATTACTGATCAGATAATTAATCAATAAGCATAAGGCAAGATAAACAACTCACTTTGACACAAATAATTGGAATAAATTAAATAACTAATTTATAGCCATAAAAAGGTTCAATTGAAATCTTAATAAAAGAGTTAGTTCATAATTAATGAATTAAAACCAAGAATCCAGAACTGAATAGACATTAAAAGACAAAAGTATGATAAGAGAAGAGAATAGAATCTGTTGTCAGCAAATCTGATGCTCCCCTCTTGCTCTTGCTCTTGATCTTCAGTGTTCTTCAATTTGCTTCAATCTTCAATGGCTAATTAAGAACTAGGGTTTAGATTCTAATTTAATGGAGTGTTTAATTTAGTCTAATCTATGTATTCTCCCTTTATTTTATGTCTTACATCATGTATTTATAGGTTACAAGTCCAATTTTTAGCTTAGGAACAAACGCAATCCAATTTGGAGTCAAAAAGGTGTCAAAATTCGCTCAAAAACGCGTTCATGCCATCACCAAGCCCTTCCCCAGCGCCCCAACGTTGGGCTTGACGCTCAAACCCTGCCTCCCAGCGCCCCGACGCTGGCACATGTTCTAACATTTTCTGCTCCGACGTCCTTTGGGAAAATGGTCATAACTTCTTCGTTTGAACTCCGATTTTGATTATTCAAGATGATCCGGAAAGAGGAGAAGTAGATCTACAACTTTCATTCTTTAAGTGTTTCGAAATAAGGTCCAGAGCAATACTCAAATTGGCTCTGAAGTAACTGCTGTGTAAATGGCAAGCCGAAAACTTGAATCTAGCCACCCCAAACGTCGATCCAAGTAACTTTTGTCCCAATTCCTATAAAACAACATAAAACATGCTTGAATAGACACAAACACTTAAAAACTATTCTAAAAGACTTGAGAACAACAATAAATTAAGCCCGAATGTATCCAATTCATGTGTATAAAACTCACTCATCTGCAGTACTTCGCATAGACATGTTATTCCAACATAATAATAAAGAATGGAATAGCAGAAGAATTTCACCATGCAGTACTTCGCATAGACAGGTTATTCCAACATAATAATAAAAAATCGAATAATAGAAGAATTTCACCATGTATGCAGTACTTCGCATAGACAGGTTATTCCAACATAATAATAATGAATGGAATAATAGAAGAATTTCACCATGTATGCGATTACTGCCAGCATGTATGAGTTATTCAACATAATAATATAGAATGGAATAATAGAAGAATTTCACCATGTATGCGAAGATTGCAGATGTAGACAAAGTTATTCCAACATAATAATAAAAAATGGAATAATAGAAGAATTTCACCATGTATACGGTAGTCGGCGTATACAGGATGTGACGCCCCCAAAATAGGTATACACAACACCCATTCTGAGTCGCCAAATACATGGTACAAGAAGCAAACTACAACTTCAATAATACAAATGTCGTGTGAAATACGACAATATATACTATGAGTTTAAAATATAATATTGTCTTCTAGACAATATTCACATGCAAATAAATCCCCATCATAATTATTGATTCATTATTTTACAAAAATGGTGAGGACTACTAAACAACTCTCTCTAGAACCTTCATTCCATACCCCGACTAGTACTCGCTACATTCTCGCCTCCGAGAAGAAAAATGGAACAACAAGGAAAAGGGTGAGCTCAACTAGCCCGAAAAAAGAATATTATGACTAAGATAATATACAACAAATTATCGTTAGTCTTCAACAGGAAAAATCGATAGAATACAATAGACAACAAGTTTGGATCAATATTCGCAATGAAATAATAATTCATAGAAGAGTTACGTAGAGAATGAAATCTACTATAATCTATGAATTTAACGGTCCATCATCAATATTTTATCCCCAGTAACATCAATCAATATACATCGGAATCAAATATTCATCTTTGCACTACAAAGCCAAAGATATTCATCGATTGGTCATGTTCATTTAAACACTGTTCATCTTTGCACTACTGGGCCAAAGATATTAATCAATCGATCATGTTCATCTCAACACTGTTCATCTTTGCACTACTGGGCCAAAGATATTCTTCAGAAATCATTCATCTTTGCACTACTGAGCCAAAGATATTCAATAATATCATCATTTAAGGCGAGGATGATGAAAAAATATTTTTAAGAAACGAATCCAAATTGAAACAAAATGACAATGATTAAGGATTAAGGATTCGTACTTGGTTTTATCCACGCTTCAAAAATACCTCAAAAATAATCATAGTGGTGTAAAATTCAAGAATGATCAAAACATGGATACAATCGAGTTAGTATCCGGAATAGATGTTTTAGACGAAAAGAAGAAATTTTATTTTTCGATTGAATAGTACCAGATATCGTGAATAGTGCAGATATCGTGAATAGTCTTGATATCGTGAATAGTAACTCAGACACTAAAAGATAAAAATTCCACAAAAAAACATCTTCACGCTTCCATGAATAGTACTCGTGAATAGTAACTCGTGAATAAGTAACTCATGAATAGTAACTCGTGAATAGTAACTCATGAATAGTAACCCATGAATAGTAACCCTACATGAAAAAGTTCCAAATTTGATAAAACTTCAGATCAACATTTCAATTATAATGATATTGAAGAAATAATATCATTACAAAAAATAATATCCCTTACCTCGAAAGATCAAGACTTTAAATTAAAAACAGGATATAGGCTATGACTTGGACTTGCACCGTATAGCAATACTCAAAGTATACTCAAAATACTCACAAGAATAAACTCGATAATATAGAGAGAAAACTTGATTTACGGTGTGATTTTCAATTCTAACCTAAGCACCCTATTTATAGGAAATTGCTAGAACACCAAAGCGTAAAATTTAATATAATATATTATAATTTTCCACAACTTCATCGCACACTAACAATCTGAATTCATCCTCCTAACCACATGTTAAATGAGTTTCAAAATGAAAAAACGTTTTTGTAATTAAAATATTTTAAACTTCAAAAATCAATTATTTGAACTTGAGAACTTCAATAATTCATAATAAATAGCCCTTTCATCAGAAAATTCGAATCTCATGAGTTTTTATAGGAAATTCAATTCTCTACAACTTTGCAGAAGAAAGTTTTTCCAAATTCCAAATAGAAATTGACCAAAATCCACAAACGGGTGATTTTACAAGTATAATCAAATTTTGGTCAATAATTGTGTCCACCAACACACAAAACATGTGTTAAACATTTAATGCCACAAAATACTCTTTCTCCTCATATACTCATATATCCCACATTCATTGTAAAAATATCACCAATTAATATATTATTAAAATAATATATTTAAATGAATTATTTTATCGAAAAAGATAAAATATTAATTTTCAACAATTGTCATTTTAAAAATTTTCTCCATCTATATCCACATAAAATCAATATTTTCCTCATCATATAAATCAATAATTAATTATTCACAAATAATATTCTGTAATCACAATATTGACAACCGTGCGGTTCAGGAAAGAGGGGCTTTCAATAAGAATTTCTTCTTCTTGGTAGCAATTAGGTGACCAAACCTCTCCTTAGGCGAACTTTCTAGACATTGCCAATAATGTTATCTAATAATATTATTCAGATAATATGAATTATTGCTTCGATAATGAAAGATTGTGTAATGACAATTATTGAAACAACAAAGAATATAAAATATCAACGCAAAGAATTATTAACTCAATAAAAAATCGAGCAGTAATTATCGTAACCATTATTGAGTAGTGCCTTCTTCACGTAAGAATCAATAATTGGTGCAATACTGGTGTGCTCTTGTTCAACAACGCGTTATTAGTGTGTTTTAAACCAAGGGTATTTTAACAAGATTAATTCAGTAATAACTTCTGCCGATTATTTAAAAACAACTTATATTTGTCATTTTCTTCATCCAATCGCTTTTCAGTTATGGGGCCCACACATGGGCGGTCTTGGCAAGTCGATCACGAATATTCCCTAATCGCACGAATATTCCCACGACCAAACGAATATTCCCAAACAACAATGAATATTTTATAACCACTTGCTTATTTTGAAATATTTGCATATTTAACCCTTAACTATCCACATTAATCAAATCAACCCTTACTATTTCAAAATAATAAATAAAGGAAATTCCTTTTTATTTAAAAAAAAATTTTGGGGTCTTACACAGGATATTCCAACAGAATAATAAGGAATGGAGTAACAATAGCTCTCTTCATGAATACGAAAAAAATAATATCCCTTACCACAATAATGATATCCCTTACCTCGAAAGAAGACTGGATACTGGAATAGTGAAGTAGAAGACTTCGCTTCTTCTTTCTCTCTATAGCTTCTCTCTCTATAATTTCTCTATAATAATTGGTCTATAGCTTTTGTGAATTGGTGAAAAATAATGAAGGAATAAGCTTCTATTTATAGGAAAATATAGTTTCAATAATTACACATTTTGGGACTCGAAATATTATAGTATAATACCTTCCTCTTTTTCTTCCTTTTTAATTTAGTCCTGCGAGTATTATCAAACTTGCACCACCTCCCTTAATAGTAAATAATGTGAATCAATAGTTCTAGACATGTGAAAATATGAATTACAGTATAGTACCTCCATCTATACCTCCATTTTTAACTTAGTCATTCAAGTATTATCAATCTTGCACCAACTCTCATAATAGTAAATGAATGTGAATTAATAGTACACACATGTGAACAAATAGTTATAATTATGTGAATCAATAGTAATTAATTGCTCATTTATCCGGTTATTTACCCGATTGGTCAATATACCTCCAGACATCAATTATTATCAAAATAGATGTTGATTTCCACTAACACTAGTCATTCCCACATAATGGAACTATTAATTTCATCTTTAATCAACACAAACTTATTCATCATTAATATTATAACTCACCATATTTAACAACCAGGTCGTTCCCAGGAAAGAGGGGGCTTTCCGATAAGGATTTCTCCTTATTGGCGCGCAATTAGGTGACCAAACCTCTCCTTGACAGAACTTCTAGACATTGTCAATATTGTAAATAATAATATGAATAACTTTGTCATCTCAATTATTGATTTAATAATATAAAATATTGTGATAATAAATGAATAAAACTGAGTGACTTCTTACGTAAGCATCAATAATCAAAGATACTGTACAATACCGTGTGCTACTATGCAACCACGCGTATTACTATACTTTTATCACCGATTATTTTATGACAACTTGCTTACTTTGAAAATTTTCACATATCACCCTAAACTTTAACCTTTTATCAATTTAACCATTTACTAAATAGAATAATTATAAGAAAATTTAATACTTACATTTCATAAAATTCGGGGTCTCACAATCTCTCCTCCTTATGAAATTTCACCCTCGAAATTTACGTACTTGGTAGTTCGAAGAGATGAGAATACCTTGCTTTCTTTTTGGATTGTACCTTCCAGGTTATTTCCTCTCTATCATGATTTTTCCATTTCTCATCTCTTGTATTTCAGATATTATTCTAGAATATAGTTTCAAAATAAGGGTTAATTGACATGCCACATATTATCCCTATACTCTGACCGACCAATTAAATACCAAATAACTTAGGTAGGTTATACTAGCGAAGGAATTACTCGTCTCTCCCATCCTAGTTCTTGTCTCACATCTCAGCCATAGATCGTATCCCTAAGCTTTGATACCAACTGTGACGCCCCCAAAATAGGTATACATCACCCATCTTCAGTCGCCAGATACATGGTATAGAAATCAACTACAAACTTAATTATACAACTGTCGTGCAAAATACGACAAAACATAGCTGAGCTTTTACATGAATATTGTCTCATAGATAGTATACAAACTCAAATTCAATCCTCATTACACATATTATCACATTAAGTAGTGAGGACTGCTAAAACAACCATCTCGGACCATCACTCCATTCCCCAACAAGTCCCAGCTATATTCTCATTTCCTGAAGAGTAAAAGAAAGCAAAAGGGTTAGCTCAACTAGCCCAGTAAGAAATATTATGACTAAGATAATGTAGAATAAATTATCCTTTGCCTTCAACAGTGTTAAACTGATAAAATACAATAAACATCAAGTTTAACTGCAGCAAAATAAGCAATCCATTAGAAGAGTCAAGTAGAATATAATGTCTACTATCTCTTCTAGATTAAAAGTCCATCGTTAATATTTCATTCCTGTAATACTCAACAACAGTTCTTTGTTATACCCAAGACAAAAAGAACTATCATCACATGTCTTCACCTAAACCACCAAAGATTATAGTTAAATCCACAATTCATATTTATAATCATGTAAATCAACAGTTTCTCCTTGCCACAAAGGCTTAATAGAACGTTTACTCAATATCCTTACCCCAAAGGCTAAAGATATTCAAATGTAATAACAATGATCATACCAATCAGTTGTCTACCTTTGCACTACGGGCCAAAGATATTCAACTATAAAACCAATAGTCATGATCATACCAATCAATTGTCTGTTAGTGCACTACGGCCAAAGACATTCAAATGTTAACTAATCGTCATGATCCTGCCAATCATATCATCAAATTATCAATGCACTACGGGCCAAGGATATTCATTATTATCACAAGTGGTTATGATCATGTCATACACCTGTCCATCTTTGCACGTAAGCCAAAGATATACAACTATAAAACCAATAATCAATAGTCCATCTTTGCACGTAAGCAAAAAAATATACAATCAGTAAAACCAATAATCAATATCCATCTATCTATGACGTAAGCCAAAGATGACTTTCATCACAATATATAAGCATGAGGATGATGTGATGATATATAAGCATTAATCAAACAAAATCAAGGATAAATATTAAAACTTTAAATTTATCTAGAGTTTAAAAATATACAAATTGTCAACATGACACTGCTTGTTCTGATGACAATGATATAAGCATTAATGACGCTCTTTTGTTGAATAGAGTACAAATTAATGCCAAAAAATACTCGTATGTCCTACAAAAAAATTAAGTTAGAGTTTGTTCTTTAATAATAATTTTAAGTAATTTACAATATTAATTATATTAATAAAAATATTAAGTTATAATAATTTAAGTTTTAAAATATTATAAATTGGTAATAAATAAAGTTATAATAATTATGACTCTTTTTATGGAGCAGATTACAAATGTTAAAATATTACTTTTTTGTTCTACAAAAGAGTTATATTTCAATTTTTATAATTAATTTATGATATCTTAAAATTTAAATTTAAATTTATCTTTAAATTTAACAAGTTACGAAAATGTTAAATTTCATAATGACTTATAAATGTGAAAATTATTAAAAATACATTAATAAAAAGAGGAAGCGAAATAAAAGAACGATAAAATAAACATTTTATTTGGTCAAACTAACTTATTTTAAAATGACTTATAAGTCATTTTAAAATAAGTTGCAAATACTGACTTATTTTTTTATACACTTAAAAATTAACTTATAAATAAAAAATAAGTTATTGTCAAATAGAAGAATAATGGAAAATGACTTATAAACTTATAAATCACTATTGAACAGGCTCGCCTAACCCAAAACCCTTAATCCCAAATCGTGACTGTCTCCGCCCTCTCCAAGGTGCCTTGTAGATCTATATCTTGACAACAAGTGTCAAAGCAATTATAACCGAAAGTGCTGTAGAAGCATAATACCATCCGAAGAATTGTTCTAATACCTTCTCATTATTCTTGGGATTATCCCTCTTATCTAATTAATCAGCACCAAATGCAGTTGAACATGACCTAATTCCAGCAGCTCCGATTGACATAAGAACAAAAGAGGAAAGCAAGAACAAGTACCGGAATGCTGAAGTAGATTTGCACGTCTCGATTTGCGGATTACAAGGATAAGGCCTCAATTGTGGAATCATAGTCGTTAACCATGGAAGAATCATCTCGTGATTTGAGAAAGATGTATTATTTGTAAGGAACACTAGATTAGAAAAGAAATGCCAAGTATCTCCATTTTTTCCGATCAACCCAAGGTCATGAGCTCTGATCTCATCAAGGCGGCTAAGCAGGTAAACAATTTTCTTTCTTTTACACCGTCGATTGAATTTTAGAGTTTACCCAGTTAAAGGTTATTCTCTGTAATTGTCCATCTGTAGAATTTGTGAAGTATGTGACATGATACTTGAATTAGGAATATACCCAGTTAAGATATCATTCTTTTTAATTCAGGGTTGTTCTTATTTTTCCGTCTACAGCTAATAATGTGATGATTTTTGGTAATTCTGTGGTAGGGGATATTAATGGGATGAACATTATGTATCTGATCTTGAAAGTTTTAGAGTTAGCTTAGTTCTGGCTTTATAGTAATTATTGAGAATCATTTTTTTTTCTAAATAAGTAATAAAAATTATAGGAGGTTGTTAATATAAAAATTATATGGTGTTGTTAATGACATATAACTACCAGTCTACCATATTGATATTGTAATGAACTGGAATGATTAACTTTAGTACAACAAGCCTGTAAATAAGCCTTACTCTTTGTCTGAGATCTACCAACTTATAGAAGTGAAACTTTTTGAAATATTTGTGATTATTTGGATCGAATGTGGAGGGATTCCCCTAGAGGCTTGCACTAATTCTCATGTAGTTTCATTCACTTTCATCTATTTGGTTCAACTGTGGTCTTGGATTTCTAGATTTTTAAGTCCCTTATCTCTTAAAATACGCCTACAAAAAAGAATAGGGAGTATGAGCAACATTTGAATTGGTCCAGTGCTTTTCTTTATAGAGCCCCCAATAAATCATATGTTATGTTGACCTGCTTTTTGATTGGTCCTCATTACACAGGTCAGGTTTCAACTGAGAAATAAAGATCTAAGTATCAAGACTATGTTACGTGGACATGTATTTCATGAAAGGGTTTTCCGAGGGAAACAAGATCAACTTGGTATAAATTGCTGATCTTTTTGTGAGATCTAATTAGTCATAAAATTAGAAGGGGCCAATAATCATGTGTACGAATGGCTGATCTTTTTGTAGAGGTATAATATAATTTCAATCCTTGTTAATAATTGGTTTCATGACTTCTCTTAATGCTGTGTAAGACATTCACTAGCTCAAATAATTACAACAGCTTCTTTCATAAATTACATCAACTTGTTAACTCTTTTGGTAGGTGGTAGCTCCTGTTAAAAAGAGTTCGTAATAAATTCAAGTTTTTAGGCCCTTAGCAAGGCCACTTCACGTTTATTTTAATTTACAGAAGATCCATGTCTATATTTACACAGCTTTTACTTACTTTAACAGGCTTAGCACTTGTTTACTTAAGCTGGAATTTACTTTTTCTGAGCCTAAATGGCTAAAAGGAGATTGTGCTCAGCTCTATCAGGTTGGTAAATCCGGGTCCCTTTGAACCTCAGATTCAGTCCGCTACGATACTACTATCGTCAAACTATTTATATCTTTTATTCATAACTTATTGAATATGACTTTATTTATTACAATTTAGAATATAAATTCTTTCCATTTCCAAGATCTATGTAATGACCACAAACTTTTATAAGTTTCAAATCTTGGTCATTTACCATTCCTTCCTTACATCATATTCGATGTTATAAAAATATGCAGAATAATTTAAACTTTTCAATCTCCTTTGAAAAATAATCTTTTATTGATTTCTTAACTTGAATCAATTACAAATCACTTAATCAAATTATGGTATGATTCCCTCTATTCGAATTAAAGTATAAATCTTTACATCTCGATTCAAAATTCTCTATGTATATCATAATACAACTTAACATGTATTACACATCATAAACTACTATCATGTACCACTCCTAGAACCTAGACATGGTTCAAGAACATATATTTAAATAAGTAAATCAATATCCTTCGATGCTATTGAACTTTATCAATTAAGTAGCACACAATCTTTACCGTGAGTCCTTAACCTGCAAAAGTGGTTATTTGTGTAACAACCTAGGTCAAATCCCGAGTCCGGAACAAATCTCGGGTTAAATCCCAAGTCCGAATTAAATCAAATCCATCAAAATAAGGCCTCAAACTATTGGCCCAATACTATCTTCTTGGGTCAACTTAGCCCACCACAGGCTCACCCAAAAGGTCATGACTTGAAGGTACTATTGGTAGTAACTTATTTCCTTATATGCAGAAAAAATTTTCCCCTATCTTTCGATGTGGGACTGGGGTGTTACAAACTCTCCCACTTAAATTTCTAACATCCCCGTCAGAACCGATCACACACACACACACACAGCCCAAAGATCTTTGCCTCTTTAGCCATTGTGGGATAATACCGGCTGGCTTCGTGTCCCCACCTACGGACCTTCATCTCTCTATCAGGATAATACCACCGACCTTCGTGTCCCCACCTCCCAAGAACCCGATTGGATGACTCGACCGAAGCTTTCAAGAGTCGGCTCGATACCATATATGTAACAACCGGGTCAAATCCGAGTCAGGAACAAATCTCGTCAAATCCCAAGTCCGAATCGAATCAAATCCATCAAAATAAGGCCTCGAACCATCTTGGCCCGATAGTATCTTCTTGGGTCAACTTAGCCCACCATGAGGCTCACCCAAAAGATCGTGACTTGAAGGTACTTATTGGTAGTAACTTATTTCCTTATATGCAGACAAATTTTTCCCCCATCTTTCGATGAGGGACTGGGGTGTTACAAATTGCAAGGGTGAGCTCGACAGCCCAGCAATTCTAACAGTTTTCATGCAGCACATAGCATATAATAACATACACAGTTCATGCATCCATAATCAATCAATATTTACTACGCATGTTACATCTCATATAACAGACATATAAGTTTATATCACAAGCATATCATCAAAGATCAACTTTCACATTTCATACATATCTCATATGCATTTCATATATATATATATATATATATATATATATATATATATATATATACATCAACATTCTCATGGAGTAATATAGCTCAACTAACAGTTATTGAATTCATATAACAAATAGGAATCGAAAGACTTGCCTGATTCGTAGTTTATCAACTATGACTTAACTGCTTAAAGCTTATCTGTACTTCGTGTATTCCTACATAGTTATATAATCATGGATTCATATCCATCAGTAACATATTTCATGCATTCTCAATGTAATAATAATGTTACATAGTTTCCTAACTAGGTTCGTAAAACCTACATTCCACTTTCTCATCATATTCTCAGAATAGCTAGGTACGTATAGGTATACCTTAACCACTTGTACATGACATCAACATTCATATATATTTATCACGCACTTGACTCGCTATGTGTTCAACACATTTAAAACTCATTTAGGTAAGTTCAACTGTACACACAAACGTCTAACTTAGTTGTAACTTTATACATCATCACCTATATAACACAAATTAGATTGTCACATCACTCATTCAAACAACGTATCATTGCTTTATCTCATGTAAATATTCCTTTGGACTTAACATTCGAAAGTCATGATTAACATTCATCTTTATCACATAGCATACTTCTTAACACATTACATACCATACTGATTATATATAGTAATTATACAAGCATGCTTCAAACATCAGATCAAAACCAGAATCTATTCTAGACTGCAGAATGGCGCAGCTGCGCCATGTCTAGGATTAAGGATGGCACAGCTGCGCTGTCCCATGGCCAGAAAAATGTTGAGCTTTGCACTTCCTATTTCTGTACAAACTAGATTTTGACATGTGATGCAACTAGATTTTGCACTTCCTGCTTTGCACTTCCATATGATGCAACTAGATTTTGAAAATATGTTCAAGTTTGCTTTTGAAACCATTTTAAACTTGAACAATTTCATTATACACATATAAGGCAACTTTAAGGCTCTATTCATATGTAGTCAAGTCATGTTAACATGCTCGCAAGATCAGAATGTATAGCAAGTAGTCTTTATGCACCTTAGTTCTTTTATACCAAGTTTTCTTAAAAACTTCTTTCACACAAGGTCTAACGAGTTTGATTATAAACAAAGGAACTATGTACACTAAGCATGCTCATTTATGTATAAAATCAGTCATGTGTATAGACCGCTAAGCTCAAATTTGCAGAACATGAACTTTAATAAAGTTTGTTTTCGAAACATAGAGTCCTTGTTAAAGATCTTCTACCAAATCATGCTAATCTTAGTAAAACATGCTCACAATAGATTATTATACTTATATATACATGTTACACATGCTTGCATGTTGGCTTAAGCCATAATAATTGATCACACTTATCAGATTTTTAAAACAGAAGGCTTAACTTAACTCGAGGAGGATGGCGTTAGCCATACTGCACCCTAGTTTAATTAGGCGCGTCAGCTGCCATGTCCTGGTTCGAGGAGAGCGTATGCACTTTGCTTTTCTGAGTCTTAGCTAACTTGATTTCTAACGAGTTTAAACTTGTTCCAACTATCATAAAAGAGTTCACACATGTAAGTGAATTTCTTAAACACATTATAACATGTTAATTCATATCAATTGACATATGAATTCAAAAAATTTTATGAATTAAACAAGACCCAATTTAAGAACACAATTAGAATTTATACCTTTTTGAGCTTGAATTGAACTTCCTACACTCTGAGTATACTTCTATAGTAGCTCAGTAACTTATAACCCTCCAATTCGACTATCAAGCAACTTCTATCAACACCAAAAACTAAATTTAAGCTTGTATTTATAGAAGAAGCTTGGACTAGACATTGGTATTACACCAAGGTTGGATTATGGTGTAATTGAACAATACATTGGTTAATCAAGAGTTGATCAACCACCCTTACCAACCATCTTCTTAGAAAATGATCACCTATTCAATAACCTTTTTGGAAAATACGTGTTTTAGCTTCAAGTCACTATTCATGTCCTTTGTGACACTTAATTTGGGACAAGAACAAATATCTCAACATTTGGGCATGTAAGGCTTGGTTTGGTTCTTTTAATCCCCATAATGTAATATTAAGGTACAATTGTTACCATATTAGGAGTTTAAAGATAAGTTTTATACTCACATCATATAATCCATGTACATAAAATACATGCAATAAAACAACGCAGTTAGGCATTATTGTCCGAGTAATCCCATAATTATCTCTACCACTCACATAATCACATTATAACTTTATTTAATATTAATGTTTATTTAAAATATTGAATTCCTTTCTTAGATTCTAGAATACCCAGATAATTAATCATTTATGCATTATAACTTTATATGATACCATGGTGATACTAGGTACCTCATTTCATTTCAATATACTCCTATTATATGGTTTTATTTATGTCACACATATAACATTAATGTCCCAATTCAGTGCTACAAAAGCAAGTAACCAACTCAATCGATCATCAGGTAGCAATTGCGTCGGTTTGTATTCTTTGGGACTAAGACAATTGCGCCATTACTACAGCGATTGCGAAGAGTGGTTTAGCTTCAAGCCAGTGTCGACCTCCATCGCCAAACTCGTTTTATACGACATGAATTAATGTCCTCAAGAGTGATATCACCAATCTAAGAGTGTACTCATTAACTACATGAAATCACATAATCAGACACGATTAATCTTCCTAATTCCCTTTTTAATTCGCTTAGTGAAATTCCTCATTTCACATTATTCTACACAAGGCATTTCGTAATTCTCATCACATTTCCAAACTTCTTAATTCATATTAATCCAATGCGAATCAATTTAAATACTCAACTTACAAAACATTAACATTTATATTCAATAAATATTTATTCCACTAATATATTCATTTAATAAGATGTGAAAATTCTCGGGTATTACATCCTCCTTAAATATTAACTTGTCTGACATCAATCCCCTCTTTCATTCCACCTCATGGATTACTATTTTTTTTAAGAATTTAAGGATCACACTCCGAGTTTTAAAACTCTATTTCCCTTATTAGTTTAAGCAACTATACATTTCCTTTATGGTTTCTACCACCAATAACACAAATATCGACTACAACACATACATACATTCCTTTAATAATCACTTCTCGCTGTATATCAATTTACTCAATAATTCTCTAACCACTTTAAAGGTATATTGATTTTCTTCTCTCGTCATCAACGTACATGCATACAAGTCTAAACCTAACACCCATCGAGTCTTTAATAGTATTCAATATAGTACACTGAGTGGTTTCCCACAAACAACTAACAAATTAGTTTTCGTCTCATCGACATTGTTTTCACAGTGAGTTAGATCGGTTACTAATTCGTATATACCTCCGCTCTCTGAAGGAATCGTTTAGCCCAGCTCCTATACATCCACCATTAAAGAGTACGATTGCACTACCTTAGACTTGATACGTACTCGTACAAATACTCAAGAATTTGTGATTATCAAAGATATTTTAATGTCACCAACTTACTATTATAAAATAATTTTCACATAAATAATTCAATATCAATAGATAAAACTTTATCCATCTTCATATTAATTCATCTCCATAATTTATAACAAAGATATAATAACGATATATATATTTATTAAACACAACCTCACTTATTACATAGCGCATAATACCCTATGTAACACAATACCACATACCTCGTAACATATTATATATTTTTATTTGAACCCTTCACATGCCTTAAGAATTTTATCTACTAAATTCTTATTTTAATTTTTTTCTAAAAATTCGGGTTCTTACATCCTCTCCCCCTTATAAGGATTCCGTCCTCGGAATCACCAAAACCTCCTCTACTCGGTGCTATTCTGAATATTACATATTCTTTTGAATAATTTTATCCATTCTCTTTTCGGAAGTTTCATTATAACTTGCTCACTTGCATTCTACCACATTCTCCTTTCTAAGGAACATTCTATTCACTACATTCATCCTTCAGAAGAATAAGAATCTTCCACGATTTTTCAATAATCGGGAAGTAGTATGAATAACTCAGATTCCAAATTATGATGAGGGGTCACAAGATTGTGAACTCTTCTTTAGGTTTACTAGTGCATCAACAAAATTCTTCACACTACAAACCAGAGTGTTTATCAATAACAAAGACTGAAAACACCCTCCACACGTACACTAGGTCGCCAGCCTATTGTACCACTACATTGGGCCGCAACGTAGTGTTTTGTAACGACTACATGCGTTACGCTCGGAACCATTGTCCCTGAAAACACGTCCCCTTATAGGGTTGTTCACCTCAGCTTTTCCACATTTGAATTTGCACCAGAGCAATCTGGTTTGGCATAAATACTCAAGAACGCTTGAATTACATAAATATTTTTCAATAGCCATCTAGCTGAATCAAATATCTTAGACTTGTATCAATAACTCGGACATCGATAGAAATAATTTAGCCAACTTAATTTGACCTTCTTCATAATTTAAAAGAAAACCAAAAATTATTTTATGACGTCATGATACCGTACTACATTAGTAGTATGTTGAGGATTCCGCCATTATGTGACTTTGTCATACTATATCGTACCAAAATTAGCTGACAATCTTTCGATCACAACCAACACTAGGTACAACTGCATTGATGACTTTATCATTTAATATTTCTACACCATACCAAATGATGTAAATGGTTAGAAATACATTTTGAAAATTTTTAAAT
Source organism: Panax quinquefolius (assembly GCA_020205615.1). Taxonomy (NCBI): domain Eukaryota; kingdom Viridiplantae; phylum Streptophyta; class Magnoliopsida; order Apiales; family Araliaceae; genus Panax; species Panax quinquefolius. The sequence goes on from CM035159.1 coordinate 93,236,487, forward strand.
CATTTTTGTCTTAGCCGAAACAATTAGCATAGACATAAGAATGACGGTATTATTTTTAAACATCATTGCTTCAATCACATGATCAAATGTTTTTCAATAAAACAGAAGTTCAAACATCAGCACGAAGTCAATAAATTTTGAAAATCTAGCAGAGCTAGAAGATTTAGAGAATCCATGTTTCTCCATCAACTTCAATCTTTACTCCATCGCTTCATTCTATCAATCTCTAACACCATCAATGCCTACTATACCAAAATTTCTAACTTCATAATATATATATATATATATATATATATATCCAGTATAGTTCATCAAACTTACCACACTTTGGAAATTCAAGAACTTGCCACAATTATATGAGTTTAAGAACTTACCCTAGTCAGACCATAGGCGTCCATTCGTTGAGGGGTTCAAAAACATTTCATATAATTATGAGTCACGAACGTACCATAAGTATGAGTTTTAAGAACTCGTAACTTAACCTTATATTCTCTAACTATAACCTATCTATCTGTTATACACATGAGAAAAGAATCACATTCTCAACAGGTATATAGCAAATAGCGCGACACAAACATTTCAATGATTATCAGTGCCAAAACTAAGTAGTTTTTACTCCAAGTTGAAAGTAATATGCACATAAGCCAATCATGTTTGATGATAAAGCATATACTTTGAAACAATCTTATTCATTTATTAATAAAAAGTATTAATTTATTAAAGGCTTTTAATTATCTACATGATGTTTTATAATATGTGATAAACCAGAGTTTTAAGCAATGCTTTTAGAATAAGGATGATGATCGTTCTAATGAGATCTAAATTCTTAGAAAGCTTAAAACTAAAATAGTTCCTGTGATGCCCCTGTTGATCGATTTCGCAATCAATGAATACGTGCAAGTATACACGGTCAACAAGTAATAAAGTGAAAGTAGAGTATCGTTCCCACGAGGAATTATTTAATAAAAATTACCAATTACTAACTCTTAACCAAATCAATTTTATTTAAACAATAGCAAATTGTGAATTTTATAATTAAGAAAACTAAATTAACTAATTAAAACTAGGTTACTTTATAAATGAATTCAAATAAATAAAGGCTAAGACTCCAATATCCCCAATTATGAACTATAAACCAATTATCCAATTATCCCAATTATTATGTCTACTGAATTGTTAATAGGAATTCTCAAATGCCAAAAGCCCTCTCTCGAGTGATCAATTGCCTTCTATTTAACCCAGATTAATTTTGCTATATCTCTATTCAAAACAATTGAATTAAATTCGTTACAATCCCAATTCCTTATGTGTTACATGCGGCAAATAGATATTCTCATTCTATTCACAAACCTAATTATTCACTGTGCAAATAACTAAGTCACATGTCGCCATGCCCAGTTCTAACCCTAGAATTCCTTTCTCAATTCCTTCAGAGTAACAAGGTAATTCTTGATCGGATAATTAATCAATAAGCACAAAGCAAGATGAACAATTCACTTCAACATAAATAATTAGAATAAATCAAATAATCAATTCATAATCATAAAAAGTTCAATTGAAATCTTAATGAAAGAGTTAGTTCATAATTGATGAATTAAAATCAAGAATCCACAATTGAATAGACATTAAAAGATAAAAGTAAGAGAAGAGAAGAGAATATAATCTATTGTCAATAGCCTTGAGACTCCTCTTTCGCTCCTGCTTTGAATCTTCAATGGTCTCCAAGTTGCTTCAATCCCCAAAACTAATAAGAACTAGGGTTATGATCTAATCTAAAGGAGTGTTTAATCTAGTCTAATCTATGTAATCTCCCTTTATTTTATGCCTTACATCATGTATTTATAGGTTACAAGTCCAATTTTTAGTTTAGGAACAAACCCAATCCAATTTGGAGTCAAAAGGTGTCAAAATTCGCCCAAAAACGCTAGCGTCAGTCGCGACTCCAACCTCTTCCCCTCAAATACCAAATACTGGCTTCGACCTTCGAGACATCGCCTTATAGCGCCTCGCGTTGTTGAAAATGAACTAAGAATAGCGCCCATTGACTGTTACAAGAGATCGACATTTTCGCTCCAACGTCCTTTGGGAAAATGGCCATAACTTCTTCGTCCGAACTCCGATTTAGATGATGCAAGATGATCCGAAAAGAAGAAAAGTAGATCTACAACTTTAATTCTTTAAGATTTTCGAAATAAGATCTGTAACAATACTCAAATTGGCTCTGAAGTGATTGTTGTGTAAATGGCAAGCCAAAAACGCGAATCTAGCCACCCCGAACGTCGATCCATGTAACTTTTGTCCCAATTCCTACAAAATAACGTAAAACATGCATGAATAGACACAAATACTTAAAATCATCCAAAAGATTAAGCTCAAACGCACTCAATTATGGGTATAAAACTCACTCATCAAATACCCCCAAACTTAAATCTTTGCTTGTCCTCAAGCAAAAACACAAAAATGTTATGCAATGCAATATAATAAAACTAATCTATATGCCTACTTAATCCAACAAGAATGCGTAAACAAGTCTATTCAACTGCCTAGAGAAATCAAGTAAACATGATAATACATCATATTAAAACAAATCGGTAATTTCCCAATCAATCCTCAAATCTTAGATCGTTATCATCGATATATATGCGTGTGTGCTCCACAACAATGCTAATCGCTATAAAATCAAATTTAAGACATAATAGATATCTTCGAAGGCATCATACAGTGCAAGCTCACAAAATTCACGAACAAGCTAAATCTAACAAAATTCAAACATCCACTAAGTTCAAGAGTCCAATCCGGGATACTTATGCTTTACTTTTCATTACGGGGGCTTTTTGCTCTTTTCCCGTTTTATTATTTTTTTTTCATCATCTCTTTTCTTTTTTTTTCTTTTTTCTGGATTTTCTATTTTTTTTTCTCTTCATCAATTTTTTTTTAGTATATATATCCCATAGATTCCCCCAAACTCAAGCTTTTACGTCATTCCAACCTTTACCGCCAGTTCACTAATTTCCTTAAATTTTAACAAAGATTTTCCCTTAGAAACAAATTATGAAACCCTTGAACCAAGTGGATTAAAATAGTTAAACTTTAAGTGCTAACCGATTACATAAGTTTCAGATAGGCTCAGATTATCATCATGATTAAAATTAGAACTCATCATCAATTATCAACACTGTTCAAGTTAACATGCAAAACCAATCTTATCATAGGCCGAGCTAAGACCACACCAACCTATCACATAGATTCATGCAAAAATAAAAAAAATGCAATTATACTACATGAACACATATATGAAGATGCAAAAAAAAAAAAAATACCATGTATTATATGCAACCTAAAAAAAACATAATGCTAACACATAAAAAAAAATAAACTACTATGCAGATAACTAACTATATGTAGTACGACACTAAAATGCCCCCAAACTTAAACTAGACATTGTCCTCAATGGCTACAATAGAAAAAATTAAAGTAGAGGACTTCCTTGAAAATATAGCAATCTTCCTCCTTGTCCGCTAAGTTTAGAGAATAAAGCAAGACATGGAACAAATTGGGCACCACACTTGAATTTGACTTGAATAAACTCAAAACCATGATAGAAGCAATTTTATTAAATCCTAAATAAATGCAAATTCAAAACTACTAATATAAAACTTAATAAAAACTAAAAATAAAAATTGAACTTGGGTTGCCTCCCAATAAGCGCTTGTTTTATAGTCTCAGCCTGACTTCTTCAATTCTCTATCCAATTCCCCTACGAAAATTGAGGAACCCTCCATCCATCAGAAGCAATGTCTCTTTTGGGAGGTTCCCATTAGCAAAAACCCTTGAATTGAAGTCACCTAAAGCATGCTCTTTGTAGATAGGATCCCCATTAAGGCCAAGAAACCACTAGGTGTTTCCTCCATTATGTCGATGATCGATTAGGGCATTGAAGCTTAATAAACATAATGGAATCTTCCTCTATCTTCTCCTTTTCATCCCACCATGACTCCTGTTGTGATTAGCTCTTACGTCACCAAGAGCTTTACGATTTACATGACTTCCAATTGGGCATGGTTTTGCAAAACTGCCCGGATTCTTGAACTTTGGTGGAGGAGGCACATGGGATACTAATGAAATTGGCTCATCTTCGTTGGTACTCAAAGTTAGATCTTTGCCGATCTCTTTTTCTTGGTCCCCAAGTCTTTCCTCTCTTTCAACATCTATATCATTTGGCACATCCGGTTGCAGATTTGGTTCGGGCTCACCATCAGTCTCAGAATTCATGTCATAGAGCCAAGTGTATTGAGGACGATTGTTCAACGCATGTGCTATCTGCCCCAATTGATTTTCCAGATTTTTTATCGACTCACCTTGGCTTTGCAAATTCAGCTCTATTTGATTAAATTTTTTCTCATTTTCCTCGTTCTTTTTTTCAGAAGCTCTAATAAGTTTTTCCAAGGCTTCTTCAAAACTTGATTTCTGATCTGGTTGTTGTGTCTGATTTTGAAATTCGGATGTATTTTGTTGTCTCGGCACTTGAGCTTGATTGTTACTCCATGAAAATCCCATGATACCCCCTAACTCGATGATAGTTGTTGGGATAGACATAATTGTTGGGGTAATCACCACTATATCTCATCATCAACTCGAATCGATGGCGCATTGATGACTCATATGATTTCCAGCACAATAATCACAAGTAACCACCACACTTTAATGACGTTGAGCTTCAAAAGCTTCTAACTCCTCGAAAGTGTCTCAATCTGTGCTGATAATGCAGAAAATGTATTAAGTCCATCAATCCCTGTTTCCCTTGGTTGAGTCATGTTCGTGTATGGCCATTGATACGCAAAGTCATCCATGGTATCTGAAAAGAGAGAAATATAGGAAGAGAATGAAAAATAAAAATAAAAATAAAAATGTTTAAATTAAGACTAATTTGATTGAAATTAATATTGGTAAATAATTATTAAATTAATTCAAGAACGACGCCAAAAACTTGTTGATCGATTTCGCAATCAATGAATACGTGCAAGTATACACGGTCAACAAGTAATAAAGTGAAAGTAGAGTATTGTTCCCACGATGAATTATTTAATAAAAATTACCAAGTACTAACTCTTAACCAAATCAATTTTATTTAAACAACCAATAATTGTGATTTTTCTAATTAAGAAAACTAAATTAAAACAATTAAAAGAGATTATTCTAAAAGAAAGCAAATAAACAACTAAAATTTGAATGAATTCAGATAAATAAGGATTAAGACTCCAATATCCCCAATTATGAACTATAAACCAATTATCCAATTATCCCAATTATTATGTCTACTGAATTGTTAACAGGAATTCTCAAATGCCAAAAGCCCTCTCTCGAGTGATCAATTGCCTTCTATTTAACCCAGATTAATTTTGCTATATCTCTATGAAAAACAATTGAATTAAACTCGTTACAATCCCAATTCCTTATGTGTTACATGCGTCAAATAGATATTCTCATTCTATTCACAAACCTAATTATTCCTTTGCAAATAACTAAGTCACATGTCACCACGCGCCAGCTTCTAACCCTAGAATTCCTTTCTCAATTCCTTCAGAGTAACAAGGTAATTATCGATCGGATAATTAATCACTAAGCATAAAGCAAGATGAACAATTCACTTCAACATAAATAATTAGAATAAATCAAATAATCAATTCATAATCATAAAAAGTTCAATTGAAATCTTAATGAAAGAGTTAGTTCATAATTAATGAATTAAAATCAAGAATCCACAATTGAATAGACATTAAAAGTTAAAAGTAAGAGAAGAGAAGAGAATATAATCTATTGTCAAGAAATTTGAGACTCCTCTTTCGCTCCTCGCTTTGAATCTTCAATGGTCTCCAAGTTGCTTCAATCCCCAAAACTAATAAGAACTAGGGTTATGATCTAATCTAAAGGAGTGTTTAATCTATTCTAATCTATGTAATCTCCCTTTATTTTATGCTTTACATCATGTATTTATAGGTTACAAGTCCAATTTTAGTTTAGAACAAACCCAATCCAATTTGGAGTCAAAAGGTGTCAAAATTCGCCCCAAACGCGGCGTCCAAAGCCGCACTCCAACCTCTTCTCGGCACTTCAAATATTGGCTTGACCTCAGCATCGCGCTTTATAGCGCCCGTTTGGAAAATGAACTAAGAATAGCGCTTTCGGTACATACAAGTTCTCGACATATTCTCGCTCCGACGTCCTTAGGGAAAATGGCCATAACTTCTTCGTCCGAACTCCAATTTAGATGATTCAAGATGATCCGGAAAGAAGAAAAGTAGATCTACAACTTTCATTCTTTAAGAATGTCGAAATAAGATCTGTAACAATACTCAAATTGGCTCAAGTGATTGTGTAAATGGCAAGCCAAAACGCGAATCTAGCCAATTTTAACGTCGATCCATGTAACTTTTGTCCCAATTCCTACAAAACAACGTAAAAAATGCATGAATAGACACAAATACTTAAAAACATCCAAAAGATTAAGCTCAAACGCACTCAATTATGGGTATAAAACTCACTCATCAGCCCCCAAATTCGGCTATCTTCCAACCCGACATATGGTGCAACACGGTACTCATAACTATACAATCATTCCATTGAAATACAACATAATGAATGTAATTACTATCTTCTTATTACAATAAAAGTATAATCCTTCCCAAGTTCATAAACCGATTACATAGTTCGTTGTTCATAATGTATAATACATACTAATCTATTACACAATGACTAAGTATCCATCTTAGCTTTGCCCTTATCTCTCTTTGCATTTTCAGTATGTTAATCCTTAACTACAATCATATAATTCACGCAAGAAGTGAGCATAAAAAGCTCAACAAGTTTATCAAAGGATAACAGTAATACCACATTCGTGAATTATATAATAATTCATACATAACTGAACAAATAGTTATGAAGTATTATGAAACAATAATACTTTAACATTTCATAACATCAATTCCCAAAGTATAGAGTAGATTAGTAATTCTGAAACGGTCGATAGACCATGAACAATAGCTTTCTATTTTCATACTTGAAAAGGATATCACAGCACTAAGACTGTACATCCGTATTACTTACGAGCACTTCTAGGTGATCAGCCTATAGTACTCTATGTTGATCAACACTCATTCGTTAAATGTATTTACGTTTAACATTTGGCAAACTCGTGTGCCCATCGAATAATCGATGAAAAATACTTTTGTTTGTTCATAGACAAACCTTACCTTCACATCCGTACCAATTACTTGGCATAGGATAACATTAGCATTTCTATATAGAAAGATATGAATATCAATCAATCTATATCTTACGAGTAGTCTAGCCGAGTTAAATCTGGCGTTGACCCTTTCTTTAAAATCAGTCGTGCAATTCAGTACAATGAATCACATTAAACTTGACTAACTTGAAGGTTAGACAAGCGTTAAGAAAACTTGCCTTTCAGGGTCTTCAAATAACTTAATCGACTGACCACAGCCTTTACATAATCTACATGATATATTCACATATCACACTATAATTAGCTATCAAACAATTATTCACATTGTTCCTACCAACTTCTTTCTCTTCTATGTCTTTGTTAACTTAATATCATTAATAAAGTCACCTCGACTTATTACCCTTCGTCCTGACTTATTAATCAACTTACGTTATTAACCGGACTCTATCATCATTGGTAAAGTACTAACGTTATTTCCCGACTAGGGTTCATTGATAACACTTTGTGTCCTTCATTCATAACTTACTAACATGCATTCAATTCCTAAGTTTCAATACTATATACCTTAGTATAGTTAGTATATGAATAGTTTTAGTACACTTATCAAGTGCATAAATTTTACTTCTATAGGTCCTTGAACAATTGAAGTTCAAAACCTAAGTCATCTATCAAAAACCCTACACACTGTCGTCACAAGGACATCTTAGTATAAGACCTGCATTGCGCCAGCCGATTAGCGATCTGTGTCCGGTCTGCCCAGTTGTCATGCATGAGACTTCCCTATACAAGTGGCACTGTGGCGCCACTTTCTAATTACTAACTACATCAGTGCTAAAGGCCTGCGGTACATGGGAATTTAATCTTCTGTCGGCGCCGGACCTCAAGACAAGAATTTTCAGCAGATAAAATTTGGTGAATTTTTCGGTGCCATAACTTCTTCGTTATAAATCCGATTTGGTCCATTCAAAAGCCTACACGTCATAATTGACATACTCTATGCGTTCATATAAGAATTCGACACTTTCAAATCCGTTAACTCAAAATTCACTATTGAGTTCATTTTTTAAGTGTTCGTAAACGTTAATGAGCGTTCAATGCTCGTTTTCTTGGTTTTAAGTCAGAATCCGACGATTTTCAAACCCACGACTCTTAAATACCCTACCTCACGTGTTGACATTGAAAAACAACATTTTCAAGTCTCAGGGCAACTTTTGACTACCAATTCGGAATTTCAACGTTTTCGACGTTTAACGTCTATTTCCGTGAAATTCACCATAACTTCGTTACTAACGTTCTCTAAGCCAAATCACATGGAATACTGCATGGACTTCATATCTACATCCTAATAAAGCAAGATGCACATATTAACATTTTGATGGAGTTCAATTGTTTATCAACAATCAATCTCAAAAATCAATAATTTCATGATTTTAAACTATAACAACCCTTATGATTTTTATGATCTCATGACTTATAGAGATTGAATCTATGGTAAGTCATTCTTATTCCACCATACAAGCTATCCACCATCCATTTATGATTCTCCATACTAAAAGAAAACCAAAATAGATGGAATTAGAATTAAGGAATATTACCTTAAGAATTCTTAGGAAATCTGGAATCCTCTTAAGCAAAGCTTCAAAGTAGAACTTTTGGTTGAGTCTAGCTCTCTCTCTATCTCAAATTCTAGGTTGGCAATTTGAAAAACTCACAAAAGACTAACTTTAGCTTTCTATTTATAGGCAAATGAAATGGAGGGAAATTTGGTCAATACACTACCACCTCCTTACTATTCAACACTTTGTCATCAAGTAAAATACTTGGTGACCAAGTGTTAGGCTTGCCTTGCACACCAAGGGCCGACCCACCATGCCCATATGTTATCCCCATGGGTTGCCCCATTGGTTTTACCCATTTGGTGACCCACCAGTACGGTTTCCTTACATTGGGCTTAACCAATTTAATATTGGGCCTTGACTTGGGCTTAACAACTAATCCCTTGGGCTTGCTCATTCAAGTGATTGGACTAATCATAATCCAACCCAATTGAATTAACCTTAAGTCTTAACTTAATTCTATAATACAAATCGTATTCCATACGTATAATTCACGTATTCTCTCCACATAATACTCGTACGATAATTGTATTGTACTCCGTATAAACTCATCGTATTATACATAGATACGAAATAGTATCATACTAGTATAACACACACTTTAACAATATCGTAATTCCTTTTACGCGTTTCATTTCCTTATCGGAAATCAATATACTCAACCCTTAGGTTTTAAGTCCGCAGGCGAAAACTTTGTTTGCCATAAATGAAATATTATTAGATATTTTATCTCATCTACATATATTACGCATTTCTCAAAATTTCAAAATAATTCCCCGAGCAGAAATAGATGAATAGTGTTTTTACGGAAATTTCTCGGAAAACATTTATTTCCATCTCGAAAATTCTAAACAATTAATTCTAACATGTAGCCAGATTACTAACCACATAAACACATTCTAGGTCATAGAACGACCTTCACATAGCTTACTCAAAAAATAAATCAATTAAATTCATTTAACTCACATAATCAAATAAAAATTTAATTGTCATAAAAATCCGATTTTCTCGGGCGTTACATTCTCTCCCCCTTATAAGGATTTTGTCCCCAAAATCTAGCTTAATATTACATGAACAAATGAGGATAATTTTCCTTCATTTTACTTTCGAGTTCCCACGTTGCTTCTTCAGCATTGTGGTTTCTCCATAACACCTTCATTGAAGGTATTACCTTATTTCTTAATACTTGCTCCTTCCTATCAATAATTTGAATCGGAAGTTCCTCATATGATAAAACTTTCTCTATCTGAATAGATTCATACTCTATTATGTGTTTGTAGTCCGGTTTATAAGGACGCAACACAGACACATGAAACATATTATGAATGCGTTCCATTTCTAGGGGTAAGGCTACTTCATAAGCTACCTCTCCTACCCTTCTTAAAATCTCAAAAGGTCCTACAAATCTTGGACTTAACTTCCATTTCTTCCCAAAATGTATCTTCCCCTTCCAAGGCAATACTTTTAGAAAGACAAAAGATCCTACATCGAATTTTTGCTTCTTTGTGAGGATCTGCGTACTTCTTCTGCCTATCTTGGGCCGTAACTAATCGAGCACGTATTATCTTCACCATGTCACGTAGTTTTTTTGTACCATCTCGCCTCCCAACATCCACGCGTTCACCCACCTTATCCCAACACAATGGAGTTTGACACTTCCTTCCATACAATGCTTCGTAAGGCGGCATGCCTATACTAGCGTGAAAACTATTGTTGTATGAAAATTCCACCAACGGTAGATATTCGTCCCAACTCCTTTTGAAATCCATAATGCAAGATCTTAACATATCTTCCAGCATTTGAATTGTCTGTTCACTCTGACCATCCGTCTGAGGATGATACGTCGTACTCAATCTTAACTGCGTTCCCATTTGCTCTTGCAAACTCCTCCAAAAGTTCGATGTGAATCGTGGATCACGATCTGACATAATCAAAACAGGTACTCCATGTGTGGAAATAATTTCCTTGACATACAGCTTAGCTAACTGATATAGGTTATACCTAACTCTTATTGGTAGAAAATGAGCCAATTTCGTCAATCAATCCACTGTCACCCAAATAGCATCATATCCTTTTCTTGTTATTGGAAGTCCCACCACAAAATCCATTGTGATGTACTCCTATTTCCACTCTAGAATTTCTAACGATTGCAACAACCCGCTCGGTCATTAGTGTTCAACCTTAACTTTTTGACAAGTTAAGCACCTACTAACGTATTCTGCTATCTCCCTTTTCATGTTCGGCCACCAAAGGTTCTGATGAAGATCTTGATACATCTTCGTACTACCGGGATGTATCGAGTACCTTGAACTATGGGCCTCCATCATTATTTCTTCCTTTAATTCGGGATCATTGGGAACCCAAATTCTTCCTTCAAAACGAAGTAATCCCTCTTATCGAGGTTATACTTAGTCTTTTCTTCATCTTCTATCCTCTTCTTCATTTGCTCGCATTCCTCATTGCTCAATTTTACTCCCTTAACCCGTTCCACTATGGTTGGTTGGGTTTCCATGGAAAATAACATTTCCACCGCTTCCTCCGGTAACTTAACTTCTAACTCCATTCTTGCCATCGTTGTTACCAACTCATTCTGAGTTGTTAACATTAATAGTTTCTCTCTACCCTTCCTACTTAGCGCATCAGCCACTACATTTGCTTTCCCCGGATGATATAAAATATCGCAGTCATAATCTTTTATTAACTCTAACCTTTTTCTCTGTCTCATGTTCAACTCCTTTTGCATGAAGATATATTTCAGACTTTTGTGGTCTGTATATATCTCACACTTCTCACCATATAGATAATGCCTCCATATCTTCAAGGCAAAAGCTACAGCTGCCAATTCTAGATCATGAGTAGGATAGACCTTCTCATAATCCTTTAATTGATGTGACGCATACGCAATGACCTGACCATGTTGCATGAGTACGTAACCCAATCCTTTATGCGAAGCATCGTTATACACTACAAAATTTTCTATATTGTCTGGTAAGGACAATACAGGTGCCTCACTTAACCTCTTCTTCAACTCCTGAAAACTGTTCTCACATTTTTCAGTCCACACATACTTTACCTACTTTCTTGTCAGGTTCGTCAACGGAGTAGCTATTTTAGAAAAGTCAGGAATGAACCTTCTATAGTACCCCGCTAACCCCAGAAACTCCTAACCTCAGTTGGCATTTTCTGTTGCTCCCACTCATTAACTGCTTCCACTTTTGCTGGATCTACGAAAATGCCATCTTTATCAATAACATGTCCTAGAAACTGCACTCTCTCGAGCCAAAATTCACACTTTGTGAATTTCGCATACAACCTTTCCTTCCTCAGTGTTTCCAATACTATCCTTAAATGTTCGACATGATCTTCTGGCGTCTTTGAATAGACTAGAATATCATCAATGAATACTACGACGAACTTGTCCAAATACTGTTTGAACACTCTGTTCATCATATCCATAAATGTGGCTGGAGCATTAGTCAACCCAAATGACATCACCAGAAACTCGTAATGACCATAATGAGTTATGAACGCCATCTTAGGTACATCCTCCTTCTTCACCTTTAACTGATGATACCCCATGCGCAAATCTATCTTAGAAAAATACTTTGCCCCTTTCGGTTGATCAAATAAATCATCGATCCCGGCAGGCGGGTGGGTATTTATTCTTAATCGTTAACTTGTTCAACTCTCGATAGTCGATACAAAGTCTTAACCACCCATCTTTTTCTTCTAAACAATCTGGGTGCTCCCCAAGGAGACACACTCGGTTGAATGTACTTTCTATCTAATAATTCTTGCAATTGAACCATTAACTTCTTTATCTCAATGGCGCCATCCGATATGGTGCCTTGAAACCAGTGACGTTCCCCAGAATGCGGATCAATTACAAACTCAACCTCCCTATCCGGTGGAATACGGTAACTCCTCCTAAATACATCCATGAACTCAGACTATAGGTATCGGTCCAAGGATGTTCCCACTCTTTGGGTATCCACAACATGGCACAGATAACCTACACACCCTTTCCTCAACATCTTCCTAGCTTGTGTCATCAATAGACAACAAGAGCGTCTCGGTGATTTACTACCGAAGAACACTACCTTGGTTTTCTTAGAAAGCTGAAGGTTTACACTTTTCCTATGGCAATCAATTATCGCCTTATGGTTAACCAACCAATCCATACCAAGAATTACATCGAATTCTTTTAACCTTATCGGTACAAAATCTACCGATAACTTATTCCCTCTAATATCTACGCAACAATCCTTATGAATATGTTCAATGGGGATTATCTCTTCGTTGGCTACCTTAACGTCTAAAGGTATTGATAACTTTTCAGGGATTAAACCTAATCGCTTAGCAAATTCACATGCTATAAAAGAACAAGTAGCACCCGAGTCAAATAACACATAAGCATTTATCTCATTGACCAGAATGATACCCGCTACCACATCCGTTGATGCAACCGCATCTTGGACAGTCATATTAAATGTACGAGCTGAGGGTCTACCCACTGATGGTGTTGGTCCTGTAATGGCTAATTTACCACTACCAGAACCCTTATTTCCCTCTAACCCTTTCTTCGGGCAATTCCTTGCCATGTGGTTTAACGATCCACAGACAAAACACCCATGGTTCTTCTTAGGGTTAGGACAGTTGGGTGACAAATGTCCCTCCCACCCATAGTTGTAGCAAACTAATTTCCCCTTTAAGCAGAATCCCATATGAGTCTTTCCGCATGTCTTGCATGCCTCCGTCCTACGCTTAGGATCTCCCTGCTTTACCCTAGTATTCCCAGGGTTGAAACTCTTCCTCTTAGGCAACTTTAGCCTTACTACCTCCTTCTAACTTACTCTTATTCTTCCGTTCTTTGTGGTACTGAGACAATGCTTCACCACCACCTTATGTTATTATCGCCTTTTCCAGAATGGTCCCGTAGGAGGCACTCTAAAAAATCGATATCCTACTGTAGAGTCAGGGTTTCAAGCCCTGCTCAAACCTACGTGCCTTTCTTGCTTCTGTATCCACCTAATGTGGAGCAAACCTCACCAATTCATTGAATTTGGCAGCATACTGGGGAACTGTCATATCCCCCTGCTTAAGTTCTAAGAACTTAATCTTCATCCTACCTTGCATGCTAGTAGGGAAGTAGTTCTTGAAGAAGACCTTCTTAAACTATTCCCACGTAACATCTTCGGTCCTAGCCCCACCCTGGTGAGCCTCCCACCAGTAGTTGGCTTTCCCCTTCATCATGTAAGTTGCAAAAGAAGTCTTTTGCGCCTCACCTACATTTGTAATTATAAATGCCTTCTCAATCTCTTTCACCCATGTCTAGGCCTCTAAAGGGTCCGTCGTTCCTCGAAACTCAGGAGGACCCACACTCTTAAATTCCTTGAAGGTAGTCGTTCTTACTAATCCAGGAGCTACAGGAATCCCTCCCCCAACTTGGTTAATTGTTATCGTTAATAAATTAACGAACTCTTGCATAGGGTTATTAAGACCCCCTTGATTTTCATTATGAGACTCAGCCTCTTGGTTACGTTGTCTCCTCCTTGGTTGCATAATTCTGATTAAATAAATAACGTTTCGTTATTATTTATTTAACTGCTTGGTTATCATTCTCAAATAACAACTCATACCACAACAAACACATTAAATAAAAACTTCATTATAATAATATGCTTTCATAGTCAAAACTATTTACATCATGTTCCCTTAGCCAAAAAGCTATTACATACTATCCCGCGATTGCCTTCTACAAAAATTGGGATTTACAAAAAGACTACCCTTTAATTATACAAAAGAGGGTTTTACGTCACTACCTATATACAAAAAGATCCAATGATCTACTAACACTGTCGAACGACATTCTCATATTTCTGATTTACTAGTATCGACACAATATCTCGACTTATGGTATGCCGAGTCTGCCCTGACTCAATAGAATAACAAGCAATTTTCAACTTGAAATCCTCATGAGCACATTCGTGGATGTATGACATCCTATCTATTTTCTGTTCTTTTTCAACTAGTTTCTTTCGAAGCTTTACGGCCTCTTCCTTATAGTCACATGCCTTATCTGTCATAAGCACTTTCTCATTGTGCTCTGACTGAAAATCTGCCTCTGCAGATTCCTTCGCCTCATAGAGGGCGGTTATCTCCTCGTTTTGTGTCTGCACCACAGTGCGCAGATGCACATTCCTATCCAACACTGCCAGATATAATGATCTCATTGCATCTGGAGGTGTTGGCTCCTGAATAGGTATCACCGTGTTAATCGATGTTACCTCCATCTCCTCCTCCACGTCAATCGTCGTATTTAGATATGACGCTATCCCCATTGTCTCCTCGGAGTATTCCCCCTCAGAGATGTACTCCTCAATATCAGAGTCTTCCAAAACCACTAATGGTACCTCCGCCACTGGCATCGGTACTAGCTCCACTTGGTTCACTGTCTCCTCATTTATCACTTCAATGTCTCTAAACATCAAACTATCGTTTGACATCTACAAAACACATAACACGTTGATTAGTACATAATACACAATAGTATAAGCACAAATCACATTTAATTTATTTAGGATTAATTTCCATCTTTTAAATCTTTCGGTACTGAGTTTCCTCAATACCTTATTAATTCATTTGACTTGAATTTCATTCTTCAGACTTTTCCTTCCTTACGAGGTTATTAGCCTAAAGTTCTTTCCCCCTTAAGTTCTATAACCTAATGCTTTGATACCAACCTGTGACACCCCCAAATTCGGGTATCTTCTAACCCGACATATTGTGACACCCCCAAATCCAGGTACTTCATTCCCACAGGATCTGGTGTTCACGTAATCAAACATTCATATCTAACTACCCAAACTCAATAAAATTGGATAAATAAAACCTTTCCCATTAAAGGGTTACATAATATAATCTCCCAGGTTATCTAACCTTTAAATACAATCATTCATATGCGGAAATTAAATAAAGCTTCATTAAAACTAAGTCTAAGATCATCATAATAAAATCTAACATCTCTATCAAAATAAAATTACAAGTCTTCATCACTGCACATTTTTCCCTTTCCTTTGCTAGTCGAAGGTTCATCTACCTTCTCTTTAGTCGCAATGAGTTTATAATGATGCAAGAGTGAGCAAAACAATTGCTCATTGGATACAATATGAAATCAATAGGAGTATAGTAATAATAAGCGCCAATAATAGGCTCATCAACAATGAATAGTACTCTATCATCTATAATCGTAAACCGACATCCAAAATGTGGAATAAATATAAGCGAGGGTCATAAGACCATGAACTATGTCCTGAAATATGAAGTAATCTTTTAACTCCAACTTTTATGATCAAATATAAGACTATAAGGACTCCTCGCACTTGGGGATCACCCCTTCGTACCATGTATTGTGCATTAAACATTTAACGCTACGCGTAAGTTATCCCCTAATAATAATAGGGTTGTTCATCTCAAGATTTGGAGTACAAGTCCGCACCAAAGAGAGTTTGGTTTGGATAAGCTTTCAAGGGTAATTTAAAGTTCAACGATCATCAACTTGAGGACTAGTTGAATTAATAACATTATATTACAGAATAATTGTAATTAAATCAACATGGTAAACCAAAATCATGCTTTAGGAATAATCTAATAGCATATACTTTGAATACCTATAACATGCCTTGCTTGAACAATATTAAGTCAAGGTTAATTAAAATTGAATACTAAGCATTCATAACAGTTTGAACGATGAAATTGCTCAACATTAGTATAAATAGTTGTGCATGCTAAACAACAAGTTAAATATAAGAATAACTTGTCAACATTAAACCAAAGTTTAGAAAGCTTGCATCATTCATAAGGTAATCGAATTGAAACAATAAATAGTTCAACAAGATAAAGAATTAGAAATCTTGCATTATTATATTGGGAACAATAATTGATTCCAATTACAAAAGTAGAGTTAGAGAACTTGCTCAATGTAAAAAGAAAGTTTAGAAAACTTGTCTTGCTCGCAGGCTAAACTAAATCAATACGAAACACAATATCCTATAAACATATGTCATCATGACATAATTAGTCATTACCATTTTACAAACATAACTAAGTACGTTCATCATTTAAAAATTGGATTTTTAATCACATAATCGAGTTATAACACAAGTTAATTGTTAATAACATACTTATTCATAGTATAGATATACTAAAATCAATATTTAGCAGTCCTACTATCATCACGTAAATTTTCTTAAAATTTTTGTACAAAAGTACATCAGAAGACCATTCGCTAACTTTCATGCATTATGGCCACGATTTATCTTGTGGGTCGATTCGCTGACATGAGAATGAAATAATACATGAACAAAACTATAAAGTCAAGATCATGGCTGGCGGCAATCAAGGCTACAAGAAGACCTGAAACTAACATAGCTAGGTCAGTAGTCTTGTTTAACAAGCTAATCGATTTTGAACGACAAACTTCAAGAATAATGCAGAAAAAGCCAATTTTGGCCTACAAGCTCGATTCTAACAGACTGATTCACATACAATTCATACAAAAACTTCATGTAAACTTAATTCAAGAATTCCTAACATGTTTCTACCCATACAACAACATAAACAACAAAATTAACACACCCAAATTCACTATTTTTGGCTAAAACTCATTTTTTTATATTTCAATGAAAATCAACACTGTAACTTTTGTTTTTCAACCAAAACCACTATTTCAAAGTGTCTTTATCAATGATTATACATACTCTAACAAATTAAACGATCAATTAATCAACTAAACCACTAATTCACCATCAATTTCTACTTTAAGCTAAACAATATATTTTCATAAAAACTCTCTGTAAAAAACATTTTCTTCACAACCATAAACATAATACCAATTTATTGACTACAACTTATGAAAATCGTTTTAACATCACTAGTATGCAATATAAAGCCACATAACAACGACAATTTATCTTTACACAAGGAATTTATAGAGAATTAGAGAAGAGAAAACTAGAATTTTAGAAAACATAAAAGAAAAAGGGTAGGATGAAACCATGAAGAAGATGATGATGGCTATCTCTTTACTTGACAAGCCTTTCTCCACTCTCTAGCCTTTCTTCCTCTCTTCTCTTCTTCTTCTTCTTCCTTTGAGTTTTCTTTTCTTCTCTCTCTCTATCTAACGTACTTAACAAATAACGTATATAGAATATAATATATATTAATTATATAATATAAATACAAAACATATAACTGATATCAGTTATATGAGTTTTAAAAATCAAAAGCCATAAGGCTTGTTTGGCTAGTCACTAAAAAAATAACCAATTAATCTCTAGGTCTTGTTTGGTAAAACACAAGTAGAATAAAGAATTAATATGCAATAAGTCTTGTTTGGCAAAACTGCATTAAAACTCCTTTAAGTTATTTTAATAACTACTTTATAAATGGTTATTTGTCACACATTAACTTAATTAAATTAATTCTAAAAATAATTTATTAAATTACTTTAACACATAAATCAATACCACAAAATTATAATTTTCTTTATAATCATAATTTTATTTAATCCACTAACATATCCTTTTAAATTTACAAATTCCAATAAAAAGAATAGTAATTCAATTAATCAAAATTCTCTAACTTAATAATTAAATTAAATTAGCAAAATATTTAATTTTCCTTAATTATTTATTTAGCAAATAGTTAACCACATCAATTCAAATTTGAACAATTATTTATTTAACAATAAACATATCCATTAAATATTTAAATAATTCAATAAATATTTAATATAACAATTAAAATTCTAGAATGTTACATCATTCCTCTCTTACAAGGATTCTGTCCCCAGAATCACAATTCAAACAATTCATTCATTACATTCTACTTACAAAATTTCATCCCAGAATCGAATACATGATCAAACAAATAACCTGTGGTAATTCTTAATCATTTCAGCTTTGAGTTCCCACGTAGCCTCTTCGAAATTGTGGTTCCTCCAAATTACCTTCACATAAGGTATCACCTTATTCCTGAGCACCTGTTCTTTCCTGTCGACTATCTGGATAGGAATCTCTTTATAGGACAAATCTTTCTCAAACTGCAGTGGTTCGTACTCAATCACGTGCTTGTAATCAGGTTTGTATGGTCGTAACACCGACACGTGAAAAACATTATGAATGTTTTGTAACTCTGGAGTTAGAGATACCTCGTAAGCCACCTCTCCAACCTTTCGCAGCACTTCGAATGGTCCAATAAATCTCGGACTTAGTTTCCCCTTCTTACCAAGTCGAATTTTTTCCCTCCAAGGAGAAACCTTTAGGAATACGAAATCTCCTATGTCAAATACACGATCTTGTCTGTGTTAATCAGCATATTTCTTTTGTCTATCTTGAAAATTTATCAATCTTATTTCGATGAGTTTGACAACCTCGGCAGCTTTTGTTGTACCGATTAGCCGGTCCTAATAAAGTTGACGTTCACCGACTTCATCCCAAAGACAAAGTGGAGTTCTCGCACTTTTCGCCAGATAATGCTTCGTAAAGCGGCAAGATGCCGATGCTAGCGTGGTAGCTGTTATTGTAAGCAAATTCCACCAACGGTAATTATTCATCCCAGCTTCCTTTGAAATCCATGACGCATGCTCTCAACATATCTTCCAATGTCTGGATCGTTCGTTCGCTTTGGCCATCTATTTGCGGATGATATGCTGTACTCATTCGTAACTGTGTTCCCATACATTCTTGTAGTTTCTTCCAAAAGTTTGATGCGAACCTCGGATCTCTGTCTGACACAATCGACACTGGAACTCCATGTCTTGACACGATCTCTTTAACATATAACTTTGCAAGCTGATCAAGATTGAATCTAATCTTTATTGGCAAAAAGTGTGCAGATTTTGTCAATCTGTCCACTATCACCCATATCGCATCGTATCCTTTCTGAGTTGTTGGAAGACATACCACAAAATCCATTGTGATATGTTCCCATTTCCATTCCGGTATCTCCAACGGTTGAAGTAACCCGCTTGGTCTTTGATGCTCGGCCTTGACTCTCTGACATGTCAAGCACTTTGAAACGCATTCTACAACGTCTCTTTTCATATTTGGCCACCAAAAATGTCGTCGCAAATCTTGATACATCTTCGTACTCCCTGGATGAATCGAATATCTCGAGTTATGAGCTTCGGTCAAGATTTCTTCTTTAATCTCTGGTACTACTGGAACCCATATTCGTTCTTCAAATCTCAAAGATTCCATCCAGATCAATCTTCAGATTTCACCTCTTTTCCTCAACCACACTTTCTTTGATTTTTTTGCATTCCTCATCCTGTAGTTGAGCGTTCTTCACTTTGTCCACCAAATTTGGACTGGCTTCTATCTGGTACAATTTCTCATCGGATTCTTTTGGAAATTTGATCTCTAACTCTTACCTTGACATTGCCGTAATAAGCTCCTCCTTATCAGTTAACAACATCAACTTTTCCCTGCCTTTCCTACTCAAGGCATCTACAACCACGTTTGCTTTGCCTGGATGATAAAAGATCTCACAATCATAATCTTTTATCGGCCCATCCATCTTCTTTGACGCATGTTCAGTACTTCGTGGTGAAAATATACTTGAGACTTTTTACGGTCTGTGTAAATCTCACATTTCTCTCGTAGAGAGATAAGGTTCCATATCTTCTTGAGCAAACACAACCGCCGCCAATTCTAAATCATGAGTTGGATACCCTCTTTCGTAATCTTTCAATTGTCTTGATGCATACGCGATGACTTTACCGTTTTGCATAAGGACACACCCTAATCCCTTGTGTGAAGCATACACCACAAAATTTCTTGTATTATCTAGTAATGACAACATAGGTGCCATACTTAGCTTCTTTTTCAATTCTTGAAAACTCTCCTCACATTTCTCCGTCCAAACAAATTTTACAGACTTCCTCGTCAAATTTGTCAACGGAGTGACAATCTTGGAAAAATCCTGGATAAACCGTCGGTAATACCTTGCTAATCCCAAGAAACTTCTCACTTCTGATGCAGTTCTCGGTTGTTCCCAATTTTCACAGCTTCAATCTTTGATGGATCTACTGAAATTCCATCCTTGTCAATTACGTGCCCAAGAAATTGTACACGCTCCAGCCAAAATTCACATTTAGAGAATTTCGCATACAACTTTTCTTTTCTTAGCGTCTCCAGCGTTAGACGTAAGTGTTCCACATGTTCCTCTTAAGTTTTAGAGTACACCAGAATATCATCGAAAAACACCACCACAAACTTGTTCAAAAATGGTTTAAACACCCTGTTCATCAAATCCATGAACGTTGCAGGGGCGTTTGTCAAACCAAAAGACATCACCAAAAATTCGTAATGTCCATACCGAGTTCGGAATGCCGTCTTCGATACATCCTCCTTCCTTACCTTCAGTTGATGGTACCCACTTCTCAAATCTATTTTTGAGAAATATCTAGCACCCTTCAATTGATCAAACAAGTCATCTATTCTCGAAAAAGGATATTTGTTCTTAATAGTAACTTTGTTTAACTCTCTATAATCAATGCAAAGACGCATTGACCCATCCTTCTTCTTTACGAATAACACCGGTGCTCCCCACGGTGACACACTCGGCTGAATGTATTTCTTTTCCAACAACTCCTGTAGTTGTACCATCAGTTCTTTCATCTCCACCAGAGCCATTCTATACGGGGCTTTCGATATCGGAGCGGTTCCCGGTGCTAAGTCGATCATGAACTCGATTTCTCTGTCAGGCGAAAGTCCTGGCAAATCCTCTGGAAACACGTCCACAAATTCCCTAACCACTGGTATTTCTTCTAGTTTTCGCACTTCTTCTTACGAGTATCGATGTGTAAGCTAAATAACCCACACAAACTCGACTCAACAACTTTTTGGGCTCGCATAATCGTCGACATCTCATTTGTTAAAGCGATTTGCTACCATTAAATACTACCTTTAACGGAGTCATAAGGTTTACACATTTCTTTTGGCAGTTAATTATTGCTCCACAATTAAACAACCAATCCATTCCCAAAATAACATCAAACTCTCCTAGCTTTGACGGAATCAAATCTACCATCAAAATATTTCCTTAATGTTCACCCTACGGTTCTTGTATACTGAACCTAACATGAACTACTTCCTTATTCGCAATTTCTATGTTTAAAGGAAAATTCAATTCTTCACTAGGCAATCCTAATCTCATAGCAAATTCATCGAGATATAAATGAGCAAGTAAAGACCTTAATCAAATAATACATAACCATCAATATCATTGATCGGGATAATACGACACCACATCCTTTGATTGCATAAGATCTTCGCATAGTCATGTTGAAGGTTACGGTCGTGGGCTTATTTGTTGTTGTTGGTCCAGAATAGCCAACGACTCTACTACTAGCATTTCCTTGCTCCCATTTGTCTCACCGGATCTCTTCTGGGGCATTCACGAGCAAAGTTATCCTTAGATCCGCACGTGAAGCACACATTCTTCTTAGCTTGAGTGCAATTTGGGGCGATGTGTCCCTCCCCGCCACAATCAAGCATACACATTTCCCCAACAAACACACTCCCTTATGAAACTTTTCCTGACGTAGTACATGGTTCAACTTCTTATTTTGTCGGGTTTTTCTTTGATTTCTAGCTCCTCCATTTCCATTCCACTTCTTCTTCAAAGTTGTTGTCATTACTACCTACTACTACTACTCTTAGCTTCACCTTCACTTTTCTTCTTTCTACTCTTGATTATGCTTTGTTATCGCCGCCTCCACTTTCAAATGAGAATCGCCTTCTCCATCATTCTGCAGAATGTCTTCAATTGGAACAGGGAGACCCTATCAGACAACCGTGGTTTGGGTCCCTCGCTTCAAACCTCTTCGCTTTGACTCGTCTCTGTCTTGACGATTGATATGGCACAAACCTCACCAACTCGTTGAACTTCGCGGCATACTCCGACACCGACATTGTTCCTTGCTTCAACTCCAAAAACTGGACCTCTAGCTGACTCTTCGAACTCTCAGGGAAATAAGTCTCGAAGAACAGCTCCTTAAACCTATCCCAGGTCATTACTCCTGGTCCTTCCCGAGTCTTGTTGGCCTGCCACCAATAACTAGCCTCCTCCTTCAACATAAACATTGCAAAAGTAGTCTTCTGATTCTCCTCTACCCTAGCAACATCAAAAACCTTCTCGATTTCCATAATCCAAGTCTGTGCTTCAACTGGGTTCATGGATCCATGGAATTCTAGTGGTCCAACCGCCTTGAAGTCCTTAAACGTAGCACCTTGGTTCTGAGGTTGATTCTGTGGTTGATTTTGCAATGCACCGGTTAGTAACGTCACTAACTGCCGAACGGAGTTAGTTTCAGCATTATCGTTGTTGGTTCCTTCGGTGGTTCTCTGACAGGGTGGTTGACGTTTTGGAGGCATTTTCTTTTCAAAAGAATACATTCATTAGATTATTGCTCAACTCTTTTCAAGTAATTTCTACTTAACTTGCCCCAATAAAGTAATCACTTCATATCACATAACACTTTGGATAAAAGAAAATAATATCTTTTATTCAAAACTTCTTTGAAAACATCATATCAATAAAGATCACCGCTATTTACATTATTTTCCGAACTACTAAAGTTTCGGTGACATTATCATCATCATATCCCATAGGTTGCATAACACTTGGGATTAACAAATTATTTATCATAACATAACTCAAGTACACTCCCTACGATGTCCTATTAAGATATTGCAAAGCCTTACGATGCTCTTCTTCCATAACTCGGAACATGGTTCGACGGTCCAGTATGAACGAGGGTAGCGTCTCGAACTGAATTGGATAACCCATGACCCGGTCTTGAGCTCGATTGATCGCGGTGTTGAACACATTATCCATTTCTTCCATCTTCCTTCTCTTTGCTTCTGCGTCTCCCTTTGCTATTTCGACTTGTTGATAAGCTTCACTGTACGCATCTTCGGCTCTTGCCCTTTTTGCAGATTCTTCTCTCAACTTACTCTTCAACTCTGCAACCTCTGCTCTCATTTGATCGTTCTCTTCTTTAGTGTGAACTAGCTTCTCTTCAACATTGTTCAGTCGTTCTTCTCGATCCTGAATCTCGTCGTCCTTCTGTGCCAACGAAGTCTGTTGTTCAGCTACTATCTCTTGCAATTCCTCAATAGTATCTTGAAGTTCCATGTCATGGCCATGCACCTCATCGTATATATACTACCAACTATCGAGTTAAGTGGAATCCTTTCCTCCTCGTCCTCTCTTCATCCGCTGCTGGTAGTTCCACGGATCTTCCTCATCTGTTTCTACATCATCATCATCATCATCATCCTCAACCACCGCGAGTAATGGAGCTGACTCTCGTGGAAGCAGTTGTTCCCAAACCACTTGAATATCACGAGATTCCTCCTCTCTAGGCATCTGAGCTCCTTCCTCCCTAGCCTGACTGGATGCTCCGATATTAGTCTTCCTGACAACAAGATTTTTAAGTTTTAGTTATTAATCATTACTACTCGACTCTCACGAGCACATAAGTTGTAATCACATAAGCACATAAGTGTTTTATTACTTCTTCCTTAAAACTCGATAGGAGTTTATCATCACTATCTTCTCGAAGGTTACTTCCTAAGGCTTTTCCCCCACCTAAGGTTTATAACCTAAAGCTCTGATACCAACCTGTGACACCCCCAAATCCAGGTACTTCATTCCCACAGGATCTGGTGTTCACGTAATCAAACATTCATATCTAAATACCCAAACTCAATAAAACAGGATAAATAAAACCTTTCCCATTAAAGGGTTACATAATATAATCTCCCAGGTTATCTAACCTTTAAATACAATCATTCATATGCGAAAATTAAATAAAGCTTCATTAAAACTAAGTCTAAGATCATCATAATAAAATTTAACATCTCTATCAAAATAAAATTACAAGTCTTCATCACTTGCACATTTTTCCCTTTCCCTTGCTAGTCGAAGGTTCATCTACCTTCTTCTCTTTAGCTGCAATGAGTTTATAAACATGCAAGAGTGACCAAAACAATTTCTCACTGGATACAATATGAAATCAACAGGAGTATAGTAATAATAACTGTCAATAATAGGCTCATCAACAATGAATAGTACTCTATCATCTATAATCAGAAACTGACATCTAAAATGTGGAATAAATATAACTGAGGGTCATAAGATCATGAACTATGTCCACAGTTGCGAGTAATCTTTTAACTCCAACTTTAACAGTCATAAGACTATAAGGACTCCTCGTACTTAAGGGGATCAGCCCTTCTTACCATGTATTGTGCACAAACATTTAACGCTACGCGTAAGTTATCCCCTAATAATAATAGGGTTGTTCATCCCAAAGATTTGAGTACAAGTCCGCACTCAAAGAGAGTTTGGTTTGGATAAGCTTTCAAGGGTAATTTGAAGTTCAACGATCATCAACTAGGGGACTAGTTGAATTAATAACATTATATTACAAAATAATTGTAATTAAATCAACATGGTAAACCAAAATCATGCTTTAGGAATAATCTAATAGCATATACTTTGAATAACTATAACATGCCTTGCTTGAACAATATTAAGTCAAGGTTAATTAGAATTGAATACTAAGCATTCATAACAGTTTGAACGATGAAATTGCTCAACATTAGTATAAATAGTTGTGCATGCTAAACAACAAGTTAAATACAAGAATAACTTGTCAACATTAAACCAAAGTTTAGAAAGCTTGCATCATTCATAAGGTAATCGAATTGAAACAATAAATAGTTCAACAAGATAAAGAATTAGAAATCTTGCATTATTATATTGGGAACAATAATTGATTCCAATTACAAAAGTAGAGTTAGAGAACTTGCTCAATGTAAAAAGAAAGTTTAGAAAACTTGCCTTGCTCGTAGGCTAAACCAAATCAATACGAAACACAATATCCTATAAACATATGTCATCATGATATAATTAGTCATTACCATCTTACAAACATAACTAAGAACGTTCATTTAAAAATTAGATTTTTAATCACATAATCAAGTTATAACACAAGTTAATTGTTAATAACATACTTATTCATAGTATAGATATACTAAAATCAACATTTAGCAGTCCTACTATCATCACATAACTTTTCTTAAAATTTCGTGTACAAAAAGTACACTGTCAGACCATTTCGTTAACTTCATGTGCATGGCTTACGCACGATTTACACTTGTGGCGTCGCACAACATGACGTGAGAATATACCGACGCTGGAACAAATTTAAAGTCACATTGCTATATGGCACCGATGTCATGGTTGTGAAACTAAGATCATGGCGTCGTCGCAAGAAAAAATCGAGCTTCAATCGATGCGACCTTGACAATAAGTGTAGAAAAAAGCCAATTTTGGCCTACAAGCTCGATTCTAACAGACCGATTCACATACAATTCATAAAAAAACTTCATGTAAACATAATTCAAGAATTCCTAACATGTTTCTACCCATACAACAACATAAACAACAAAATTAACACACCCAAATTCACTGTTTTTTGGCTAAAACTCATTTTTTTTATATTTCAATGAAAATCAACACTGTAACTTTTGTTTTTCAACCAAAACCACTAATTCAAAGTGTCTTTATCAATGATTATAAATACTCTAACAAATTAAACGATCAATTAATCAACTAAACCACTAATTCACCCTCAATTTCTATTTTAAGCTAAACAATATATTTTTATAAAAACTCTCTGTAAAAAACATTTTCTTCACAACCATAAACATAATACCAATTTATTGACTACAACTTATGAAAATCGTTTTAACATCACTAGTATGCAATATAAAGCCACATAACAACGACAATTTATCTTTACACAAGGAATTTATAGAGAATTAGAGAAGAGAAAACTAGAATTTTAGAAAACATAAAAGAAAAAGGGTAGGATGAAACCTTGAAGAAGATGATGATGGCTATCTCTTTACTTGACAAGCCTTTCTCCACTCTCTAGCCTTTCTTCCTCTCTTCTCTTCTTCTTCTTCTCTTCTTCTTCCCTTCTTCTTCTTCTTCTTCCTCTGAGTTTTCTTTTCTTCTCTCTCTCTATCTAACGTACTTAACAAATAACGTATATAGAATATAATATATATTGATTATATTATATAAATACAAAACATATAACTGATATCAGTTATATGAGTTTTAAAAATCAAAAGCCATAAGGCTTGTTTGGCTAGTCACTAAAAAAATAACCAATTAATCTTTAGGTCTTGTTTGGTAAAACACAAGTAGAATAAAGACTTAATAAGCAATAAGCCTTGTTTTGCAAAAACCGCATTAAAACTCCTTTAAGTTATTTTAATAACTACTTTATAAAAGGTTATTTGTCACACATTAACTTAATTAAATTAATTCTAAAAACAATTTATTAAATCACTTTAACACATAAATCAATACCACAAAATTATAATTTTCTTTATAATCATAATTTTATTTAATCCACTAACATATCCTTTTAAATTTACAAATTCCAATAAAAAAAATAGTTATTCAATTAATCAAAATTCTCTAACTTAATAATTAAATTAAATTAGCAAAATAATTAATTTTCCTTAATTATTTATTTAGCAAATAGTTAACCACATCAATTCAAATTTGAACAATTATTTATTCAACAATAAACACATCCATTAAATATTTAAATAATTCAATAAATATTTAATATAACAATTAAAATTCTAGAATGTTACACATATGGTGATACACGGTACTCATAACTACACAATCATTTCATTGAAATACAACACAATGAATGTAATTACTATCTTCTTATTACAATCAAAGTATAATCCTTCCCAGGTTCATAAACCGATTACATAGTTCGTTGTTCATAATGTATAATACATACAAACATACTAATCTATTACACGATGACTAAGTATCCATCTTAGCTCTGCCCTTATCTCTCTTAGCATTATCAGTACGTTCATCCTTAACTGCAATCATATAATTCACGCAAGAAGTGAGTATAACAAGCTCAGCAAGTTTATCAAAGGATAACAGTAATACCACCTTCGTGAATTATATAATAATTCATACATAACTGAACAAATAGTTATGAAGTATTATGAAAAAAAATAATACTTTAACATTTCATAACATCAATTCCCAAAGTATAGAGTAGATTAGGAATTCTGAACCGGTTGATAGACCATGAAAAGTAGCTTTCTATTTTCATACTTGAAAAGGATATCACAACACTAAGACTGTACATCCGCATTACTTACGAGCACTTCTAGGTGATCAGCCTATAGTACTCTATGTTGATCAACACTCATTCAATTAATCAAAATTCTCTAACTTAATAATTAAATTAAATTAGCAAAATAATTAATTTTCCTTAATTATTTATTTAGCAAATAGTTAACCACATCAATTCAAATTTGAACAATTATTTATTCAACAATAAACACATCCATTAAATATTTAAATAATTCAATAAATATTTAATATAACAATTAAAATTCTAGAATGTTACACATATGGTGCTACATGGTACTCATAACTACACAATCATTTCATTGAAATACAACACAATGAATGTAATTACTATCTTCTTATTACAATCAAAGTATAATCCTTCCCAGGTTCATAAACCGATTACATAGTTCGTTGTTCATAATGTATAATACATACAAACAGACTAATCTATTACACGATGACTAAGTATCCATCTTAGCTCTGCCCTTATCTCTCTTAGCATTATCAGTACGTTCATCCTTAACTGCAATCATATAATTCACGCAAGAAGTGAGTATAACAAGCTCAGCAAGTTTATCAAAGGATAACAGTAATACCACCTTCGTGAATTATATAATAATTCATACATAACTGAACAAATAGTTATGAAGTATTATGAAAAAAAATAATACTTTAACATTTCATAACATCAATTCCCAAAGTATAGAGTAGATTAGGAATTTCGAGGCAGAATTCGATGATAGACCATGAAAAGTAGCTTTCTATTTTCATACTTGAAAAGGATATCACAGCACTAAGACTGTACATCCGCATTACTTACGAGCACTTCTAGGTGATCAGCCTATAGTACTCTATGTTGATCAACACTCATTCGTTAAACATATTTACGTTTAACATTTGGCAAACTCGCGTGCCCATCGAATAATCGATGGAAAATACTTTTGTTTGTTCATAGACAAACCTTACCTTCACATCCGTACTAATTACTTGGCATAGGATAAAGTTAACATTTCTATATAGAATGATATGAATACCAATCAATCTATATCTTACGAGTAGTCTAGCCGAGTTAAATCTGGCATTGACCCTTTCTTTAAAATCAGTCGTATAATTCAGTACAATGAATCACATTAAACTTGACTAACTTGAAGGTTAGACAAGCATTAAGAAAACTTTCCTTTCAGCGTCTTCAAATAACTTAATTGACTGACCACAACCTTTATAAAATATACATGATATATTCATATAGCACACTGTAATTAGCTATCAAACAATTTGTTCCTACCAACTTCTTTCTATTCTATGTATTTGTTAACTTAATATCATTAATAAAGTCAACTCGACTTATTACCCTTCGTCCCGACTTATTAATCAACTTACGTTATTAACCGGACTCTATCATCATTAGCAAAGTACCAACGTTATTTCCCGACTAGGGTTCATTGATAAAACTTTGTGTCCTTCATTCATAACTTACTAACATGCATTCAATTCCTAAGTTTCAATACCTTACACCTTAGTATATGTAGTATAGGAATAGTTTTAGTACACTTATAAAGTGCATAAATTTTACTCCTATAGGTCCTTGAACAATTGAAGTTCAAAACCTAAGTCATCTGTCAAAAACCCTGCACCAAGCACTCTCTACGTGACATCTTAGTATAAGATCAAGGCTGCATAGTGCTGGGCCAACAAGCAAGATCTAAGTCCGGTCTTGCTCATGCACATGAGACTTCCCTATACAAGTAGTGTCATGGCGCCACTTTCCAAAGAGCTAATTACACTCACGACGACGTGCGTATGGCAATTTAGACTGTCTCAGCCTGTGCAGCTGAGACCTAAATCTCGTAATTTTTCCAACAAATAAAAATTTGGTGAATTTCTCGGAGCATAACTTCTTCGTTATAAGTCCGATTTGGTCCGTTCAAAAGGCTACACGTAATAATTGACATACTCTACGCGTTCATATAAGAATTCAACACTTTCGAATCCGTTAAGTTTAAATTCACTATTGAGTTCATTTTTTAAGCGTTCGTAAATGTTAATGAGCGTTCAATGCTCGTTTTCTTGGTTTTAAGTCAGAATCCGATGATTCTCGAACCCATGACTCTTAAATACCCTACCTCACGTGTTGACAAGAGGAATCTTATTATTATTATTATTATTATTATTATTATTTAATTCCTAAAGGAGTTTGGGAATTAATTAATAAAAGTACTCTCTAATATCCTAATAAGATTAGGAGGCTAATTAATTAAAAGAATTTAATTAATTATTCCTAATAAGATTGGGAGCCTAGTTAATTAGAAGAATTTAATTAATTAAAATAAAACTCAATTCCTTAATCGTTAAGGAGGGTTGCCCACATCTATTAATAAAAGGAGTCTTATTATGGGTGTAGAGTTGTTGTTGACTTTTTCACAACAGACGTGATTCCAATTGTTGGAGAGAACGTTCTTTTTCTATAGAGATAGAAAACTAGGGTTTAGCCAATCACCCTTCTTCTTGAATATTTCTTCTTCCCTGGTGGATCACCTCTAGAGGCCAAACACATGGGTGGCTAACGTTGATCAAAGGAAGGAACCAAAAACCGATGGATTCAAGTTGAACACGAAAAGATTTGGAGGTGAACTTGTACCTGAGGAAGCTCGAATCTTCAATGGTATGAATCTTGTTCTTTATCTTTTCGTTTAATTAATAATTGTGAATAAAGGATGATCCGGGTATATAGTTTGTATATTTTTAAAAACTCTGATTTTCCATGCTTTCGCTTATTTTGTGCAATTTGATTGCGTTCATGAATATTACAAACCTAACATAAGTATAATTCCCTGCCCATAACAAGGAATCATACAACTCAGCTGCTGACATGGGTCCTCAATTGAAATCCCACTTAACTCTATCTTACACTTTACTTGATACAAATTCTTCGTATCTCATCACATACAACTCCTCATGAGTTCATATCATACCATTTCACAGTACATTCTTTTATAGCATCAAGCTATACACACTTAGTCATTATAGACTATTTATTACTTCATAACTCATTCCGATCACGTCGTGATCATCGGTTTACCTTAGGGTTCTTTCCCTATTATCAACAAAAATCCACTCGAGTTCATTCTCATTATCTTTTTCATATAGACACCATTTTATCATTTTTATTATCGGAGTTAGGAAACTCCTGAATTCTCATTCCCTTAGATACTTCAAGATTCTTCTTTGAATCTTCACTTATATATATTTTAATCTTTATCTTTCTCTTTATCAGGTTATAGCCTAAGATACACTTACCTAAAGTTTATAACCTACAGCTTTGATACCAACCAGTGACGCCCCCAAATCCAGGTCCCTTTGAACCTCGGATTCGATCCACCACGATACTACTATTGTCAAACTATTTATATCTTTTATTCATAACTTAATGAATATGACTTTACTTATTACAATTTAGAATATAAATTCTTTATATTTCTAGGATCTATGTAATGACCCCAAACTTTTATAATTTTCAAATCTTGGTCATTTACCATTCCTGCCTTACATCATATTCGATGTTATAAAAATATGCGGAATAATTTAAACTTTGCAATCTCCTTTGAAAAATAATCTTTTATTGATTTGTTAACTTGAATCAATTACAAATTTATGAATCAAAGTATGTTATGATTCCCTCTATTTGAATTATTGTATAAATCTTTATATCTCGATTCAAATTTCTCTATGTATATCATAGTACAACTTAACATGTATTACACATCGTAAACTACTATCATATACCACTCCTAGAACCTAGACATAGTTCAAGAACATATAGTTAAATAAGTAAATCAATCTCCTTCGATGCTATTAAACTTTATCAATTAAGTAGCACATAATCTTTATCGCGAGTCCTTAACCTGCAAAAGTGGTTATTTGCAAGGGTGAGCTCGACAACCCAGCAATTCTAACAGTTTTCATGCAATACGTACCATATAATAATACATAGTTCATGCATCCATAATCAATCAATATTTACTACGCATGTTACTTCTCATATAACAGGCATATAAGTTTATATCACAAGCATATCATCAAAGATCAACTTTCACATTTCATACATATCTCATATAAATTTCATATATATATATATATATATATATATATATATATATATACACATCAACATTCTCATGGCATACTATAGCTCAACTAACAGTTATCGAATTCATATAACAAATAGGAACTGAAAGACTTGCCTGATTCATAGTTTATCAACTACGACTTAACTTCTTAAAGCTTATCTGCACTTCGTGTATTCCTACACAATTATATAATCATGGATTCATATCCATCAGTAACATATTTCATGCATTCTCAATGTAATAATAATGTTACATTATTTCCTAACTAGGTTCGTAAAACCTACATTCCACTTTCTCATCATATTCTCGGAATAGCTAGGTACGGATAGGTATACCTTAACCACTCGTACATGACATCAACATTCATATATATATTTATCACCACTTGACTCGCTATGTGTTCGACACATTTAAAAGTCATTTAGGTAAGTTCAACCGTACACACAAACGTCTAACTAAGTTGTAACTTTATACAACATCACCTATATAACACAAATTAGATTGTAAGACATCACTCATTCAAACAACGTATCATTGCTTTATCTCATGTAAACATTCCTTTGGACTTAACATTCGAAAGTCATGATTAACATTCTTCTTTATCACATAGCATGCTTCTTAACACATTACATACCATACTGATCATATATATTAATTATACAAGCTGCGCTGTCCCCTGACCAGATGAAGGTTGAGCTTTGCACTTCCTGTTTCTGTCCAAACTTTAACACACTTAGACTCTTATACTTATCATGCGTACACACTAGAGGTCTTTACATACTTGTAAGTCCACTTCAAGATCAACCTTATATGTTAGGGACTTTAGTTTAGGATTTTCATGAAATCAAAGCCAAACAGGGTCATGTAATCACTAGGTGTACTAATTAGCCTTATGATCACATAAAGAGGTCACATAATCTGTACTACGCATGCTCATTCATATTCATATCTTTTACTCATAGCTAGCATTGTTTAACACTTTAAAACATGCTTTAACCTCATACTTGGTTTACCTTCATTATGTTTAACATATAAGACTTATGTTTAGAGACATAATGAAACATAACATGGCATCTCAAGCCTTTAAAATCTAAATACTCATATGTAATGCAACTTAAGTTCGAAACATTGTTGCCTTTGAAATCATTTTTCATGAATGATGTGATATATCACATATAAATCATATCTAGGGATTTTTTAGACATAACATGTCATATTAATCCTTTAGAATCTACACATCCATGTGATGCAACTGGATTTTAAAAATATGTTCAAGTTTGCTTTTAAAACCACTTTAAACTAGAACAATGCCATTAAACACATACAAGGAAACTTTAAGGCTCTATTCATATGTAGTCAAGTCATGTTAACATGCTCGCAAGATCAGAATGTATAGCAAGTAGTATTTATGCACCTTAGTTCTTTTATACCAAGTTTTCTTAAAAACTTCTTTCACACAAGGTCTAATGAGTTTGATTATAAACAAAGGAACTATTTACACCAAGCATGCTCATTTATGTGTAAAATTAGTCATGTGTATAGACCACTAAGCTCAAAATTTGCAGAACATGACCTTTAACAAAGTTTGTTTTTGAAACTTGAAGTCCTTGTTAAAGATCTTCTACCAAATCATGCTAATCTTAGTAAAACATGCTCACATTAGGTTATTATACTTATATATACATGTTATAGAAGCTTGCATGTTGGCTTAAGCCATAATAACTGATCACACTTAGCATATTTTTAAAACAGAAGGCTCAACGGAACTCAAAAGATAGCGTAGCTACGCTGCACCCATGTTCAATTAGGGCGCAGCTGCGCCATGTCTGGTTCAGGAGCAGAAGAAGACTCTATTTTACAAAGTCTTAGCTAACTTGATTTCTAATGATTTTAAACTTGTTCCAACTATCATAAAAGAGTTCATACATGTAAGTGAACTTCTTAAAAACA
This sequence comes from Panax quinquefolius, assembly GCA_020205615.1. Classification (NCBI taxonomy): domain Eukaryota; kingdom Viridiplantae; phylum Streptophyta; class Magnoliopsida; order Apiales; family Araliaceae; genus Panax; species Panax quinquefolius. Next base: position 93,270,686 of record CM035159.1, read on the forward strand.
CATTATAACATGTTAATTCATATTAATTGACATATGAATTCAATAAATTTCAAGAATTAAACAAGGTCCAATTCAAGAACACAATTAGAATTTATACCTTCTTGGGCTTGAATTGAACTTCCTACACTCTGAGTATACTTCTATAGTAGCTCAGCAACTTATAACCCTCCAATTAGACTATCAAGAAACTTCTATCAACACCAAAAACTAAATTTATGCTTGTATTTATAGAGTAAGCTTGGACTAGACATTGGTATTACACTAAGGTTGGATTCATGGTGTAATGGAACAATACATTGGTTAATCAAGAGTTGATCAACCACCCTTATCAACCATCTTCTTAGCAAATGATCACCTATTCAATAGCCTTTTTGGAAAATACGTGTTTTAGCTTCAAGTCACTATTCATGTACTTTGTGACACTTAATTTGGGACAAGAGCAAATATCTCAGCTTTTGGGCATGCAAGGCTTGGTTTGGTTCTTTTAATCCCCATAATGTAATATTATGGTACAATTGTTACCATATTAGGAATTTAAAGATAAGTTTTATACTCACATCTTATAATCCATGTACATTAAATACATGTAATAAAATAACGCAATTAGGCATTATTGTCCGGGTAGTCCCATAATTATCTCTACCACTCACATAATCACATTATAAATTTATTTAATATTAATGTTTATTTAAAACATTGAATTCCTTTCTTAGATTCTAGAATACCCAGATAATTAATCATTTGTGCATTACAACTTCATATGATACCATGGTGCTACTAGGTACCTCATTTCATTTCAATATACTCCTATCATATGGTTTTATTTATGTCACACATATAACATTAATGTCCCAATTCAGTGCTACAAAAGCAAATAACCAACTCAATCGATCATCGGCATAACTTGGCCATCTTAGGTATTGGGACGCCAAGTAATTGCTATTGCATCCAAACAAAGGTGCAAGACTAGTTTATCTTCAAGCCAGTGTCGACCTCCATCTCCAAACTCGTTTTACACGACATGAATTAATGTCCTCAAGAGTGATATTGCCAATCTAAGAGTGTAATCATTAACTACATGAAATCACATGATCAGACACGATTAATCTTCCTAATTCCCTTTTTAATCTGCTTAGTGAATTTCATCATTTCACATTATGTTACACAAGGCATTTCGTAATTCTCGTCACATTTCCAAACTTCTTAATTCGTACTAATCTAATGCGAATCAATTTAATTACTCAACTTGTAACATTCCAGAATTTTAATTATAATATTAAATATGTATTGGGTTATATAAATATTTAATGGATGTGTTTATCATTGAATAAATATTTGTTTAATTGATTTGATTTTTATTTGGTTATTTATTTGTTAAATAAATAATTAATTAGTAAAGGAAATTATTATTATGTTGATATTTCAAATTTGATGGTTAATTATTTGTATTGAAGTTATGTGATTAAATGATTCATTTAATTAATTTTTATTTGAATTAATTAAATTAAATATGAAAGCTTGATTATATAAAGTGAGACAAATAACTATAGTATAAGGAGTTACTAAAATAAATTAAAGTTATTTTAATCTAGTTTTACCCAAACAATGCTTAAGGATATAAACTCTTTAATTTTAAATGATTTGCCAAACAAAGCCTTTATGGCTCTTGGATTTTCTCTTTTTAATTATGAATTTTATTGTAGAAAATAAAATAAATAATAAATATTATATATTATAACTAATAACTTATTATTCTAATTATTATAACGTCGGTTTTAGACGTTTGGGTGTGTGAGTTGGGTTAAGTTTTATTATGCAGAAAATCATTTCGTCAAGTCTCACTCGAGGTGTAAGGGGAGAAAGGTTACAGAGAATAGAAAGAGTTGAGAGGAAGATTTTTGGAGAAGTTCAAAGAAATTTGTGGTGTTCTAGCAAGAATTACCGAGCAATAGAAGGTATTTCCATAACTTTTATTATATATATTTATATATATGTATATATATGAATTTTACTGCATATTTCTAAGTTTTGTGAATTCATTTTATTTGGAATTATTGATATACAATTGATTACTTGTTATTGTATATGTTTGTGATGATTAGAACTGGTATTTAGTCAAGAATTATTATGCTATTTTCGTTTAAAAGGAAGAAAACTAATTATAGTGAATATTTTCTCATATGGCTTATGTAAGTACCAAATTTGGTGGTTAGTTTGTATGTGTAATCGATGAATTGAGTCTGGCATATGTTAATTCGGTAAGAAACGAGGAGAACGTAATTGAAACGAAGCAATTTGGCCAAGTATAGAGATCACAGTGTTGATTTTTGTGAAGAATATCAAAAATTGAGTTTTTATATGAAAATGAGGAATTTAAGAAATTAATCTAGTTTAAATTGTTATTTATGTGAGGAAACATGTTTGTAATAGTTTTATATCATTGGTTTGTGTTAATTTCACTGTTTGGTGGGTGAAATTTGTGTTAGTTGGGCTAAAGTCCGCCATCGTTTCATGCCGCTTCAAGGTTTATTCAGGTAAATGCGATAGCAATTGCCAATGCAGACAAAGGCAAAAATAGTGTAGTGCATACTTGTTGGCGCATTGCCTTGGCCCCAAGCTTGTGTAATGGCGCAATTTGCTTATATACCTGCTTTTGAGATGGTGAGTTCACATTTCTTGCGCAGAGACTTGGGGTATCAACATACCTTGGTCTAATGATGTGTTAATGTAGTAATACGTGTAACAACAAGGTTAAAATAGAATCTTGTTATGTGGTTATTAATTTCAAAGTTGCAAATGATTAGTAAGTTATGAACGCGATATGTTAGGACTTAGTGTATATAATGATTAGTAAATAAGTGTTGTGAAGGTTAACACTTGAAATTTCTGATATTCATGTAGTAGCATAGGACTTGTACTAAATTAACAAGTTTAGCTATAAGTGGGTGTTATTTTGGAAGTGGATGTTAACATGTCTAATAGATATTGTGATTTCACTAAAATGTGTTAGTGAGTTTCAGTTTCGTGTTATGTGGTTTATTTATATGGTTAGACCTTAAACTAAAGGTTATAACGTAACTAAGATGAGAAATGAATCTATGAGGTTAATGGGTATGTGGCTAATTGATGTGATGATCCTAATGGTGTGTGTAGGATATTGGAGTACGTGAGTTGTAATTGTATAGCTTATGCAAGAGGCAAGTTCCCTAACCTTTGTTACTTTATTATTCAGCAAGGTTACTTTTCACTGTTATGTTATACTCATGCAAATTCTCTATTTTTAATCTCTTGGTTAACGATTTATTGTCTTGCAAGTTCTTTAACCCTCATTTATTGTTAAGCAAGTTAGTTAATCTTTTTTTCGTTATTCCAATCGAGATTACCTTAGTTATTCAAAGTCTGTACTCATTTATTGTTGAGAAAGTTAGTTAATCTTTATCTCTTTATTCAAAGTCTGTATTATTATTGTAAGAAGTGTGTTTATTCAGCTACTAATAACTGTTGTTTGATCTTCGTTCTTCAATATCATTGTACTATCTTATGTTATTGTACCGAACTCTAAGTTGCTTAGTGATTCTTTAACAATTCAACTAATCCTTAGTTGATGAATGTTCTAAACCCTAAATTACCCTTAAAGTCTACCCAAACCAAACTTCCTTTGGTTTGTTTATGTACTCACATAACTTTGAGAGCATGTTGACAATGATGACATTTGTTCAACATAAAAATTGTTAATACTCTAACCCTTATTGATTCATCGATATACCTTGTTCATGAAGATATTATAGTCAAACCCTTGAATAGTTATTGGTTCCTATCTGATTCAACCAGTACTTGGTCGATGAGCGTTCTAAAAATCTAGATTTCCTTTGAAGCTAATTCTCAACTAAACTTCCTTTGGTTCGGAACCTGATAATCTAAGCTGAGATGAACAACCCTATATCAGGGGATTATTTTAGAGCTACGTAATAAGCGTTAAAATGTTTGCGCAACACATAGTACAAAGGGCTGATCACCTAGAGTACGGAAAGATGGTCCATATAGTCATTTAGACTATTAAAGGTTAAAGTAGAAACACTTGTGAATATAGGACATAGATGATGATTATAGTCTTTTAGACTGTTAAAGGTTAAAGTAGAAATACTTGTAAACCTAGAATAGAGTTCGTGGTCTTGTGACCTTCAGTATATTCTTTGATGTTGTTATCTATTGTTAACTTAAACGTTTATTATTCCTTTGAACTCATAGCTGTTAAATTAAAGTTTCTTGTTCCGATAAGAACACTTTACCATTGAAAGCTCAGTTAATTATCCTTCATAAAACGTTATTGTATACTATCCTTCTTGTGGGCAATTGTTTGCTCACTCTTGCACAAAACAATGTAGATGAAGTTAAGAAGTTTAAAGAGTTTCCTACAAGCAAGGGCAATGACAAAGTGGTTGATTAGACGCCAATGTTTATTTGATCTTTTATTTACGAAGCTTATGTAATAGATTTGTTTATGATCATGTTTTAATTTTCCGTCGATGTTTTTAATAAAGGTTAGATGACCTGGGATTTATTTGAGATTATGTAACCCTTTAATGGGAGATTTATTATTTAAACTTTTGAGTTTAATTATATCCTTTGTTTATGGGTAGTTAGTTATGATTTAATTGGACAGTGAACACCAAATCTGTGGGAGTGAAGTGCCCGAATTTGAAGGTGTCACACAACTTACAAAACATTAACATTTATATTCAATAAATATTTATTCCACTAATATATTCATTTAATAAGATGTGGAAATTCTTGGGTATTACATTCTCCTTAAATATTAACTTGTCTAACATCAATCCCCTCTTTGAATCCACCTCATGGATTACTATTTTCTTTAACAATTTAAGGATTACACTTCGAGTTTTAAAACTCTATTTCCCTTATTAGTTTAGCCAACTATACATTTCCTTTACAGTTTCTTACCACCAATAACACAAAACTCGAATACAACACATACATACATTCCTTTAATCCTCACTTCTCGCCGTATATCAATTTACTCAATAATTCTCTAACCACTTTAAAGGTATATTGATTTTCTTCTCTCGTTATCAACGTACACGCATACAAGTCTAAACCTAACACCCATCGAGTCTTTAATAGTATTCAATATAGTACACTGAGTGGTTTTCCACAAACAACAAACAAATTAGTTTCTGTCTCGTCTACTATTTTCACAGTGAGTTAGATCAGTTACTAATTCATATATACCTCCGTTCTCTGAAGGAATCGTTTAGCCCAGCTTCTATACATCCACCATTAAATAGTACGATTGCACTACCTTAGACTTGATACGTACTCGTACAAATACTCAAGAAATTGGTGATTATCAATGATATTTTAATGTCATCAACTTACTATTATAAAATAATTTTCACATAGATAATTTAATATCAATAGATAAAACTTTATCCATCTTCATATTAATTCATCTCCATAATTTATAACAAATATATAATAACGATATATATATTTATTAAACACAACCTCACTTATTACATAGCGCATAATACCTTATGTAAAACAATACCACATATCTCGTAACACATTATATATTTTTATTTGAACCCTTCACATGCCTTAAGAATTTTATCTACTAAATTCTTATTTTAATATTTTTCTAAAAATTTGGATTCTTACAGTATCTTGTGTATGATGAGTTATACTTTAACTTATTCCTTAAGACCCTTAGGGTATATCAAATGGTATACTTGAGTATGATAAGTTGTACATGGAGATAATGAATGATCAATAAAGAATCTACCGCTTCTAGTAAAAGAAGATAAATGTCCCACGTGATTCGATAAATGGCAACCTAGTAGTCCTTGGCCAAGGCAACATGAAATTAGAAATGAGTTTCTATTTTGCATTATTTGGAGTTGTGCATTTAAGAGTCGAAATACATATAATTAAATAAATTAAGACATGACAGTAATTTCATGTCTTATATTTAATTGAGACATTGTATGGTGGAAGGATTGAATTGTATGGTAAATATTTATTCAAAGGTTCTTTTATGATTAATGTTGAAATCTATATTATCTGGAAAGTCGTTAATCGCTAGGGAGGCTTATCCCTATTGTAGAATAAATATTATTTATTTAAATAAATTAATAGTTTAATTTATTTATTTAAATAAGATTAGAATTGTTCTAATTGATTTATTCACAATAGGTTTAATATGGAGAACCCAAAGGGTCATACCATAAAAGGAAGAATAATTATTTAAAAGTTATTGGCATAATTGTTATAATAAGTTAAGCATATTTAATGTAATCTATGGTGATAGTATAAATTAAATAGCTTAATACTTATTATTTAATATTTTGGAAATATTAAATAAAAATTAATAAGAGGAGTCTTATTATTATTATTATTATTATTATTATTTAATTCTAAAAGAGTTTGGGAATTAATTAATAAAAGTACTATAATATATTCCTAATAAAATTAAGAGGTTAAATTAATTAAAAGAGCTTAATTAATTATCCCTAATAAGATTAGGGAGCTTAATTAATTTAAGGAATTTAATTAATTAAATAATACACTATTTTTTAATTAGATTATAAGGGTTAACTGATATCTTTATAAGAGGAGTCTTATATCAGATATTAATAGAAGTGATTCCAATTGTTGGAGAGTACGCTCTTTTTTTATGAGAGATAGAAAAACTAGGGTTTTGCCAAATACCCATCTTCTTGAATCTTTATTCTTCTTTGGTGGATCACCTCTAGTGGGCAAAAACTTAGGTGGCTAACGTTGATCAAAGAAAGGAACCAAACCCGGTGGATTTAAGTTAAACGCGAAAAGATTGGAGGTGAGCTTGTACCTGAGGAAGCTCGAATCTTCAAGGGTATGATTCTAGATCTTCATATTTTTTTCGTTTAATTAATAATTGTGCATAAAGGATGATCCGGATATATGGTTTGTAAATTTTTAAAACTCTGATTTTCCATGATTCTGCTTAATTTGTACAATTTGATTGCGTTCATGAATATTACAAACCTAACAATTAGTACCTAATTGAAGTTTAGTAATCATGATTAGGTGTTAGGATAATCTAATTAGGGTTTAGTCTAGCTAACTAGGAATATGGTTTAGAAATTAGGGTTAGGATTTGTAATCTAGGGTTCTTAACTTAGATTTTCCATAAATCCTAATAAGCACGACAAAGCGTTTTGTCAGTGTAAGCACGACAAAGCAACTTGTCAAAATAAATATACCGAAAAGTCCGTTTTCAGAAGAAAATTTTTAAGCACAAGGTGTCAAGCACGTTAATTTTTGGATGAAAATTTATTTGACCTAATTTGTTAAACAAACTATATATTAACACATAACACTTTCAGAACGGAGAGATTTTATTAATATTACTTAATTTACATATCCGAGTCTTATTAGGGTTTTGGGTTTTACAATTAGTGTTGTGAAATATATGTCTGGGAGAATACCAATGAGTGATATGTAGAACCGCAGTTTGGTCTATGAAAATTAGGATTTCAGGCATATCCGCTCAATCGCGTAGCGTATTTTTTCCTGATTTGACTTTTTTAACTTATAAGACCTCCTTAGCAACTCAAATTGAACTGAGCCGGAGGGGTGGGACCCACCTATGGGAGCCGCAGGTACACATGTGGCAGCCGCAGATACACCTACGACCATCCGTGGGTGTACTTGTATGATGTTTTCCTTTCACAAGTCATTTTCATGTTGCGCCACACAGAGAATTCGGGAGTTATTCTTCAAATCTGCTGAGTTCGGGCTGCTTTCTACAAAATCCATCACCGTATAAGTGTTCCACACTATCCTGGTAATGTATACATGTCTTCTTTTCCAGTTTTTATCGGTTCGAAAATGAGTTATCACATAAAATGTTTCTAAATACATAGTAGTGAATATGCATGCTTACATAACTTGATAAAAAATATTCAACATAGTACATGTTAGTATTTAACCATGCTGAGCATAATGATGTGAAAAAATTTTGACTTTTGAAATAGTCAAATTTGCACCTTTTTTCTGATATTTCTTATCCTATTTGAGGACAAATGAGCAAAGTTTGTAAAGCAAATTAATCCTGGTAATTAGGCTACCCTTGCGAATTATGACTTTGACATTTTTATGCATATAGGATGTTTAGGACTGTGAGTTGGTGTGCTACTGAATGGCCACCTAGTCATGCCTATGTGCATAGTCCTTTTTACAAAGTAGACTGGCAAAAATTTTCCATGAGCCTAGGCATTGGGTAGACATGTATTTTTTAACACTACTATAGGCGTATGTTAAAGTAATACATGCATGTATATAGTCATAAAATGCATTTAAAAAGTTTTAGGTTAGAAATTACAACACCCTTTCTGAGGTGATTTGGAGACTTGTGTCCAAATATATATAGATCTGGATCAGCCGAGTAGTTCCCACAGGACCACTTCAGGTGTGAGGAAGAGGGCTTCTGATGTGCCTCGACCTCGTTAAATCAAATAGCCTCGTCGGTTGGTGGAGGTGGTGATTTGTTCTATCCAGTTTGAGGTACCGGATGTTGAGGATGTGGAGGATGTACCGATTGTGGCTCCCGCTCCTGCTGCTCATGCTCCCCGCAGGGATCCTCCATGCATTAATGTGACGATTCTTGAGCTTCTAGATGATTTGAGTCGTCACCCCTCAGTCTACTTGCAGGCAAACTAGGTAAAAGCAGTATTTGATCTTCCTTTTTCCTATTGATGAGGAGCCAGGATTCTGATGTTGATTTGCTTTTATGATGTAGGTTCCCGGCTTTATGCAGCCTCAAGGGAACTGGTTCATCATACACTCTCTATATTAGGCTCTTTATCTAGAGTATAGAGAAATTGTGCATTGTTGGGGTTTTGAAGCGTTCTTTTCCATCCTCCCCTGCTGTTGTCCCTGGGGTTGCGTTGTCTGAGCGCAGGTGTCACCAGACTCAGTCTCTCCATTTGTTTGACTACGAGGTGATGATGACGCCGATGGATTGACCGTTTATCATTGGTGTGGAGTTTGGAGGGGTGCTAGTGCCTTGTACGGCGAACATTAACCCGACTGCCATTAGTTCCTTGCTAGGGGTTCTGGCTGAGGCGCTCAAGGGTAGGACAGTCCGCATGGGTCCTTTGAGGTAAGATGCTATGAGCGGGGAATTGAGTGAGCCCATACCTGCTAATATGAGAGTCAGGGATCACATTCTTCAGCGGTTGTTCCTGGTCATTATCAAGGGTTTCTTCATAGCGAATAACTCTTCCATGGTGTCATTCACTTTGGTTAGCGCCACACGAGAGGTGGACCATATTGGAGAGTATGACTGGTGCTCCTACACCTTTGCCTATTTCCTCAAGGGAATGCGCTTGCGTTCCTAGGGCTTGACATAGGCTTCGTTAAGATATTACCCATTTTTGCTGGTGAGTATTTCTCTTGTGATTTCCCATATAAAGGTTAAGAGTGTTGATTGACCGCAAATGTTTGCCTTTATATTGATAGTTTTGGGCCTATGAGAGGCTCCAATGTTTGCGTCCCATTAGCGTGCTAGGTCCAGATACCTATCTACGAGGACAACAATGGCATCACTCCACTTTGGTGGAGGTTCCTGTAACTGAGGGTTTCACCCATTATCGCTTACAACTGGGGCTACTAACAACTGATGTCATCACTTGGGTTCCCTATTCTGGGGACCATTTGATAGTTAGTTTTGAGGATGGGTACCCGGTTGGTGTAAAGTATGTGATATTCACCCGTCGAATTCCTCTCTTCACAGATGGAGGATGGGAGGTTTATTTGGGAGAACGCGTTATCAAGAGTATTAAAGGAGAGATTCGTGTACCGATCTTGCCTCTTGTCAGACGTTATTGGCCTGTGTCATAGTCGTCTGTCAGTGATATCCTGTTGATGGGAGTTGACGGCTTTATGTTGTTAGAAGGTTTGTTTACTCAGGATATGTTATATCACTGGTGGTCCCCCTGTACCATCGGAGCCCAGACCCGCGCCGCTCAGGTCATGGGGGATATGGTTCCAGGATCTGTGATGATGATGGTTTGAGTATCCTACGTCCGAGATCCTACTCATTTGATGCAAATTGACAGGTTCACCCGGCAATTGGACCGGGCACATTTTTTCATCCGGCACTTTGACAAAGATCCTTCAGAGGCAGATACTTTTGATCCTTCCAGCTCTGGGGCTGGTCCCTCAGGTCACCCATATGGTTTTGCCGGCGCAGATCCTCTATTGTATAAGCTTGACATCCTGTTTGGTGGGGATCCCGTGACTCAGGAGGAGTTACATCAGATGGACAGGATAGATGATGTAGGCATCAACACCATTGACTTATTCTGATGTATTTCTCACTATATCTTTTGATAGGCCTCTATTAGATACTGGGTGACTGTGCCCCATTCTCGTTATATCTTTTGATAGGCCTCTCTTAGTTATTGGGCGTCTGTGCCCCATCTCCCTGTATTTTAAGCTGTATATAGAGATGATGTATTAGATGATGATGATGGTGTACATAGGAATGTATGTATGTTATTTTTCAATCCTTACATCATATTGCCATCTATTGTTTATCATGCATATATATGTCCAGAGATGTTCAACATTGACCCATGGATGGTCTTATGATACGACCCACACAAATGTCTTTCTCGACAGTTCGCCGCATTGATCATACCCCACCAGTATTGGTGGCCTCATATTTGAGATCATGGTATGATATCTTGTCACCTCCTGATCAGATGACTATAGATCAGCTACTACAACACTTCATGACCCTCCTGATGTTCTAGGTTCCTGTGGGTTTGAGACCGGACAGGAAGGTGTTATGGTTTGAGACCCATGAGTTGACTCCCACCTTAGAGGAGTATGAGCGGTTGATGGCTTTTGCCATCGATAAAGCTCATAAGGGATGGCTATCTACCATGATATGGTAGCATAGCTCATGACCCTTCATCGGGTTGAGGCATAGAGTAATCCAGGAAGAGATCACATCTGGCCATTTAGTGTCCCAAGATTTTGACGATGATTCGCCGGACGGGACGCTATATGCTGCAGACGGGGATTTCACCACGTTGGAGGATCAATGGCGTGTTGCCAGAGTAGACGTACTCTTGATGTGTGTAGTCGCTTATGTATACATGCCACCGTATATGGATCATCTGGACATCGGTGTTGTTATGGCAACGAGAGCTCTCAGGGAGTGTCTTACCATTATACCGATGATTGTGGTAGAGACATTTAGGTCAGCCACGTACTGTCACACCCATTCTGCAGGGGTATTTACAGGTGGATTAGTCTTACTGTACATGTGGTTCATGTCACACTTGAAACCTATTGGCACCTTCCGACGATATGTGTATTATTTTTCCCATGAGATAGCCATATATTACTCCTTTCAGCCAGCGAAGTGTACAAATGCTGCATCCTGGTCGGTGTTCTTGGCAGGGATCGAGGATCCATTTAACATTTTGATATGCTCAGGGCTTAGCTCTCCCTACAACTTCATTACTTATGCACTTGGCATGGATTATCTTGTTAGGTTTGTAATATTCAAGAACGCAATCAAATTGCATAAATAAGCGGAAATGTGTAAAAATCAGAGTTTAAAAATTTACAAACCATATACCCGGATCACCCTTTATGCACAATTATTAATTAAACAAAAAAGATGAATAAGAAACATACCCTTGAAAATCCGAAGCTTCCTCGTGTACAAGTTCACCTCCAATCCTTTTCGCTCAACTGAATCCACCTGGTTTGGTTCCTTCCTTTCGATCAACGTTAGCCACCCAAGTGTTTGGCCTCAGAGGCGATCCACCAAGGAAGAAGAAGGATTCAAGAAGATGGGTGGTTGGCTAAACCCTAGTTTTTCTATCTCTATAGTAAAAGAAGCGCACTCTCCAACCATCGAATTATAACGTCGCCTTCGATATCTAATATAAGACTCTTCTTATAAAGATATCAAGTAACCCTATTAAAATAAGGTATTATTTAATTAAACCCTTTAATTAAAGGGCTCCCTAATCTTATTAGGGATAATTAATTAAATTCCTTTAACTAATTTTCCTTCCTAATCCAATTAGGAATAAATGAGAGTACTTATATTAAATTAATTCCTAAACTCTTTTAGAAATTAAAATAATAATAATAATTGTAATAATATTAATAAGACTCTCTTATTAATTTATATTTAATATTTCTAAAATATTAAATAATAATATTAAGCTATTTAATTTATTCTATCACCATAGATTAAATTAAATATACATAACATATTATTACGATTATGCCATTAACTTCTTAAATAATTATTCTTCCTTTTATGGTGTGACCCTTTAGGTTCTCCATATTAAACCGGCCAGAATAAATCAATTAGAATAATTTAATCTTATTTAAATAAATAAATTAAATAATTAATTAATTTAAATAAATAATATTTATTCTACAATAGGATAAGCCTCCCTAATGATCAACTACTTTCCAAATAATATAGATTTCAACATTAATCATAAAAGAACATTTGAGTAAATAGTTACCATAATTCAATCCTTCCACCATACAATGTCCCAATTAAATATAAGACATGGAATTATCACAAGTCTTATTTTATTTAATTATATGTATTTCGACTCTTAAATGCACAACCCCAAATAATGCAAATTAGAAACACCTTTCTAATTTCATTCGCGCCGCCAAGGACTATCGGGTTATCATTTATCGAATCACATAGACATTTCTTCTTTACTAGAAGTGGTAGATTCTTTATCGATCATACATTATCTCCATATACAACTTATTATACCCAAGCATACCCTTTGATATACCCTAAGGGTCTTAAGGAATAAGTCAAAGTATAACTCATCATACACAAGATACTATGATGATCTCAAGTCCAAGGATCACTCAGATTACTATCACTACAGAATTCCTATCGATGTGCAAGTAAAACTCCATTAGGTATTCCTTAGCGAGCCACGCTCAAAGTGAACTTATTCTCTAATAAGCACCTACATACTGCTTTTAGTGTTCCACACAAATGATCATGAGATCAATCATCCTCATCCAATGAAAGCAAGAACGATGTACTCAATCTATCCGGATTCACTAATCCCCAATTTAGTAATCCAACGATTGGGAACTATTTTAGTTTTAAGCTTTCTAAGAATTTAGATCTCATTAGAATGATCATCATCATTATTCTAAAAGCATTGCTTAAAACTACGGGTTTATCACATATTATAAAACAAAGATCACGTAGATAATTAAAAGCCTTTAATAAATTAATACTTTATATTAATAAATGAATAAGATTGTTACAAAGTATATGTTTTATCATTAAAACATGATCGCTTGTGTGCATACTACTTTCAATCTCCCACTGCACTAAAGCCAATCGTCACGGTATCTCATACCCTTCTTCTCTAAGTAACGATTATCCCCGCCGTTGGATAAGCTTTAGTTAATGGATATGTAATGTTGTTTTCGAGAGTTCACTATCTCTATAGTGATTTCCCATTTCAATGATTCTATAATCAAATGAAAGTGCCACAACACATGTTTAGATCCAAGATGAGACTTTAGAACTATTCCTAGTTCAGAATGAACTTATCATCCAAACAATCAACTTGCAGCCTTCATTTATAGCCTATATACTTTGTCTTTATCATTAAAACCAAAGAACCTTTGCTATTTGGAACCTTTCAAATTCACTACACCACTATTCAAGGTAACACTTTACCTTAAAGTGATTTTTCGTCGCCTTCGTCTCCGTCTGAAAAACTTGAGTCCGTAAAAGCCTCTAGTTTTAATTCGGACCCACCATGAATATAATCACATCCTTAGTGCTTTGCTAAGAACTTTAAGATGTTTTTCACCGCCTTACAAAGTGATCTTCTCCATAATACGACCGATCAATATTAGATCTTGTATATTTCATTGCATACATGATAGTACATACTCATGCGATCTCTTTTCAGAGTCTGTGGGGACTATAAAGAGAGATACACTCCATAGCTCATCAACATGAGACATCTCTTGAGTTTGCCATGCTAAACGACTTTTAGCATCAAATGAATATACGCTCCTCGGGTTAAGTGAGCATCCTTTAAATCTATCTATATAGATTTGCATCCCCAATAATGATACTCTTCCCAAATCATTCATGGAGGAATGTTTAAACAACTTTATCTTTACCGATCAGTAGCATTGGTATGTAATTCCTCATCCGTAGATATCAACATATAATACTAGAAATTTCACGACGCCTCCCAATCGAACCCTTTTCAGACACACTAAAACTCTTACTCATCAGATGTAACTCGATCATCATCTTTCTATGATGCGTACCTCATCATCATCATCCATGATGAATCCATACCTCCTAGGTATCTTCTGTGACTATTCCGATTTATGATTCGCATTGCCAGGTACAACAGTCTATCTACTGTGTTCCTCTTATTCGACTTATAGTGTTTTGTGGATCATGAACTCTTCAAGATCTATAATCCTCCCACTAGCCCCTTCAATGATAAACATCTTTATCTTGAAGGCAAAACAGTGATTTTGCAACAAACACTCTTTGCTAACTAAGATTATAGAACATATACCCTAAACTTACTTTAGGATGTCCCACAAATCGACACTTATAAAATCTTGTCCCAAGCTTATCCTTTGAAACCTTTTCACATAAGTTGGACAACCCTTATCTTAACATACTTAAGATTAGAATCCTCCCCGTCCATAACTTTTTATGGAGTCTTCAATGGATTTTGAGGTTACCATTTTCATAGAGATATGCGTACCATTTCTAGGACATTATCCCGTAAGATACCGGAATGCTCAGAAAATCATTATGGACCGCATCTATGTCCAACAAGGTACGATTTTTCCATTCGTATACATCAATCAATTATCACAGATCGAGATGTGTCCATTATGAGAAAACCATTTGAGATGATCTAGAAACTTATCAGACAAGTATTTATTCCTCGATCTAATCAAAGAATCTTAATACATTGCCAATTTGTTTCACACTTCAATTTTTTGAACCTTTTCAAATAATTCACACTTGTAGATTTCAACAAATACATACATTCAACTCTTTGAATGATCATCTCCTTTTCTTATACTAGTTTGTTCAATTTGCAAAATTATTTTCACGTAAGTCAAGTATACAAAATCCATTAAGTAATATTCCAATTCTATACAAAATATTATTATTATAAATAGAACAACAATTGTTCTTAATTATAATACCAAAGATTTCTTTCATTCAACAATAAAATGGAAATAATGTTTATAATAAGAATCGGAATACAATAACAACTTATCGACTTAATAGATTTGCACGTAGTATTGCTAAACTATAAGTTCATATGGCTAATGCGGCAACCTTTTGCTTCATTTCCACACATAGATTACTTATATTTGTTTAGTTTTTCTACTTTGTTTGGTCCCTTCATAAATCTATATTTACGATAACCAAAGTCAGATCCAATACCCAAGTAGAACATCGACTTAAAGAAAAATTTATTTCAACCATGAACAAAATAATATTTGTAACCAAACTTCACTAAGCTTCTTTCGTTAGCCTCTCGCAAGATGCTTCTCGCAGCTTTCTTCCAAAGGTCCAAAGCTTATTGCAAAGTGGAAGCAAACTCCTTTGCTATCCATATCGCTTTTGTTCTTATTATCCTTTGTTTATGC
The DNA here is from genome assembly GCA_020205615.1 of Panax quinquefolius. Taxonomy (NCBI): domain Eukaryota; kingdom Viridiplantae; phylum Streptophyta; class Magnoliopsida; order Apiales; family Araliaceae; genus Panax; species Panax quinquefolius. The sequence continues at coordinate 93,286,421 of CM035159.1, forward strand.
CTTTCTATTTACCTTCTTTGAATCGCTCTTCTTTCGTAAGATCCTTTGGCCCCTATCAAGAAGACATGGTCTTTCTTGGTTGGAAAGTGACTCTCAACATTTTTCAACATGTTAAGCAAATCAACGAGGTCGATATCTAACTTGTTTCATATGAAAAATTCACAACAATTGTGAAAGGAGTCCGGAATGAGTGCAAGATCAAATTCGCTCAACTCTCCATCCATGACAAAACCATCGTTGTCCTAATTGATCAATCAAATTGATTATGTTTAAGGACATTTGTTCTGCATCATAGTGTCATGGTCATTCTAGATCGGAAGAGCTCCTTAGATATCTCGATATCTATCGGGCCCCACTTTCCTCACCATCAACTACTGATGTGCGTGAATATAGTAGAGAGCATCCATAGTTTCACGCCGACGTCAAGCTCGTTACTCATGGATGCGAGCATGATGCATCGAGCCAATCAGGCATCATTTTGCCACTTTCTAAAAGTAGCAATCTCTTCCTCAGAGGCATCATTCGCAACTATTGCAGGATAGCGATATGAGGATAAGATAGCTTTTCACCATGAGAACTATTCTCATATTCCTTAACCAATCCATTTAATGGTCCAGTTAAATAACATCTAATATGTTTAGCAGTTGATAGTAATTAAGACATTGTAAAATTTTGTAAATGAATTTGTAATTAACAACATTTTAACATACATTCTTTTATTAATTACCAAAATAAATTAGGTCTTATTTTAAATTGGTATCTCCCACTATTTTCTTCAAACTATATTACCTCAATATATATAGTTCGCAAAATCTAATTAAAGATCTGCTAGTGAGAATAAGGATCCCATTTCAAATGTATATAGCTTTGTGTGGTGACACAACAAACTATATATAAATAAATAGGTAGACAACTTGTCAATTACATCAACTATGCAACTCCTCAGTATTTTTGCCTCTTAGATTATTTTGATCAAGTGGTGACACATCCGAATCAAAATTATCCAAGTTAAGTCCAACCTAGCACTCCATATATTCAAAAAGAAAAATATCATCCTTGTGGTGACACAACAAAATAATATTGTTCAATTTTCTTTATAAGCATCAAATGTGATAAATTAACATCTTAAATACTTAATACTGCCTTGTGGTGACACAACAAACTCATATTAAATATTTAATACTCTATTAATTTTATCATGCTAGAAGGCTACGCTCGATATTCCAAATATCTTTGAACGCTTAGGACTTAATAAAAAAAATTTGAGGATTTATTATTAAATGTCTCATCTTATTTAGCGCATTATACACATATATATATATATAATACGCTATTATATTAATTAACATGCTAAGCATGTTTGCATAATATATATATATATATAGTATAAGCATGCACATATAGAATACTATATTCTACCCTTGATTGATTATGGACTTTTTATTCTAGTTTGGTTCACTAGAGCCACCAAGTGAACCAAAAGGTCAAACCCTAGGGGTGCAAGAAATAATATTTAAATATAACTATTACATTTAAACCCTGCTCCATTACAAAACGGGTCTTCAAGCTCTCGCTTCCTTCGATCTCCAATTTTTCAAAATTAATTCTAACTATTCCTATTACAAAACTAATTAAAATAAATAGAAACATTGATCGCCATCAAGTGGGGAAGTACATAGAGGGAGATAGAATTTACATTAAGAAAAATTAGAGAAGACGAGGCACGCAGAACCCCATTTAATAAAACCCATACATTCATGCATCCAACTAAAATAAAATCCAATCACATCGTCAATTGTCCATAATCAATCTCATTTATTATCATACATATCACCATATGCATCAATACATAACATTCATCCGATGAATAATAAACATTCAATATATATATCGATATCATTTAATGGGCAAATTTAGTTAAGATAAAATCTAATTTTGAATCAAAATAAACTCCTTTATTTTAATCCAAATTTAAATCAAAATAAAACTATTTTATTTTAATTTATCCAATTTTGAATAAAATAAATTATTTTATTTTAATCAAAATCTTTAATCAAAATAAACTCCTTTATTTTAATTAATTATGGAATCCAATTCAATTAAAAAAAACTTTATTAATTAAACACATGATTTTTTTCCTATTCACAAATAAACTCCTTTATTTTGAATAATATGAAATCTTATTTCATATCTAAATAAACTCCTTTATTTAAGGAAATTAGGATTCTCTTTCCTATTCACAAATAAACTCTTTTATTTTGAATAATATGAAATCTTATTTCATATCTAAATAAACTTCTTTATTTAAGGAAACATGGAATCCAATTTCAACTCTAATTAGTTATCATGGAATCCAATTCCAACTCTAATTAGTTAGCATGAAATTTAATTTTAAAATTAAAATAAACCTTTTATTTTAAGATTAAAATAAACTTTTATTTTAAAATTAAAATAAACTTTTATTTTAATTATAAAATTATTAAGAATATATATATATATATATATATATATATATAACTATACCATTATATATATAATATTATATATTTAAAGTAAGATTCATGATAAAATGATTCAAGCCTCGATGATTCATATGGTATATTATTTATATTATATAAAAACTGGTTACCACATATATATAATAAGTAAATATGACTTGTATATATAATAGAATCATTTCACCATTTAACGAATAATAATGAGGATATATATTTTTATGAAAGGGAAAAGGCCAAAATCCAACAATTGAAAATCAAATAAGCTTATCAAAAAACAGCTAAAAAATGATAATAAATTATTTTTTTTTTTTTTTAAATAAATTTTATACAACAAAATTATGCCCAATTAAATTGTTCTAAACACATATCAATATACATATCAAATTAAAACAATTAATAACTTCAGATAAAGGTTTCGCTCGATGCCATCGTTAGGTTTGTAATATTCAAGAACGCAATCAAATTGCATAAATAAGTTTAAAACGTAAAAATCGAGTTTTAAAATTTACAAACCATATACCCGGATCACCCTTTATGCACAATTATTAATTAAACGAAAAAAGATGAATAAGAAACATACATTTGAAGATCCCGAGCTTCCTCGTGTACAAGTTCACCTCCAATCCTTTTCGCTCAACTGAATCCACCGGTTTGGTTCCTTCCTTCGATCAACGTTAGCCACCCAAGTGTTTGGCCTCAAGAGGTGATCCACCAAGGAAGAAGAAGGATTCAAGAAGATGGGTGGTCACTAAACCCTAGTTTTTCTATCTCTATGTAAAAAGGAGCGCACTCTCCAACCATCGAATTATAACGCCATCTTCGATATCCGATATAAGACTTCTCTTATAAAGATATCAAGTAACCCTATTAAAATAAGGTATTATTTAATTAAACCCTTTTAATTAAAGGGCTCCCTAATCTTATTAGGATAATTAATTAAACTCCTTTAACTAATTTTCCTTCCTAATCCAATTAGAATAAATGAGAGTACTTATATTAAATTAATTCCTAAACTCTTTAGAAATTAAAATAATAATAATAATTGTAATAATATTAATAAGACTCTCTTATTAATTTATATTTAATATTTCTAAAATATTAAATAATAATATTAAGCTATTTAATTTATTCTATCACCATAGATTAAATTAAATATACATAACATATTATTACGATTATGCCATTAACTTCTTAAATAATTATTCTTCCTTTTATGGTGTGACCCTTTAGGTTCTCCATATTAAACCTATTGTGAATAAATCAATTAGAATAATTTAATCTTATTTAAATAAATAAATTAAACAATTAATTTATTTAAATAAATAATATTTATTCTACAATAGGATAAGCCTCCTCAAAAGCGATCAACCACTTTCCAGATAATATAGATTTCAACATTAATCATAAAAGAACCTTTCGAGTAAATAGTTACCAGACAATTCAATCCTTCCACCATACAATGTCCCAATTAAATATAAGACATGGAATTACTATCAAGTCTTATTTTATTTAATTATATGTATTTCGACTCTTAAACGCACAACCCAAATAATGCAAATTAGAAACACCTTTCTAATTTCATTCTCGCCGCCAAGGACTCATCGGGTTATCATTTATCGAATCACATAGACATTTCTCTTCTTTACTAGAAGTGGTAGATTCTTTATCGATCATACATTATCTCCATGTGCATAACTTATTATACCCAAGCATACCCTTTGATATACCCTAAGGGTCTTAAGGAATAAGTCAAAGTATAACTCATCATACACAAGATACTATGATGATCTCAAGTCCAAGGATCACTAGTACTACTATTACTACAGAATTCCTATCGACAGTAAGTAAAACTCCATTAGGTATTCCTTAGCGAGCCAATGCTCAAAGTGAACTTATGCTCTAATAAGCACCTACATACTTGCTTTTAGTGTTCCACACAAATGATCATGAGATCAATCATCCTCATCCAACGAGCAAGCAACGATGTACCAATCTATCCGGATTCACTAATCCCCAATTTAGTAATCCAACGATTGGGAACTATTTTAGTTTTAAGCTTTCTAAGAATTTAGATCTCATTAGAATGATCATCATCATTATTCTAAAAGCATTGCTTAAAACTATGGGTTTATCACATATTATAAAACAACATCACGTAGATAATTAAAAGCCTTTAATAAATTAATACTTTTTATTAATAAATGAATAAGATTGTTACAAAGTATATGCTTTATCATTAAATATGATTGGCTTGTGTGCATACTACTTTCATATCTCCCTCTGGCTGGTTTTAGGGGCATGACCATGTATCACCCACTGGTTGTGATGGCATAGTTCGACCAGTTTCAGGATGTTCATCCTTTTGAGGGGGCATCGAGTCAGCATTTGTCTTCTCAGCATTTGATAATAGAGGATAGATCCATGGTGTATGCCTGTTGGGCTCAGCATAAGCGGACTGAGTTTTCAGTTATCCATCCGGACCATTCTACAGAGTATTCTTCATGGATGGAGGCATAGATCTCATCAGTCGGGGTTGTATCCATCGTGCCGGGGATTGATTTTGACATTGGGGAACCCATGAAGGATGTTGATTCTCCCACTTAGGATGAGCTATTTGCTGGGTTGACAGCAGCTTTTGTTGATTCTCCCACTATGACTACTACTATGACCCTGCATTTGGCAGAGTATTTAGAGCAAAGTCTGCAATTAGTGACATATGAAAGAGATCGGGCTAGGACCTTGACGTTGACAGCTCTCACTGGGAGAGATGTCGTCCTATTAGAGAGAGATGATGCCTTAGCTCATAGAGATAGCGTTATTGCTGAGCGGGATGAGGCTAGATCATCCAGAGATGAATTGATTGTTGGGATTTCGGCACATACAAGCAGCGAAATATAAAATTTTCAAAGAAAATTCTAAAACCCTAAAACAGAATCCATGCAAAAACATATTAATTCAATGTTTATATTTTATATCGATTATTGAAAATTCTGTAATGCTTCGAATCTCAAACGCAATCCCTCATGGAACTATGTCTCTATGGTATCCACATGAACGCCCACGAATCGTCGCACGATCTCAAAAAAGAGAGCCATGACAGATTAGCCAACCGAGGATCGTGGATTTTTGAAACTTTTATCTCTAGTCTCTCTCTAAGAGCGACTATTTCTTAGGTTATGATATGCCTCCCTAAATCGCTGATATATCATATATATAGCAGTTAAAGGAAATTAATCAAAAACCTAATCTAATTAAAATAAAATTTGAATATATATATATATATATATATATATATATTATATCTTAATTAAGTCTTACCTAATTAATATACATATATACAAATTATCCTTTTAATTTAAATTCGTGATTTAAATACTATCAATCATATTGATATATTTAAATTCTTACGATTTAAATTAAGTCCCTTTTTAATTATGTTCTATGTGTGTGACCCTATAGGTTATTATTATGTTGGAAATAATTTTAAAATTATATTATAAAATTATAAACAGTGAGTGACAACTAGTAATGCATCACTGCTACCCAAGTAATAATAAGATCGATGATTCGATGCAACCTTTTCGTGACCAATGTTTCAATGTAATTTAATCCTTTTAACCTTAACATCCTAGATTAATCTCGAGTCATGGAATGTGTCATACTCTTCATAATTTAATCTGAGTTTTCTTGATTAATAAGTAGACTATATGAAACAAATCACTATTTGAGCATGGCCATGCATTTCATACTCCTACTCAATCAAGAGGCCTATTGATATCACCCCTAATATATAGGAGGGTTAAATTCCATTTAGATCACTCATATTTCTAAAACGATTCATGATGTACCCAATAATCACCTTTATAGTCCACCTTATTAAAGGTGACCTTTGATGATATCAAAGTACATAAATTTCCATGTAGAAATATAGTGATTTCAGGTCAGAGGATCATTACATCATTGTCACTATGAGAATCATTAATGACACTTCGCATAATGTTCCACATAGAATTCTCATGGTGGGTTTGTACATTACATCGTTCTCTAACATGTACCTATGCATTGACTCAATATCTCATATATTTATGACCAATGAGATTTGGTCATCAGTCAATCCACATACTAGTCTCAATGCATCATTATTGTCCCATCAACAATGATACTCGACTAGGGACATTTAATAGCAATGATACTAATTGTAATTATATAATCTCATGTTCAAGTCACATACTTGAAACTATATAATTTGTATCACTATTCTAAGGAATTTTATTATGTTAACATTTATATAACGTAGTAAATAAAATCATAATTTAATCATACATTTATTCAATCAAATATAATATCAGAATGTTAAGCAATTATATCAAATAATTGGCCTATAGGGCATAAACATTAACGGTTTCCCACTTGTCGACGTTAGGATTTTTACTGTCCCTTTTCTGTTCTTGTCTTTTGGTGTTCTCATGTTAGGTGAGATTTGTTTGAAAAAATAAGTTGTGAAAAGGTCCGACATGTATATGTCGATGATTAGACTGTAAGAGTTGCCTGTTGGTATTTTTAAATGGTTGCATCAACTCAATCGAGAAAAGGTTTGCACATGGACCCAGTGATGTGACACTGTCTAACAGGTCTGTGAAACCGAGATTCGTTAGGTCCAGGGCTTGATTATCTGGGAGGAAGGTGTTAGCACTTCTCGACATCCGTGTTACCACGGTGACCGCCACTTTTAAATTAAATTATTATTTGAATATATGTGTGTGTGTGTGTGTTGGTCAATGTGCAATTATCTGGAAGTAGTGCTATGTCTCATTTGCACCTATATACAAAGGGTTTGAATTTTTGTATAAAGATTCTGTTTTAACAAGATATAGCAATGACGTTTTGTAAAAGTGGTTTTTCAAACCCTTATGCTCAATAGTAATTGAGACCTTCGATACTTCCATTTTATTATAATGTTCGGCTTGATTGCTTTTATTTTCGAGATGCGAGGTATCTTCGAAAAAATAATATACATAGTAGTGCCAAACTCCTTGTTGGCATGAGAGCCATCTAAGGTAATCCAAACACCATGAATAATGTACAAGCTGATTACAGCTGAAAATGTCCATCACAGGAACCAAATCTAGATTTAGGAGACTGAATCTGTGATCACATAATTTCTAGGATCACAGGATTTAGCAATTTGTATGAAAGTTGTAAGTAGTTATATAAATAAAAGCTTTTAAATATATATATATATATATATATATATATATATATATATATGATCGATCAACCACCACTTAAGCAACTCCATGGGGATTTGAAATGTAAATATATAAAAGTCAGAAATATATATATAGAAACGATCAATCGCTATGAAGTAAACTCCAAAGTGACAAAATGTAAATATATAAAAGTTGTAAATATATATATATATATATATATATATATATATATATATATATATATATATATGAATTCTATCAACCGCCACGAAGTAAACTCCAAGCGGGATGAAATGTAAAGAAAGCGGTAAATATCTACGAAGTAAACTCCAGACTTGACAGAAATGTAAATATATATATATAAGTATTTATATATATAAAAGCAGTAAATGTACCAGATGTAAATTCAGGTTCATCGCACAGAGTTCGACAACAGTTTATATAAGTATATATATATATATATATATATATATATATAAAAGAAATAAAAAGCCACGGACCAAAGTGCGGGCATACACACACAACACGACTCTCAACGTGAATAACTATGTGTGCAGAATGTGGAGAAAGGCTTTAATAAGTGCAAAAAGGCTTACAGTGAAACTACCAAAGAACATTTCACACTACTACAAAACAGTAAATAGATAACGCGAAAAAAATGTTATGGTTTCGGTTAGAAAAATGTCGTGGTTAAGGGTGTCATCTATTTGACACCCTTACACAACATTTTTAAAACATTGTAATTAAGCACAATACTCAATGTTTTTTAGGGAAAAAAACGTTGTAGATTTATTTTTCAAAAATTAACAGATGCTTAAAAACGTTGTAGAAGGTATGATTCCACGACGTTTTTTGGATAAAAATGTTGTTTAGTATATCAAAAAACGTTTAGGAACATTTACACAACGTTTTTAAAATGATGTAGATTAAAAAAAAGAAAAAAAATGGTGTGATCACTTACATTACCAATACACCTGCAATATGCTAATGCCATGATATATAGCTAAAAGGTCTAAATTCTCAATTAAATTTAAAGACAAAATGTATCAACCATTCAAAATACATCCCAATAAATACCATTCGTTTACAGTTTCACATTACTACATCCACAATATATACCAAACTATCCATATATGCATCTCAAATTCACTATCCAAAAGAGAAAGAAGTGCAAGTTCCACTATAGTTCCAATTGTACAGGGATGGGGCCATGACAACTTATATTAGAAACATATCAAGGTTGCGATAATGGACTACCGACAGAGGGCTGGCTACATGGACCTCTCGAATGCAGGAAAACTGAAATTAGACCTAATATTTCCAATTAGTTGCTGCAAGCCTTGCTGGTGTGGCAGATGACTGCCTATGGGAGCGCCAGCACTCCCATGCCCAGCACCAAAACCCCGGCTTCCTGGCTGAGGAACATGAGGGACAGCGCCAATAGGTCCGTGTACAGCACCACAGGTAGGAATAACATATGGCTGAGGAACACCGTGATAAGGAGGAATGGGAACTCGAGGCATTGGATAACCAGCAGTATGCAGTCCAGGTTTATGTGTGCCATTGGGTGGGCCAGGTGGCATGAAAGAACATGCATCATAAAAGCATGAAAGTTCATTTGCCGTAGTAAAGAGTAGAAATTATCACCCCATCAATAAAGTCAGATAGGAAAAGAGAAAACAAGCTCTATCCTGCACTTGCATACTTCCATTGACCATGTTGTAGACCTTGCAACTAATACTAAATCATATACCACTGTCAGAAATCAAAAACTTAGATCAGACAGAGAGAAACCATGAAGACAAAATATTAACCACTACTACCTTAACAATCTACAAAAAAAAGAATCAGAATTTGAGCTCAAAAAAATCATAACTGTATTATCAATATTGCAACACCTTTTAAAAATAAGCCGTATAATGAAACTTATGAAAGACACCTCTGATAAGAGTGGTAATTCCCATACAACACAGCATCAATCTACATAAGCCGAGTTCACTTATAATTACAAATAAACGTAACAAAAATGAATGTTTATAGGCAAATCATGGATATGATAAAAACCTTTACTGGGGATTTTGAAGGATCCATTATTTGTCTTACAGTAAATCTATATCCCTAATATTTGAGACACAGATAAGCCCAGTATTGTTTGAGAGATAATCCAATCAAGAACATGTAAACATTTAAATAGGGCATGGTCCAATTCCATGTCTGAAATTATCAATGGTGGTACAAGCCTCACAATATTCCCATTTCCTGCAGTTATTATTAAAAGACCAGAACTCAGACATGCTAAGCATGTCAATGCATGTGTATTACCTCAAACATGCATGTTAAACTTAGAGAAAATCTTTTATTGTAACATTTTTATCTCATATCACATATTCCTATTCCTATAGGTTCCACAAAAATTTTCTATATCTTTGGGACGCCACATTTATCTACTCATAAAATATGCTGCAGATGTCAATAACATAAAAAATAGAAACTGAATTTTCCTAACTTCCTGCCTCTCTTTTCATATTAAGAGTGAGAACGAGATCAGGAATTCAGGAGTTTGTAATTTTCTGACTCATGGATGCATTAAGTGCTCAGTCACATCATAATACTAGGTGACCTTAGAAAATAAGCTTGTGTGGCGCACGTGAACTGCTCCATTGATTTACAATACCGAGAACATAGAATGAACTCTTACCAGATAAATTCATTTGGAGGTGCTTCTTCCGGAATCTGAAAACAGGGAGTATGGGGGATTGCAGTTAGATATGCTCAGTTCTATTTCTATTTCAAATTCCGAATTACTAAAAGTTTCAACATACAAACGAATTTGTAAGCAGTTTATGCATGTAATGCAAATTGATGGATTTTGTGGTCAGTCCATGTCTAATGCATTGACGGGACAAATGTCAAGTAAATGTCTGACTTCCACACAATCAAGATCTCATGTTTAACTTTTGAATAACACTTTTTCACAGGATAGGTAATTTAGCCCCAAGTTTGGTGAGAAACACCTACAGATAAAAAAGAAGATAAGAGATCACAATAATAATTTAGCAGTGTGGGTGTGGGTTTTTAGAATCAAACTTTTCATTTCCTAAAGAAGATAAGAGAGCATAATAATATGCTTTTCAAGTTTTCATCCTCTCGAGCGAAAATAAATTCACAGATATCATTTTTTACCTCTCCAGGATACCATTCCTCGTTTAACCAAATACTATTATCCCTTGCACCATTATTTCTTGGCGTTTCATCTCTGGAAGAGCAAAAAAACCAGTGATTATTAATTAACCTATGTGACAGATGCAAAACAATAGAATATGAGAGCAAGCAAAGGCATATATGAATACCAGGCATGGAATGTGAAATGTTAAAAAAACCAAGCACATCACCTTACTACAATGCACAACATGGCCAACAACTGTTGCACGCTATAGCTCCCACTTCTTGCTAACTGCTGCTGCCATTAGGCAGCAGCTGTACCCTCATCTTACCTGAAAATGATGCTCCTTGTGGCTGACTGTAGCTGTTAATGGGCAGCAGTCCATTTTTTGTCAAAGCTCAACTATGAAGTGCCTACACATATTAAACTGACCATTTGTGGAGAGCTTTGAGATGAATCAAAGCAGTTTGAATTTGGAAACCGCTGTGAAGGAGGGGACAACCTTAAGCCAAAGGATTGTTTCATAATCGAACAGAATCCACTTCCAAATGATTTAAAAAATAATTAAATAGGTGAATCATGAGTGGGAAACAGTATAGTCGAGGAAAGAACAAAACTAAAAGGAGCATTCTAGTCGCCAAACTTTTGTGGACATTTGATGAAGCATGTTGAATAACCATTTCTTATATCTAACAATATCTTTTCAAGTGAAGTTTTAGCGATAAAAAAGTATTAAGATTTAAATGTAACCTCAAGAGTGAATCTGGCAGTGCAAGTGCTTCAGGACTTGCTTCTACAATTAGAGATGGCGCCTAGTGTACGAAAGACAACAGACTTGTTTATGACAAGAAATATCCCTCACCTGGAATGTAATATAATAACCTTCGACAAAATAAGGATGTGAAATTATGAAAGAATGTAAAGTTTCTTTTAAGTTGAACTGAATTACTTACGGCCTGACCAATCTCTGACATCAAACATGCAATACCACCAATTACTTTCTCATCACCATTATTAAGAGCTGGAAGAAGAAGTACTTGTTTTAAAAATCCTACTCTGCATAACAGAAGTTGTGGTAGCCCCTACGAAGCAAGGACAAAAAAAGTATGATAAAACTATCTAAAGAATGAGTCCACCATATCCATGCAAAAGATGACTTAATAGGGGCAAAGAATATTTAGTTTAGCATGTGATGTATACTCTTAGGCATGACAAAACATTCCTGGGAATCACGTCTTACAAAAAAATAAAAGTAACTTATATAAATTCCTCAGTACATTTATATCATTTAAGAGTCTCTAGAAATCCCTGGTGCAAGGCAAAATAGAATGCACAAGAAAATAATTGTATAAAAAAATTAGAAAAATGATTTATGACACTATCCCAAGGATGCACTAATTTTCATGCCAAGAACATTCTTCCTCGCGAGGAATAGACCATGGTTATATTTTCAGTGATCAATGTATTGATGTTTTCCCTTATCTATTGTCAGATACAGTTACCTTTTTGGTTTACTTGTGGGCATCAGTCAAGGGTGCTTCTGAAAAGATTATCTTAATTACTCGCTGAGATTATGAGATTAGATGCATTAGGATTTTTTTTTTTTTTCTCATTTTTGTTTTGGCCAGAGAATTTCTCTTCCACCTTCCCGAATGAATCTTCGTTCTCTTCTAATAAAATATCTTACATCTTTCATCTAAAATGAAGATGGACAATGTCATCAGGCAACAAAACATGATATTCTTCTTCGCTTATTTTTTTTTTCATAAAAAAAAATCAGTATGGCTTTAATAATCATCACCTACTGTAAACTTTCGATGTTAAGATCGATTATGCGGGATATTTATAGAATCTAATACTACAATATGTGAAAATACCCAAAAACAATAAAAGTGAAGTAACTAACCAACATATCTGATAAATCCCATTTCCTCAAATCATATAAAATCCCAACCATAATATACACGAAGCTCACTCTTGACAATCTACTAGCAAACAACTGGTAAATTGTTAAAGATGAGAAAAGGTAAAGTTATATGAACATTCTTATACTGCAACTGTCAACATTGTGAATATCTGACGAACTACAGAAAATTTGACTGCCATACCTTAACTTGTAGTTGTAGTGATTGAACATAATTAATGATTTCATCAAGCATAACTGCTTTTCCTGTAGCCTGAAAAATTCAATCAACCCCAAAGTATATTTACTAATTTGGAATTTATAGACTAAAAATCAAAGATCCTACTGAACTAAAACATATTCTTTCATCTACTTTGATTCTACTGGTGTTGTATCTTTATTACGATGCAGAATATTTCTAACATAACTTCTTTAGTCAAACTATTTAATTTTACTTCACATGAACTGCCAATTCCACACGATATCCACACGATATCTAGGACGGATACTTCAATCCCCTTGTTACAATTCAAGATCGAAAAACAGGTTTTCTTGATTTTGGTGTTGTGATAAAGGGTATGTGAGAAAGGGAATCTAATTTCTTAACTATAGTCCACAAAAAATGGGGGAAAACCCATACCTCCACAATTGCTAACAGACGGGGCATAGATTTTGCAGGCGGATGGAAGAGCCAAGGCTTTAGTGACATTCAAAGAGACACCAAAATGAGCACTGTTCTTGAAATCCTCACATAGACACTTGGATTTGAGAATAGTTTTGAGGCCAGAGCAGCACGTCCCTTCTGGCTTACTCACTGTGATGCCGCTGCTGACGTAAGAGAGACAGTCCACCATGTTTAGAACGACGGTGGATCAGTCGACGGCCGGGGCCGGAGCCGGAGCTGGGGCGGCGTGGTGAGAAGCAGAGACACGAGATCGGGACGGATTCGGGAGTGAGAGAGAAGAGAGGCTAGGGTTTTGTGGTACAAGAGAATGCTCACGTTTTATTTTAATTTCAAATTGACTTCAGCGTTTTTTTTGGCTCCGTGTTTTTTAGATACATAACGTTTTTTTTTAAAAAAGTTATCTAATTAAAACCAACAAATATCCTTTTTAAATAGATAACGTTTTTATATTTATATCTACAACGTTTTTTTTTAAAAACGTTGTGAAAAAAAATACCACAACGCTTTTATAAAAAACGTTGTGGTTTAAGTGTTATCTATTTAGTACTTTGTAATAGTGTCAATAACTTTAAATGGATGAACACTCAGTTCTCACTAGTAGGATATAGCAAAATATGAGCTCACAAATGTTTAAAATGAGAAAGCACTCAGTTTATAGGGTGTACAGAGCAAATTGGACAGGGCTTCCTTGCCTTTTCTCTCTACAAAATGGCCACCCCAAGCCCTCTATTTATAGTGGGAGAGCCTCAGGTGCACTTGCGGCGGCAATGCGTAGATGCATTCTCCATGCCGCTCGGTGCCCCGGCTCGTGGGTCCAAATGCACACTACTACTAAAACAAGAATAGATATAAAAAAAAAAAACGTTGTGATTTCAGTCAGAAAAATGTTATGGTTAAGGGTGTCATCTATTTGACACCCTTACACAACGTTTTTAAAACGTTGTAGTTAAGCACAATACACAACGTTTTTTAGGAAAAAAATGTTGTAGATTTATTTTCCAAAAATTAACAGATGCTTAAAAACGTTGTAAAAGGTATGATTCCACAACGTTTTTTGGATAAAAATGTTGTTGTTTAGTGTATCAGAGAACGTTTAGACAAATTTATACAACATTTTTAAAATGGGGTAGATTAAAAAAAAGAAAAAAAATGTTATGATTCACCTACATTCTTAACGCACCTTAATACGCTTAACGCCACGATATATACTTAAAGCGCCTAAATTCTCAATTAAATCTAAAGATAAAATGTATCAACCATTCAAAATACATCACAATAAATACCATTTGTTTACAGTTTCACATTACTACATCCACAATATATACATATATGCATCTCAAATCACTATCCAAAAGAGAAAGAAGTGCAAGTTCCACAATAGTTCCAATTGTACTGGAATGGGGCCATGACAACTTACATTAGAAACATATCCAGGTTAATGGACCACTGACATAGGGCTGGCTACTTGGACTCTCCAAAGTAGGAAAACTGAAATTAGACCCAATATTTCCAATTGGTTGTTGCGAGCCTTGTTGGTGTGGCAGATGACTGCCTATGGGAGCGCCAGCACTGCCACGCCCAACACCAAAACCCCGGCTTCCTGGCTGAGGAACATGAGGGACATCGCCAACAGGTCCGTGTATAGCACCACGAGTAGGAATATCATATGGTTGAGGAACATCGTGATATGGAGGAATGGGAACCCGAGGCATTGGATAACCAGCAGTATGTAGTCCAGGTTTATGTGTGCCATTGGGTGGGCCAGGTGGCATGAAAGAACCTGCATCATAAAAGCATGAAAGTTCATTTGCCGTGGTAAAGAGTAGAAATTATCACCCCATCAATAAAGTCAGATAGGAAAAGAGAAAACAAGCTCTATCCTGGACTTGCATACTTCCATTGACCATGTTGTAGACCTTGCAACTAATAATAAATCATATACCACTGTCAGAAATCAAAAACTTAGATCAGACAGCAAGAAACCACGAAGAAAAAACACTAACCACTACTACCTTAACAATCTACAAATAAAAGAATCAGAATTTGAGCTCAGAAAAATCACAACTGTATTATCAATATTACAACACATTTTAAAAACAAGCCGTATAAATAAATGTTACAACACCTTTTAAAAACAAGCCGTATAATGAAACTTATAAAAGACACCTCTGATATGCGTGGTAATTCCCATACAACACATCATCAATCTACATAAGCCGAGTTCACTTATAATTGCAAATAAACGTAACAAAAATGAATGTTTACAGACAAATCATGGATATGTTAAAAACCTTTACTGGGGATTTTGAAGGATCCATTGTTTGTCTTACAGTAAATCTATATCCCTAATATTTGAGACACAGATAAGCCAAGTATTGTTTGAGAGATAATCCAATCAAGAACAAGTAAACATTTAAATAGGGCAAGGTTCAATTCCTTGTCTGAAATTATCAATGGTGGTACAAGCCTCACAATATTCCCATTTCCTGCAGTTAATATTAAAAGACCAGAACTCAGGCATGCTAAGCATGTCAATGCATGTTTATTACCTCAAACATGCATGTTAAGCTTAGGGAAAATCTTTTATTGTAACGTTTTTATCTCATATAACATATTCCTGTTCCTATAGGTTCTACAAAAAATTTCTATATCTTTGGGACGCCACATTTATCAGCTCATAAAATATGCCGCAGATGTCAATAACATAAAAAATAGAAACTGAATTTTCCTAACTTCCTGCCTCTCTTTTCATATCAAGAGTGAGAACGAGATCAGGAATTCAGGAGTCTATAATTTTTTGACTCATGGATGCATTAAGTGCTCAGTCACATCATAATACTTGGTGACATTAGAAAATAAGCTTGTGAGGCGCACGTGAACTGCTCCATTGATTTACAATACCCAGAACGTAGAATGAACTCCTACCAGATAAATTCATTTGGATGTGCTTCTTCCGGCATCTGAAAACAGGGAGTACGGGGGATTGCAGTTAGATATGCTCAGTTCTATTTCTATTTCAAATTCCAAATTACTAAAAGTTTCAACATACAAACGAATTTGTAAGCAGTTTGTGTATGTAATGCAAACTGATGGATTTTGTGGTCAGTCCATGTCTAATGCATTGACGGGACAAATGTCAAGTAAATGTCTGACTTCCACACAATCAAGATCTCCTGTTTAACTTTTGAATAACACTTTTTCATAGGATAGGTAATTTAGCCCCAAGTTTGGTGAGAAACATCTACAGATAAAAAAGAAGATAAGAGAGCACAATAATAATTTAGCAGTGTGGGTGTGGGTTTCTAGAATCAAACTTTTCATTTCCTAAAGAAGATAAGAGAGCATAATAATAAGCTTTTCAAATTTTCATCCTCTAAAGAGAAAATAAATTCACAGACATCATTTTTTACCTTTCCAGAGACCATTCCTCTTTTAACCAAATACTATTATCCCCTGCACCATTATTTCTTGGCGTTTCATCTCTGGAAGAGCAAAGAAACTAGTGATTATTAATTAACCTATATGACAGATGCAAAACAATAGAATATGTGACACCCCCAAACCCAGGTACTTCATTCCGACAAGATTTGGTGTTCACTTAATCAAACATTCATATCTAACTACCCAATCACAATAAAACTGGATAAATAAAATCTTTCCCATTAAAGGGTTACATAATAAAATCTCCCAGGTTGTCTAACCTTTAAATACAATCATTCAAATTCGGAATTAAAATTATTACATAACATCATTATTAAGAAGTCTAAGATCATCACAATAAATAAAAGTACAAATCAGCATCACTTGTACAATTTTCCCTTTCCTTTGCTAGTTGAAGGTTCATCTACCTTCCCCACTTTAGCTGCAATGAGTTTATAAATATGCAAGAGTGAGAAAAATAATTGCTCACTGGATAAAATAATGAATCACAGAAGAATAATAATAACTGCCAATGAGTAAGCTCATCAAAACTAAATAGTATTCTAACAATGATAATCAGGAACTAAAATCCAAAGTATGGAATAAACATTACCGAGGGTCATAAGACCATGAACTATGTCCACAGTTGCCAGTAATCTTTCAACTTCAACTTTAACAGTCATAAGACTATAAGGACTCCTCGTACTTAGGGGATCATCCCTTCGTACCATGTATTGTGCACAAACATTTAACGCTACGCGTAAGTTATCCCCTAATAATAGGGTTGTTCATCTCAGTATTTAGAGTACAAGTCCGCACCAAAGAGAGTTTGGTTTGGATAAGCTTTCAAGGGTAATTTGAAGTTCAACGATCATCAACTAGAGGACTAGTTGAATTAATACCAATAACATCATACTATAGAATACTCGTAATTGAATCGTCATGGTAAATTAAAATCATGCTTTAGGAATAATCTAATAGCATACAACTTGAATAACTATAACACACCTTGCTTGAACAATATTAAGCCAAGGTTATTTAGAATTGAATACTAAGCATGCATGGCAATATGAACGATAAACTATTCAAATATATTCGGGCATGCTAAACAACAAGTTAAATACAAGAATAACTTGTTCAATATCAAAAACAAAGTTTAGAAACCTTGCATTATTATATTGGAAACCATAATTAGTTCAAGCAAGATAAAGGATTAGAAAACTTGCCTTGCTCGTAGGCTAAACCGAATCAATTCGGATCATAATACCCTATATGTATATATATATATGTCGTCATGACATAGTTAGTCACTACTACTTTACAAATTTAACTAACTATATACATCATATAGGTTTGATTATTTAATCATATAATCAAGTTATAACACAAGTTAATTGTTAATAACATACTTATTCATAGTATAGAAATACTAACATCAACATTTCTGATCCTACTATCATCACATAACAATTTCTTAACATTTGAGTACAAAAAGTACAATTGTCGTAACCATTACGCTAACTCCGCTTGTTTTTAAAAGGTATTGTAATATTGATAATCTGAGCTTATGATTTTTCCGAGCTCAAATTCTGATTCTTTTTTTGTAGATTGTTAAGGTAGTAGTGGTTAGTGTTTTGTCTTCATGGTTTCTCTCTGTCTCAATCTAAGTTTTCGATTTCGACGGTGGTATATGATTTAGTATTAGTTGCAAGGTCTACAACACGTCAATGGAAGTATGCAAGTGCGAGGATAGAGCTTGTTTTCTCTTTCCTATCGACTTTATTGATGGGGTGATAATTTCTACTCTTTACCACGGTAAATGAACTTTCATGCTTTTATGATGCGAGGTTCTTTCATGCCACCGCCCACCGAATGGCACACATAAACTGGATCGCATATTGTTGGTTATCCAATGCCTCGAGTTCCCATTCTTCCTTATCACGGTGTTCCTCAACCATATATTATTCCTACTCGTGGTGTCAGACACGGACCTATTAAATTTGTCCCTCATGTTCCTCGACCATGAAGCCGGGGTTTTGGTCTTTGGGCGTGGCGAGTTAAGCGCTCCCATAAGCAAAATATCCGCCACACATTGAAAGTGCTTGCAAAGAACCAATTGGAAATATTGGGTCTAATTTCAATTTTCCTGCTTTGGAGAGTCTAAGTAGCCAGCCCTCTGTCGGTGGTCCATTATTACAACCTGGATATGTTTCTAATGTAAGTTGTCATGGCCCCATCCCTGTACAATTGGAACTATAGTGGAACTTGCACTTATTTCTCTTTTGGATAGTGAATTTGAGATGCATATATGGATAGTTTGGTATATATTGTGGATGTAGTAATGTGAAATTATAAACGAATGGTATTTATTGGGATGTATTTTGAATGGTTGATACATTTTGTCTTTAAATTTAATTGAAAATTTAGACCTTTTAGCTATATATCATGGCATTAGCATACTGCAGGTGCATTGGTAATGTAGGTGATCACACCATTTTTTTTTTAATCTACAACATTTTAAAAACGTTGTGTAAATGTGCCTAAACGTTGTCTGATATACTAAACAACAACATTTTTATCCAAAAAACGTTGTGGAATCATACCTTCTACAACGTTTTTAAGCATCTACTAATTTTTGGAAAATAAATCTACAACGTTTTTTTCCTAAAAAATGTTGTGTATTGTGCTTAACTACAACGTTTTAAAAATGTTTTGTAAGGTTGTCAAATAGATGACACCCTTAACCACGACGTTTTTTCTAACTGAAACCACAACGTTTTTTTCGCGTTATCGATTTATTGTTTTGTAGTAGTGAAAGTATAACTTTGATAATTACTCAAGAAGAGAAGTTCAAGATCCAATGAATCACTCAGCATAAATCTAGAAAACATTCCACTTTGCTATTTCATAGAATTAATTCTTGATTATTAATTTTAATATCGTAGAAAACCTTGAAAGCGTTGTACTCTTTCATTATCAGATTATTGTTGCGTAGAATGCGAGAAGACTTGTTATTTATTCCTATACATTTATCATATGTCTTAACTTGCGGGGCAAACTTGTTTCTCACCCTTGCTAAATAAAACTTTTCAGCTAGGGACAAAGTTGCAGAAGGTGCTGTGAAGAAGAACAAGGGAAAAGGCATAGTGCTAAATTAGTATAATGAACATTATTATTATTATGTTCTATTGTAAACCCTTTTTGTAAATCTAAGGGGTATGTCTGTAATGTTAAGGTTACTGGACCTGGGACTTATGTATTAACAACATATGTTAATGAGTTATGTATTCCTATTTATATTTGAATGGGTAGTTAGATGGTATTATATTGTGGATCGTGAATACCAAACTCGGGGGTCAGGTAACCTGGATTTGGGGGTGTCATAAGTTGGTATCAAAGATGTAGGTTATAAACCTTAAGTGGGGTGGGGGAAAATCCTAGGAATATAACCATAAGCAAGATAGAGAATACTCATTTAGAGTATACAGTGAGAGATTGTCGAAGTGTATCGATAGTGAAACATGTGTACACATAGTGTGAGAAGTTTGTAATGGAGAAGTACTAATCAAGTTATTTAAACTGATTGTAGGATGTCGGGAGAAGATAAGATGAGTACAGAGATGCGGTAATTTGTTGCAAAGAATGTCGATAGCCGAGGTGCCAAAGACCTGAGCGAGTCAGTGGAAGAAGTAGGAAAAGATGAACCCATGGTTAATCTTGGGAGTGATTATGATGATTATCCCGAGATGTATCTGAGTAGTGATGAGGAGGCGGAGTCTGAAGAAGCTAAGGTGGAGTTAAAGAATAAGATCAAAGTTGGAGAAAAAGATCAGCTTTCTGCAGAAGTCTAGGAACTCCAGAGTAAAGTGTTTCTCTTGGAGGAGCTGTGGAAGACAGATCAAGCGTTACGCGAAATAACTGAGGAACGGAATGGGCTGAAGGCGCAGGTGGAAAGACTAAAGACTGGAGGTGGTGGATCGTCTGAAGGAACCAATAAGAAGGACAAGAATAAGAGAAAGAGGGAAAAAGACAGCGACAACTCTAAAAATTCAAACAAAGAAGAGGCAAGCTTGCAGCAAGTGTGGGAAGACTCATGTGGGTGAATGCATGATGTGGAAGAATGTGTGCTTCAAATGTAAGCAGGAATGACATATTTCTCTATATTGTCCTAAATCGAATATGAGGAAGTGTTTCTTATGTGGGAGAACGGGTCACAGATTCAACAAGTGTCCCAACAAGAAGAAGACTATTGAAGGGAGTGGACAGCAGATAGTTTAAGTTTGAGCGTTAGTATCTTTTGGTAGAAGGTTATGATATTAAGTGTTGTAATATCGAGAACGATGTATAAGCATATGTAAATATATATGTTTTTATGAATGAAATCTTTATTTTCTATATGAATATAAGATTAAGATTAATTTGTGTGTTCTTAAAACTCATACTTATGGTAAGTTCATGACTCATGATTATATGAAATGTTCGGAACCCCTCAGCGAATGGACGCCAAAAGTTTGACTAGGATAAGTTCATACACTCATATAATTGTGGCATGTTACTGAACTCATAAGTGTGGTAAGTTTGATGAACTGGTGATAGATATGTGAGAATGGTAAATGTCAACTTTTTGTGTAAAGTAGTGTACATTAACCCTAATTTTTTTTTTAAAAAAATGGGATAGTAATATGTGTTAAGTACTATATGTACTATGTTCTATTTGAATAAATATGCGATTACATGAGAACTATGTGTTGAATTTTTATTGTGGTAAGAATTTGTATAGAGAAAGAGATTAAATATAAGATTTTTATTTAAATCAGATCATGCCGCCTAGACAACAGAATTGAAACCAAAGAGAAGAGTAGTCAGTGAATAATGAAGGAGGTCAAGCTGACCCGATGCAAAATTTTGCAAATATGATAGCCGAAACTCTTAGTATTGTGTTGTCGTATTTTGTACGATAGTTGTATTAATGAAGTTTGTATTTGGATTTTGTACCGTATATCTGGTGACCCAGAATGGGTTGTGTGTGTAGACACTCGAAATTTTTTTGCACTCTTGTTACTAACATTTTAGGAAGGCGGAATCGTCTTTCAGAGATAACCCTGGAGGACAACTTAGCTATATCCCAGAGATAACCCTGGGATACTCAGTTCTTACCATCTCAGAGATAACCCTAAGATAATCTATCACATCCCAAAGATAACCCCGACAGTTCCAGTTTCAACCTCGGAGATAACCCCGAGGGACGCAGTTCAAGTTCTGGAAATAACACCAGAGAAAGCTCTTTCATCTCGGAGAAAACCCCGAGATAATCAGTTTCATCCTGAAAACAAAATAGACAGTTTCAGTTCTAACCTCGGAAAAAACCTCAAGGAGTGTAGGTGCAGTTCTGGAGATATCCTCGGAAAACCTCCTTTCAACCTTTGCGGTCAGCTTTAACCTCGGAGATAACCCCGAGGCACTCAGTTCCAATCCTAGAGACAACCCCAGGAGATCAGGCACACCTCAGAGACAACCATGAGGACCTTCAGTACTTGAAGCAGCCCAATCTCAGAGATAACCCTGAGCAACGACTGCTATATTAGCCTAAAGCGGAGATAACCCCGGTGAGGGGAAAAATCATCATTTTGCCACCTCGATCCTACATTCGTGTCGTCTGAACACATTTTAACATACATTTTCCACAGTAGTGTCCTACAAGAACCAATAGCTCTAATCTCGAGTGACTACTACACAAGACAACACACCGGATAGAATTTGAAGACTTAAAGACCAAGGGCAGGGTCCCATCTTCCTGACTTCGTTTAACCTCTAATCATATGTCATTGTGTAGATATCGACAAAATCACTCCGAAAAAGGTCTTATACACCTCATTTGGATGCATGGAATGAAGTTCTGAAAGTTCAAGCAGACAACACATTGCATGCGTGCACGTACTTTGAGACGGCGGGACCCATGGATCCCGGGGCACCCCCGGCAGCCGCAGGTGCACCTGTGGCTCCACCTCTATAAATAGAGGGCTTGGGGTGACCATTTTGTAAGAGAAAAAGGCAAGAAAGCCCTGTCTAATTTGCTCTGTACACACTATAAATTGAGTGGTTTCTCGTTTCAAACACTTGTGAGCTTATATTTGGCTATATTTTTACCGATGGGAACCGAGTGTTCTTCCATTTAAAGCTACAGAAGTCTTCTTTGGCAGTCTACTGTAAGCCTTCTTACATCTTTTAAAGCCTTTCTCCACTATTGTGCACACACAGTTATTCACGTTGAGAGTCGTGTTGTGTGCTTATGCCTGCATTTCTTGATTCGTGGCTTTTATTTCTTTTGTGTGTGTATATATATATATATATATATATATATATATATTTGTACTAACATTATCGAGTTATGCCTCGATTGAGCCTGGACTCACGTCCGGAGCGTTTATTACTTATATATATATATATATATATATATACTTAAATATAAACTATTATCGAACTCTGTTCGATGAGCTTGGATTTATATTTAGAGCATTTATTGCTTTTATATATATTTACTTATATAGAAACTGTTGTCGAACTTTGTTCGATGAGCCTTGATTTACATTCGGTGCGTTTACTGCTTTTATATATATATATATATATATATATTATAATCAAACTCTATTTGATTGAGCCTGGATATAATATCCTATGCGTTTACCGCTTTTATATATGTTTATATGTATATATATATATATATGTGTGTGTGTGTATATATATATATATATATATATATATATATATATATATATATATATATATATATATATATATATCGCCTAATGATAAACCCAGAGCTCGGATCGATATATATCTAGTGCGTTTATAACTTATATATATATATATATATATATATATATATATATATATATATATATGCTTACATTTCTGTCAGGCCTGGAGTTTACTTCGTGGCCATTTATCGCTTTATTTACATTTCTATCAGGTCTGGAGTTTACTTCGTGGCCATTTACTGCTTTCTTTACATTTCGTCCCGCCTAGAGTTTACTTCGTGGCGATTGATTGCTTCTATATATATATATTTACAGCTTTTATATATTTACATTTTCAATCCCCCATGGAGTTGCTTCATAGTGGTCGATCACTTGTATTTATATATTTACATCTTTTATATATATAACTGCTTACAACTTTCATATAAATTGCTACATCATGTGAGCCTAGGAATCATTTGATCACAAATTTAGTTTCCTGAATCTAGATTCGGTTCCCGTGATGGACATTTTCGGCTGTACTCAGCTTGAACTATATTCTTGGTGTTTGAATTTCGTAAGATGGCTCTCATGCCCACAAGGAGTTTGGCACTACTATGTATATTATTTTCTCGAAGATGCCTCACATCTCGAAAATAAAAGCAATCAAGCCGAACATTATAATAAAATGGAAGTATCAAAGGCCTCAATTACTATTGAGCATAAGGGTTTGAAAAACCTCTTTTACAAAACATCACTGATATATCTTGTTAAAACTGAACTTTTATATAAAATTCAAACCCTTTGTATATAGGTGCAAACGATGCATAAAACTACTTCAAGATAATTTCACATTGACTCACACACATTCAAATAACAGTTTAATTGAAAAGTGGCGGTCACTATGGTAACATGGATGTCGGGGTGTGCCTAACACATTCCCTTCGCATAATCAAGTCTCCGGACCCTAATGAATCTCAATTTCACAAACCTGTTAAACAGTGTCATATCAATGGGTCAATGTGCAAACCTTTTCTCGGTTGAGTTGGTGCAACCATTTAAAAATACCAACTGGCGACTCTTATAGTCCAATCGTCTACATATACATGTCGAACCTTTTCACAACTTATTTTTTCAAACAAATCTCACCTAACATGAGAACACCAAAAGACAAGAAATATAAAAGGGATAGTAAAAATCTCGACGTCGACATGTGGCCACTCTGCTGGGGACACTCCAGTAAGAGGACTTAAGCCGCTATTACAAACTTTTCAAACTGTTATAGGCTTATGTGTGGATGTTGCATGTACATTTACATAGATGTGTATGAATGCATTTACATACTGCACTTAGTGCTTCACACTATATCTATTTGTGATATTAAAGTGCTTCGCACATGTCATCATTTACATAACGGTGAGACACTTTGTATAAGAATGTATGTTTTGTGGTCCCTCCCTCAGGAGGCTATCCTGTCGGTGTTTGATTACTAGACTCGTATTGAGGCTAATTTCAACGAGGCTTAGGAAAGGCACCACCCAGATTTGCTCCAATTAAAAGACCGGATTAACTTCCCGTCAAGTAAATTGTGATGATATGGGAACCTTCATGCCAAAAAGCCACGAGAGTAACCTAAGATAGGTTAGCTTCTGATAAACCAAACGTGGTGTGAAAGGTTTAATCTCGTCTTCAAGATAACCGAAATTATGTGAAATGTTTGAACTGAGGTGAAACCTGGCTGCTGGCTTGAAGTGTATGTTTCCCTGAGGGGCAGAAGAGTATGCAGAAAGGGTTAGAAAATGGAATGACTGGTGATTTGATGAGCCAAAAAACCAGGATGTTTGCTTGATGGTAACTTCAGATATAGTACCGTTTCACGGTGTCTGAGTTGATAAGTTGTTAAAATTCATCGCCATCCATTTCCTGTAGTCTGAGAGCACCTCCTGTCAGTACCTCCTTGACAACAAATGGGCCTTCACAGTTAGGAGCGAATTTTCCCTTAGATTGATCTTGGTTGTCAATGATCTTCTTTAAAACCAAGTCATATTATTTAGTTTAAGTAGAGCCGGGACTTTTTCATTGTAGGGACCGTGCGATCCTTTGCTGATATAATTGACCATGGAAGATAGCTGCGGTTCACCTTTCGTCTATTAGAAACAATTGGTGATACCTGTCTTGTACCCATTGGTCTTCATCCATCTAAGCATCCATTAACACTCTGAGGAATTCCATTTCCACCTCTATGGGGAGCACTACTTCCATCCCATAGGCTAATGAGTAGGGGGCTGCCCCAGTGGAAGTACGCATTGAAGTTCCGTAGGCTAATAAAGTCAGAGGCAAGAGGTCAGGCCATCCTTTGTGATTGGCGAACATTTTCTGCATGATCTTTTTGACGTTTTTATTAGCTGCTTCAACAGCACCATTCATCTTTGGACGGTAGATAACAAAGTTGAGGTGTTTGATGTGGAATTTTCTGCATAACTACTCCATCATTTTGTTGTTGAGGTTCTTAGCATTGTCTGACACAATGACCTCTGGTTGTCCATATCGACGGACGATATTGTTTCTGATGAAAGCAATGATGACTTCTTTAGTAACCTTGGGGAAGGAGGCTGCTTCTTCCCATTTAGTGAAGTAGTCGATCGTGGTGAATATGAATCGATGTCCATTATTGGCTTTGGGCTCGATGGGCCCGATCACGTCCATTCCCCACATTGAGAAGGGCCATGGCGAACTCATATTATGGAGTTCCCTTGGAGGGGCGTGGATGGAATTTCCATGAATTTGGTATTGATAGCACCTCTTGACGTGATCATCACAGTCAGCTTTGAGCCCAAGCCAATAATGCCCTGTTCTAAGAATCTTCTTAACAAGTATGGGTCCGCTCATGTGAGGGCCACATACTCCACCATGGATCTCATCTATGAGCCTCTGAGCTTGGTCTTTATCCAGACATCTGAGGAGACCTAATCCTGCATCTCTTTTGTAGAGTGCATCTCCGCTCAGGTAGAATTTCATAGCAAGTCGATGAATCCACCTCTTCTAAGTTAGGCTCGCCTCAGCGGGTGTAGATCCATCTCGCAGATACTCCTTGATGTGTTGATACCAAGGGTTGTGGATGGGAGGTAGCTCATCTGATACTTCTCCAACACAGTTCCTATAAGCTGGGGCCTTTTGCAGGGTAAATGTGACGCTTGGCATGTTTTCCTTGTCATGTATGTGAATCGAGAAGGCCAACGTTGCTAATGCATCGATAAAATCATTCCTATTAGGAGGAATATGTAGAAAGGAGATTTCTTTGAACTCCAAAGCCATCTGTAAAACTTGCCGATGGTAAGGCAACAAATGTAATTCTTTGGTTTGATAGATTCCTATGGATTGTCTGATTACCAACTCTGAATCCCCAAAGACAGTTAACCGCTTGATGCCCATTGAACGGGCAAGTTTTAGTCCTACGACCATAGTTAAGCTGTGAGTTTTAATACAATATTGTCTCATAGAGAGTATCCAAACTCAAATTATTACAATGCCATATAAAATACAGCAGCAAATATTTCAAGACCCCAAAGAAGAATGAGAAGATTACTATCTTGTTTATTCTAATGAGGTGCACTTTTGACGCTTTCAAAGTCGGGTTCTCATCACCCTATTGTTGTTCACCAAAATCAATTATTAAGTGACGTATAAAATACGACACACACATCTTAGGTCCTCAATACAATTATATATTACATGTCATATCATTTTATAATGTATTGAGAAACTTCAACAGTCTCAGACCATCACAATATTCCCCTGTTATCCCCGCTCGACCCAGCTATACTCTTATTACCTGAAAAGAATTGTGAAGCAAAAGGGTGAGTACAACTAGCCCAGTAAAGAATATCATGACTAAAGATAATTACATTATCAATAGCTTTCATTAATAATAAATTGGAGATTTAGAACATATGGTAGATGATAAAACTTTTTAACCATAGTTGCAGCGGAACGAGCAATCCATTAGAAGAGTCAAATAGACCACCAGGTCTATTATCTTCTCCATGTTAAAAGTCCACCAATAATGTTTTATCCCTGTAACATCAATCAACAATTCCTATCCACAATCATATGAATAAATAAATCATAATTGTGAATTAAAAGTGTATAATTAATATTTTATCGCTGAGACTCAGCTTAATAAATAATCCACATCATCGAATCATCCCTGCACTAAGGGCAATGATATTCATGTAATCATCAATGGTCTTGATTATACCGAATAATTCCTGGTTATAATCATACCAATAAATGTCCATCAATGCACTACGGGCCAATGAGGACTTTTACCACATCATCTATAACATTACGGGTCATGATTATACCGAAGGATCCATGGTCATAATCATACCAATAAACAATTCATCTATGCACATAAGCCAAAGATATTCATCAATCAATAGTTCATCTTTGACGTAAGCCAAAGATATATACAATCAAAACTAATAATCAAACGATCCATCTTTGCATGTAAGCCAAAGATATACAACTATAAAACCAATAATCAACGGTCCATATATATACGTAAGCCAAAGATATACAATCGTAAAACCAATAATCAATAGTCCATCTATGACGTAAGCCAAAGATATACAATCAGATAACTAATAATCAACGATCCATCTTTGCACGTAAGCCAAAGATATACAATTGTAAAACTAATAATCAATATCCATCTATGCACGTAAGCCAAAGATATACAATCAGTAAACTAATAATCAAAAATCCATCTATGCATGTAAGCCAAAGATATACAATCAGTAAAACTAATAATCAACAAATCCATCTATGCACGTAAGCCAAAGATATACAATCAGAAAAACCAATAATCAACAGTCCATCTATGCATGTAAGCCAAAGATGACTTTCATCACAATATAAGCATGAGGATGATGACAATGATATAAGCATTAATCAAATGAAAACAACGATAAATATTAAAGACTTTAAATTTATCCAAATATTAACAATCACTTAATAAACTCATAATCTAATATTATTAATATTATAACAATATTTTAATCACTTCTTAAACTTATAAACAATTTATTTTAATTGTTTACACTTTACCAAATAATGCATTTAATCATTCAAAAATGCCATACTCATAAGATTTCATCACCAACGATTAAATCCCTCATCAAAAATCTGCATATACCTTATATAGGATTTCCAAGCCATAAACTACTAGTTACCAATTTTCAACTTCACATAACATATTTAATTCATATGTTCGCAACTAAACCATTTTCATGAAAAATACTAAATCATCCCAAAAATTATTCTTTTAAGGATTTAGCGAATATAGTCCCATATTGAACATATATTTTCTCAAGAATTTTTAAAATTCATTTACTATTTTTCATATGGCCAAAGCTCTAGAATATTTAGACATTTATCATAAATTTTACTTTTGTCCAAAATTCAAGAAAGTTCTGTGGTATACTCTCGTTATATACATATACTCCCAATAAAAAATTTCACCAATTTTGGAGTTAACCACAAGGAGTTATAATGGTTTACTTTTAAAATAGTCTTTTCCCATAAAATTCATAATTCCAGGATAGCCATTTTTGGACACAATCTAGAAAACTCATCAAATTATCATTTCAAATTTATCCAGAATTTTTGAGGGTCAGAAAAATTACGAAACTGCAAATGGATTTTCACCCGCCATGAGATAATCCACGCAGACAGATCATTTTCACAATTTAAGAAGGAATGAATACGAAGGATCATTCACTATGCATGTGGTAATCCACATAGACATGTTATTCCTACAGAATAATAAATAATGGAACGTGTCAAAGCGTAATACGCAACCGATAGGATATTCAATAGAATAATAAAGAATGGAATAACAACGAAATCACCACATGAAATAGATCGCATGCAGAAAGTTATTCCAACAGAATAATAATAATGGAACGTGTCGAAGCGTAATACGACCGGCGAGGATATTCCAACAGAATAATAAAGAATGAAATAACAACAAAAATCACCATGCATGCGATAGACCGCATAGACAAGTTATTCCAATAGAATAATAATTAATGGAACCAGGTCAGGCGTAATACGCACCGACAGGATATTTTAACAGAATAATAAAGAATGGAATAACAACAGAAATCACCATACATGCGATAGACCGCATAGACAGGTTATTGTCAATATTGTAAATAATAATATGAATAACTTTGTCGTTTTAATTATTGATTTAATAATATAACATATTATACAGATGATATTGTGACAATAATTGAATCAATAATATGAGAGATATGATGCAACAATTACTGTAGCAATAATTGAGTATAACTAAATGACTTCTCACGTAAGCATCAATAATTAAAT
This sequence comes from Panax quinquefolius, assembly GCA_020205615.1. Classification (NCBI taxonomy): domain Eukaryota; kingdom Viridiplantae; phylum Streptophyta; class Magnoliopsida; order Apiales; family Araliaceae; genus Panax; species Panax quinquefolius. The sequence goes on from CM035159.1 coordinate 93,316,430, forward strand.
CCGTGTGCTACTATGCAACCACGCGTATTACTCTACTTTTACTATCGGGTATTTTATGACAACTTGCTTACTTTGAAAAAAAATTGACATATCACCCTTAACTTTAAACTTTTATCAATTTAAGTATTTACCAAAAACAGAATAATTGAATACTTTTATTTCATAAAATTTGAGATCTCTCAATCTCCCCTCCTTATGAAACTTCGCCCTTGAAATTTATGTACCTGGTAGTTAGAAGAGATGAGAATACCTTACTTTCTATTCGAACTATACCTTCCTAGTTATTTCCTCTGTATCATGATTTTCCCATTGCTCATCTCTTGTATTTCAGATATCATTCTAGAATACATTTTCAAAATAAGGGTTAATTGACATGCCACATATTATCCCTAATGTCGACGTCGGGATTTTTGAGTGTCCCTTTTCGTTACTTGTTCTTTGGTGTTCTCATGTTAATGTGAGATTTGTTTGAAAAAACAAGTGAAAAAAGGCCTGACATGTATAATGTCGATGATTTTACTTTAAGAGTCGCCAGTTGGTATATTTAACTGGTTACACCAACGCAACCGAAAAAGGTTTGCACATTAACCCAGTTATTTGGCACTGCTAGACGGGTCTGTGAAATCAAGATTCATTTTGGGTCCGGGGGCTTGATTATGCGAAGGGAAGGTGTTAGGCACCCCCCGACATCTGTGTTACCATGGTGACTACCACTTTTCAAAAAAACTGTTATATGAATGTGTGTGTGTATATATGTGTGTGGATCAATGTGCAATTATTTGGAAGTAGTGCTACGCCTCGTTCTCACCTATATACAAAGGGTTTGAATTTATAGAAAAATTCAGTTTTAAACAAGATATAGCAATGAAGTTTTATAAAAAGAGGTTTTTCAAACCCTGTTCTCAATAGTAATTGAGGCCTTTGATACTTCCATTTTATTATTAAATTTTTGGCTTGTTTGCTTTTATTTTCGAGATGCGAAGCATTCTCGAGAAAATAATATACAACAGTGCCAAACTCCTCACGGGCATGACATCCATCCAAGGAAATTCAGACATTGTAAACTAATGTACAAGTTGCTTACAACTGAAAAATGTCCATCATGGGAACCGAATCTAGATTCAGTAGACTGAATCTGTGATCACATGATTCCTAGGCTCACATGATACTCTAATTTGTATGGAAAAAAGTAAGCAATTATATATATATATATATATAAGCTATAAATATATATATATATGGACATGATCAACCGCCACGAAGTAAACTCCAAGCGAGACGAAAATGTAAATAAAGCTGTAAAAGCGATCAATTGCCACGAAGTAAACTCCAGGCAGGACAAAATGTAAATAAAGCTGTAAAGGGCCACGAAGTAACTACATGCCTAACAGAAAATATATATATATATATATATATATATATATAAAAGTAGTAAACGCACTGGATGTAAATCCAGGCTCATTGGATATGTCCGACAACAGTTATATATATAAGTATATATCAATATATAATTAATAAATGCTAGGATATAAAATCTAGGCTCATGAGATATGTCAGCAGCAATGCTAAATATATATATATATATATATATATATATATATATATATATATATATATATATAAAAAAAAGTAAACGCCTCGGGCATCAAGTTCAGGCTCAATCGAGACATAACACGATAATGTTAGTCCATATATAAAATATATACATATATAAGTATATATATATATATATATATATATATAGAAATGAAAACAATGGACCGAAGTTCGGGCAAACACACACAACACGACTCTCAATGTGTATAACAGTGTGTGCTAATATGAGAAGAAGGCTTTATAGAATGTGAGAAGGCTTATAGTGGGCTGCCAATGTAGACTTCTATGACTTTATATGGATAAACACTCCGCTCCCGCCAGATAAAAAGATAGCTATATGTGAGCTAACAGATGTTTAAAGATGAGGAAACACTCAATAGGGGTGTATACAGAGTAAAATGGACAGGGCTTCCTCGCCTTTTCCTCTCCTTCTCCTTCTTAAATGGCTGACCACAAGGTCTATATTTATAGACGGATGGCCGCAGGTAAACCTGCAATAGCCGTAGTTGTACCTGCAGCTGGTCGTGGTGCATCTGGGCCTTGCGAGTCCCATCGTCTCAAAGTACGTGCACTCGTACACTGTAATGTTCGCTCAAACTTGCAAAACTTCAATCTAAGCATCCGAACGAGATGTATGTGACCTTCTTCGTACCGCTTGTGTCGAGAGTTACACAATGACATGGATTAGAGGTTGTACGAAGTCAGGAAGAGCGGTCTATGCCCATGGTCTTCAAGCTTCAAATTCTATCCAAAGTATTGTCGTGCGTAATAGTCATTCGGGATTGTAACTCCTCGGTTCTTGTTGGACATCATTGGATGTATGTATGTATGAAGTGTTGAGACGACGCGCAAGTGTTGAAGGGCAAGATGACATTTGACTCTTCGCCGGGGTTATCGCCGATTTGAGTTGAAAGTAGATGTTGCTCAAGGTTACATCTGAGATTTGACTACTTGTTGGTATGCCGCGATATCATCTTGTGAGAGAAAACGTTGAGGCGGTAAGATGATGTTTTGACTCCTCACCGGGGTTATCGCTGGTTTAAGCTAAAAGTAGACGTTGCTCAGGGTTACATCTGAGATTGGACTGCTTGTTTGTATGCCTCACTGTCATCTGTGGGTGTGCCTGTCTGCCCGGTGTTAGCTCTGGGTCTGAGGTATGAGTGCCTCGGCAGGAGGTCTGAGCTTGAAGCTGATCGCATGTGAAGCAAGCATTTCTAGAGTTATCGCCGGAACTGCAATGGCATCCATTGGGGCTATCACCAAGGGTGGAGTCGCTACTCCCATTATTGTTTCTGGTACTGGAACTGAGCGTCGCGGTGTTATCGCTGAGACGGAACTATCCTCTCTGGTGTTGTTGTCGATCTTTTGATCTGCATACCTCGGGTTTATCTCCGAGGTTGGAAATGACACTCCCGGTGTGTGTTCCGGGTTTTGAGATGAAGTTCCCGGTTTGTGTTTCGGGTTGGGACTGATGTTCCCGATTTGTGTTCTGGGATGGAACTGAACTTCCAGTAGTATTCGGAATGGATGTAAGCTGTCTTCCAAGGTTATCTCTGAAAGACTAATCTTCCCTCCTGCAATGTCAGTAACAGGCGTGCAGAAAAATTCGAGTGTCTACAGATGCCCCTGTTTATCATATTCATACAATGCAAGGCATGGATAGGATAAAGAATCCTAGACACTTGAAATGCAAGCAAGATAAACATGATGTTATATGCAGCAATATAATGCAAATGCATGTATAATGCATGATCGTCTGTTCCCCGGTAATCTTATCGGGTTGACAATCAGTTATGGCTTGGACATGCGATCCAAGTCTTCAAGGATGTTGACGTTGGGCCTATCACTAAAGTCTTGAATCCTAGACACTGGCTTATATTCCATAGAGGTGCCTCTTGTGTATAAGAGATCTGTGGGGATAAAGCTTTATCTGTTTGAGGATGTGTATAACATATTCCCTCATTTTGTTGGAGTTACTGCCAACAGTTTTATCACCGTCAGGGTTGCACGACCTTCATTGATGTGTGTATCACCAGATATATCCCTGCTGGGTGCATTGTCATGGTTGTTTTACCTTTATTGATGTATGTGTCAATGGTAGCATTGCGTTGTAACCCCCGCCGGGGATACATGGATGAGTTGCTTCGATGGGTTTACTTGCCATTGGCTGACATGACGTCTAGGTTGCTTCACCTTCATTGATGTGTGTATCAATGGTTGCATTGCGTTGTAACCCCTGCCGGGGATGCTTGAAGGATGTGCGTCGTGACCCCTGTCGGGGATACGTCATCAATTGATGACTTCTCTATCTGAGGAATGGGCATTTCCTTGATGGCCTGGATTTTGGTAGGATCCAGTTCAATCCCTTTATGGCTGATTAGGAAGCCTAGAAACTTACCTGACTTAACACCAAAGGCGCACTTGGCGGGATTCAACTTCAAGTTGTACTTACACAACCTGTTGAAAAGTTTTTTGAGATGGTCTAAGTGGTCCTCCTCCTTTCGAGATTTGACAATGATGTCATCCACGTAAATCTCTATCTCTTTGTGCATTAAATCATGGAAAAGAGCCATCATAGCTCACTGATAGGTTTCCCCGGCATTGATGAGGCCAAATGACAACTGTCTATAGCAAAAGGTTCCCCAAGGCGTGATGAAAAAAGTTTTCTCAAGATCTTCCTCAGCGACCATAATTTGATGGTACCCAGCAAAGCAATCAGCAAAGGAGTACATGCCGTATTGAGCAGTGTTGTCAATAAGAATGTGGATAAAGGGCACAGGAAAGCTATCTTTAAGGCAAGCTTTGTTCAAATCCTGATAATCCATGCAGACTCGTACCTTTTTCTCCTGGTTTAGGCATGGGAACAATGTTTGATATCCACTCCGGATATGTAGACACCATGATAATGCCAGCTTAAAATTGTTTCACAATTTATTCTTTAACCTTTATACTCCACTCAGGTTTCAATCGACTGAGCTTTTGCCTAACTAGCTTGAATCATTCCTTAATGGGAAGGCGATGAAGAACAATGTCAGTGGACAAACCCACCATGTCTTCATGAGACCATGCAAACACATCCTAGAATTGGGTTAACAGTGTAACCATGTCATTCCGCTGATTTGTGGTAAGGTCTGAACCAATCTGGATTAGCTTAGGGTTTTCTAAGGTTCCAAGATTGAAAGAAGTGGTTTGATCAATATTGGGTTTGGGCTTGTCTGTGACCCATTCCTTAATCTCCTGAGGTGTCTCAATGTCCTCTTGTATATCCATCAAGTCTGAGTCAAACTTTGCATCAAAGTTACAGCCCTTGTGGAGAGAAGGAACCTCATCAGCAAGTACATGCACATCTAAATTAAGAGTCCTGAAACAAAATATGCTTTCACTTAATATATGCAACTGTTTGATCATACAAAAATGTTAGCATGTACTTGATAAAATAATTGCTAGTACTGTAAAGGAAAGAAAGAATCTAAAGTTATCTATAGGGCAGAGGGATTTTCTGCCCATTTTACCCTCGTCGACCAATGCCTGGAGTGCTGGTCCAATTGTCGAGGGCAAAGTCCTGAAGGATTGCAGTGATGGAAGGATCGTCATTGTCCTCCTTTTCCCGAATGATAACCATAACATATGGGAAATTATCATCTGGGGTGTATCTGTCTGTATGTTCATCATGAACAATGACGCGTATGTCTGCCATCATCAAGGAAATGTTATGTTTACGTTTCTGTTCCTTTTCTTCCACCTCGGGATCAGGAATCAGCACCTCTTTTACTTTGATTGACACTGGCTTTGGAAACAGCATTGCCACAACATGGGCTGGAACCTTTACTGGAGATTGTATCAACTCATGAGATAAAGGTATAGAAAATCGCCGTGCGGCAGAAGCTTGAGGAACCTGCTTGTGCTTATGAGGATTCCTATGACTGGAACTAGCAGAATAGCCTAGCCCGGCTGTTCTAATTTGACTGGACATTTGGATAGGGTGCTTAATACCCTGCTGATCCTTACCAAGCCCTTGTCCAGGTTGATGACCCAATAACATCATTTCTTGAGTGGCCAACATAACCTCGGTAAAAATCTTGGGTACGGGAAGTGGCGCTCCAATAGAATGGTATTGCGTATTACTCACTTGTAGAGTATGGAAACTGGCCAGTTCAACTTCTGAATTGAAGCTGATTATTGGTAGAGTTCCTTGTTCAGGATATTCTAGCTTAACATTGACAGTAACTAGACTGTTATTGATAATGTATCTGAGTTGTTGATGTAAGGTGGAGGGAACATCTCTAGCCATGTGTATCCATGGTCTCCCCAATAGCAGGTTGTATCCTGAATCAATCTTGAGGACATGGAAGGATACATTGAATGTATTTGGACCAATCTCAATTGGTAATTCAATCATTCCAATGGAATTTCGTCAGGATCCATCAAAAGCTCTGATAACCGTATGGCTGCTTTGGATCCGCTTGAGATTGACATTCATCTTTACCAAGGTGGCATAAGGACAGATATTTAGAGATGAGCCTGTAAGACCCCAATTTTTTTTAATAAAGATGATTTTTCTATAAATATCATTTTTAAATATTATGGAATGAATTTGATATAATGTTATAGTTGTGGATAATATTTATAAATTTTGCAAAGTACGCAAGTTGTTATATAATATTCGATTGGTCGGGGAATATTCGTTTTAACAGGGAATATTCGTACCACGGACCAATCATTGGTGGACCTGACAACGGAATTATTGTCGGATTGAGAAAACGACAAAAATATTTTTTATGAAAATAACGGCGGAAGTTTTACAGTTAAAACAGTTGAGCTACTCGGTAGTAAAAGTACAGTAATACGCGTGGTTGCATAGTAGCACATAGTATTGATTATTGATGCTTACGTGAGAAGTCACTCAGTTTTGTTCAATTATTGCTACAGTAATTGCTGCATAGTATCTCACGTTATTCGATTCAATTATTGCCGATATTATATATATTATTAAATCAATAATTGAGACGACAAAGTTATTAATATTATTATTTGCAATATTAATAATGTCTAGAAGTTCTGCCAAGGAGAGGTTTGGTCACCTAATTGCGCACCAATAGGGAGAAATCCTTATTGGAAAGCCCCCTCTTTCCTAGGAACGACCTGGTCGATTAATATTGTGAATTATAATAAAGGTGATAAATGTTGTTAAAATTATTAAGGTGATTTTTATGAAGTATTTGTGTAAATTTTGATTATTATATGGACCTCCATTTACCCATTTTTCAAAATAATTGATAGAAAATTATTTTATATAATAAAAGGTGTGGCCACTAGTGAGGTTGATGTCTTATGTGGGGGAGGGGGGAATTTGCATTGTCGTGTGGAAAGTTGTGTAATATGAGTGGATGAATTACATAGTTGATGTGTGTATGATTATTATATATATGTTTAACATCTTGGTGGGAAATGGTGGGGGAAATGATGTTGCTTTACAAAAGGTAATTAGTATTATATGTATATATATGTTTATAACATGTGTGGTTTATATATATATATATGTATTATAATTTTGCTTTATTCTTATTGGTTGGTTGATTGACAATTTGTGTCTGTGGGTTACAAAAAAAATTTCATCCGATTGCATAACTGTTGCATCTGTGAGAAAAATCCTTACACAGTGCCTTTCCAATCTCCTATAAATAGAAGCTCATTCCTTCATTATTTCTTACGAATTCACTGAAACTCTAGAGAGAGAAAATTATAGAGAAAAAGAAGAAAAGTAGTTTGCTACCTTTCTTTTCCTATATACAGTTTCTTCTAAGGTAAGGGGTATTATTCTTTCGTATTCAAGAAAAAAATTATTTTCTTTCAATACTCGTAAGAGTTGTTATTCCATTCTTTATTTTTATGTTAGAATAACCTGTCTATGCGAAGTACCGCATACATGGTGAAATTCTTCTCTTCTTCCATTCTTTATTATTCTGTTGGAACATCCTGTCTGTGCATTTTCGCATGACCTAGTTCCGTTATTTATTATTCTGTTGGAACATCCTATCTGTGTGTTTTCGAATAACCTAGTTCCGTTATTTATTATTCTGCGGGAATAACCTGTCTGTGCGGTCTATCGCATGCTTGGTGATTTCTTTTGTTATTCCATTCTTTATTATACTCAGTTGGTTAAAGTTTTGACTTCTATACTCCATGAAATTAGTAGAATATCCTTGATATTTGCGCTTCATCCAGTATCTTTTCATGGAAATATTCTTCTGAGCATTCTTGAGTTTTACTCTACAAAGAAGTATAATGTTGACAATTTGGACGTTATTAGTTCCTGGATAAATTAATTCTTGAACTTGTTTTATTGAATTCTTATATCATTGTCATCATCCTCATGTTTATATTATGTTGAAAGTCATTTGTGGCTCTGTAGTGTATAATTGGACTTGGTATGATTATGACTGTGGATTATTCGGTGTAATCATTAACCGTAATGTTACAAATGATGTGGAAAAATTCCTCATTGGGCCCGTAGTGCATTGATGGACGATTGTTGGCATGATCATGACCATATCGATGAATACACGAATATCCTCGCCCATAGTGCATGGATAATTTGTGGTCGTGATACTAATGAATATCCTTGGTCGTAGTCTTGTGGATGATGTGGATTATTTATTGTCGAGTCTCAAATGATAAAAGTGATGAAAACCTTTTTAAATCATAAAAGATAGTCGATTTTATTCTCTACTTGACTCATTTAATGGATTGCTTATTCCGCTGCAGTTAAATTCGATGTCTATTATATTTTATCTGTTTAACATTTTTGAAGACTAATGATAATTTATTCTGCATTATCTTAGTCATAATATTTCTTACTGGGCTAGTTAAGCTCACCCTTTTGCTTTCACTGTTCTCTTCAGGAAAATGAGAATATAGCTGGGACGAGTCGGGGAACGGAGTGACGGTCTGAGATGGTGTCATAGTTGTCCTCACTATTGTATAAAATAGTGTGTTAATAAATGTATTGAGGACTTATTTTGAGTTTTAATACTGTCTAGAAGACAATGTTTGTATTAAAACTTACAGCTCATGTTGTATATTTAAGATTGTATTTGAATTTTGTACCATGTATTTGGCGACTCAAGATGGGTGATGTATACCTATTTTGGGGGCGTTACAGTTGGTATCAAAGCTTAGTGATATGATCCCTAGCTAAGATGTGAGACAAGAACTAGGAGGGGAGAGATGGGGAATTCCTTCGTTAGTATGACCTACCTAAGTTTATTTGGTATTTAATTGGTCTCACGAGTATATAGGATAATATGTGATATGTTATTTAACCCTTGTTTTTTGGCAGTATTTGAAAATGACATCCGATAATGTTGAGAATATCAATGGAGCACAGGAGACCGTTGAGTCTCCACAGATCAATAATCAGGATAATGTGCATCAGGAAGGCGACAATCCTCAGGCAAACAACAACATTGACCAAATGATGAATGATGGAATGTTCAGAGGCTTTATGAAATTCATGCAACATCAGGCAAGAGCGGCTCCTGTCCAAATTACAGGTAGAAATACTGGCAACACACGGAAGGTCACTGCCAAGCAGTTTAAGGAACTGGGACCACCAGAGTTTTTTGGAGAGCCAAAACCACTTAAGGCAGAAAAGTGGATAAAGCATATCTGTAAGATATTTGATGTTTTGTGATGCTCCGATGAGCAAAAGGTTCCCTTTGCCACCTTCATGTTGCGTGCAGAGGCAGATTACTGGTGGGAATCTATAAAACGTACTCAACCTGCCGCACTGAAGATGACTTGGGAGAAGTTCCAAGAATTATTCAACGACAAGTACTTTCCCAAAAGTATTCGTCACATGAAGGAGGTAGAGTTCATCAAGTTGGAACAAAACAACATGACTGTGTCGTAGTACGAAGCCAAGTTTGCCGAGTTGTCCCAATTTGTGTCCCACTTGGTTGATAATGAGGAGAGAATGACGCGAATGTTTCTAAGAGGTTTGAAACCCGAGATACGTCAATATCTTATCTATCATAAACTATGTTTGTATTCAAATGTTGTTAATAGGGCTCAGTTATTGGAGCGCGATAATGCGTTAACCCAACCAAAAGAGAGCAGCTGGCAAAATGATAATACCAGTGAGAGCAGTCATCGAAGCTGTGACAACAAGCGTGGAGGGAATCAACAGGCCAGAATTGGTAACCAATTCGGTGGTAATCAGGGCCAAAACAATAAGAATAGACATTTCAAGAAGAGGAGATTCAACAATAATGGAAAGACGTTAGCACCAACACCCGTTGTTAAGGAAGGAGAACGACCACCTATCATATGCTTCAAATGCGGAGGGGAGGGACACATTAGTCCAAACTGCGCGATGCCGTCCAAAGCATGTTATAATTGTGGAAGAGAAGGTCATCTAGCCCGATTTTGTCGTTCACCGAAGATAAGTTCAGCTAGGATGGAGGCACCAAAGGCCTTTCCAAAAAAGTCAAAGCCGGTAGTGCAAGGGAGAGCGTTTGTTGTGACCTCCCAGAAAGCAAGGAACCCGAACGAGGTCATCACGTGTAAGCTTATCATAAACTCCAGCGAGGTATATACCTTATTTGATACCGGTTCTACCCATTCTTTTATTTTTCCTACTTGCGCTCAACGTTTAAATTTGACTCCGAAGAAATTGGACTTTAACTTATCTGTTGAAACTCCATTGGGAGAAACCTTCATTACATCCACTATTTATAAGTCTTGTTTGGTTCAAATCGGTACCCTCACATTACCTGTCGATCTTATTTCATTGAAAATATATGCATTTGACGTAATTCTAGGGATTGATTGGTTAACTACTCATCATGCAAAAATTGATTGTTTTCATAAGGTTATTAGCTTTCATATTCCTAACCAACCTATTATGCGAATTCAAGCAAACAAACCATTAAAATCAATCACTGTCGTCTCAAGCCATAAAGCTATTCATTTATTAAAAAACGGATGTCAAGCTTTCTTAGCTCATGTCACGGATCTAAACAAAAATACGTCTGTTTTAAATGATATCTCTATTGTTAATAAATTTTCTGATGTATTTCCTGAAGAACTTCCTGGCCTCCCCCTAGAGCGTGAAATTGAATTTTGTATCAACCTTGAACCCGGTACAAAACCTATTTCTAAAGCCCCATATCGAATGGCTCCTATTGAACTTCAGGAGTTAAAGACCCAACAGCAGGAATTGTTAGACATTGGTTTCATTCGTCCTATTACGTTTCCTTGGGGTGCTCCTATTCTATTCGTGAAAAAGAAAGATGGGAGTATACAACTTTCTATTGATTATCGGGAGTTGAATCATGTCACCATCAAAAATAGGTACCCATTGCCACGTATTGATGACCTGTTTGACCAGTTACAAGGAGCCAAATTCTTTTCAAAGATTGATCTTCGTTCCGGATATCACCAATTGAAGATTAAAACTGATGACGTTCCAAAGATGGCTTTCAGAACTCGGTACGGGCATTATGAATTCCTAGTCATGTCTTTTGGATTAACTAATGCTGCTTTCATGGATATGATGAACCGAGAATTCAAGGAATATTTGGATTACTTTGTGGTCTTTATTGATGACATCCTTATTTATTCCAAAAGCCGTGAAGATCATGAGCAACACTTGAGGCTGATACTCCAAACGCTTCGTGAATATAAGCTTTATGCCAAGTTGAAGAAATGCGAGTTCTGGCTTGAGGAATTAGCATTCCTTGGGCACGTAGTATCAAGTCATGGAATATCTGTTGACCTAGCAAAGATTGAATTTATTCAAAGCTTGGAGCAACCTAAATTAGTGACCGAAGTACGTAGCTTTCTCGGTTTAGCTATTTATTATCGGAGGTTCGTGGAAGGATTTTCTCGAATCGCTACTCCACTAACTCAGCTGACCCGGAAAGATACAAAATTTGGTTGTAACGAGGAATGTGAGACGAGTTTTCAAGAACTCAAGAGGAGACTCATTTCAGCACCTGTTCTGACAAATACCATCTGGCTCGGAGGGATTTGTCATCTATAGTGATGCTTCGGGCAAAGGGTTAGGATGTGTTCTCATGCAACATGGGAAAGTCATAGCCTATGCCTCTCGACTACTCAAAGAATATGAGAGGAATTATCCTACTCATGATCTAGAGTTGGTAGCTGTTGTTTTCGCACTTAAAATTTGGAGGCATTACTTGTATAGGGAGAAAGTAAAGATCTTTACGGATCATAAAAGCCTCAAATATTTCTTCACTCAAAAGGAACTCAACATGCGACAACGACGTTGGCTTGAACTGTTGAAAGATTATGATCATACCATCCAATACCATCTCGAAAAGCTTAACGTGGTAGGTGACACATTGAGTAGAAGATCATATGCGAGTACGAGTGCGATATTGTCAACGCAAAGGCCCATTTTGTGTGACTTAAAAAGGATGGAGATAGAGTTAAAGACTCCAGGGACCCTTGTGATGATGGCAAATATACGAGTAGAACCGACTTTAATTGATAAAGTTAAAGATGCTCAAGCTACAGATCTGGAACTAATGCGTATGAGGAAGACAGTGCAAGAAGGTGCAATGCCGGAAGCAAGAATCGTTAAAGAAGGAATACTTCGAGTCAACTCCAGACTATGTGTTCCTAACGACCTTGATTTAAAGTATAAAATCATGATGGAGGCGCACAACACACCATTTTCAATCCATCCTAGGAGTACCAAAATGTATCGTGATCTTCGTCATACATTTTGGTGGAGCAATATGAAGAGAGAGATAACGCTATTTATCTCAAGGTGTCTAACTTTTCAACGGGTCAAGGCGGAGCATCAAGTACCAAAAGGTCCATCAGAACCACTTGAAATTCCAGAATGGAAGGGAGCACATTACCATGGATTTCATTCATCGGTATTCCCAAGGTTTCTCAAGGCATAGATGCAATTTGGGTCATTGTTGATAGATTGACCAAGTCTGCTCATTTCTTACCAATACGAGAAACTTATACAGTTGAACGTCTTGCTCGTATGTACATAAACGAGATTGTAAGACTGCATGGTGTGCCAGTATCCATAGTTTCTGATCGAGACCCAAGATTCACTTCATGATTTTGGGCTAGTTTGTAAAAAGCTATGGGCACGAACTTACGATTTAGTTCGGCATATCATCCTCAGATGGACGAACAATCAGAGAGGACTATTTAAACTCTTGAAGATTTATTAAGACTCTGTGTCCTTGACTTCAAGGGAAGTTGGGACAAGTTCTTACCGTTGGTGGAGTTTTCATACAACAACAGTTATCAAGCAAGTATTAGCATGGCTCCATTTGAAGCATTGTATGGAAGAAAGTGTCGTTCTCCAGTATGCTGGGATGAGGTGGGTGAAGCAACGTTATTGGGACTGAAGTTGGTACGTATGACTACAAAAAAGATTCAAACGATCCGACAACGTATAAAAACCTCACAAGATCGACAAAAGAGTTATGTTGATCTTCATCGAAAGGACGTGGAATTCGATATTGGAGATCATGTGTTGTTATGTGTTGGTCCATGGAAAGGAGTTACGAGATTTGGAAAGAGAGGAAAGCTCAATCCTCAATTTTTTGGCCGATTTTTAATCCTCGATCGAGTAGAAATTGTGGCGTATAGACTCGCTTTACCGCCAAGTATGTCTCGTGTTCATAACGTTTTTCACATATCCATGTTACGTAAATATGTGGAAGACCTGAACCACATTATTGAGTTTGAACTGGACGAAATAGCGGAAGATTTGACGTATTAAGAGGTTCCTGTTCAAATCTTGGATAAGGAGGAACATATTCTACGCTCCAAGGTTATACCTCAAGTCAAAGTTTTGTGGAGAAACCACGACGTTGAGGAATGACCTGGGAGTTAGAATCTGAAATGAAATCGAGATATCCTTACCTTTTCGACATACCAGGTACGTACCCTAATTTCGAGGGCGAAATTTCATAAGAAGGGGAGGTTGTAAGACCCCAATTTTTTTTAATAAAGATGATTTTTCTATAAATATCATTTTTAAATATTATGGACTGAATTTGATACAATATTATAGTTGTGGGTAATATTTATAAATTTTGAAAAGTACGCAAGTTGTTATATAATATTTGATTGGTCGGGTAATATTCGTTTTAACAGGAATATTCATTTGCAAGCACAATCATTGGTGGACCCCACAATGTAATTATTATCGGATTGAGAAAACGATAAAAAATATTTTTATGAAAATAACGGCGGAAGTTTTACATTTAAAACCGCTGTTGAGCTACTCAAGAGTAAAAGTAAAAAATATGTCTGGCGTGGTTGCATAGTAGCACACCAGATTGATTATTGATGCTTACGTGAGAAGTCACTCGGTTATACTCAATTATTGCTACAAGAATTGTCAGATAGTATCTCACGTTATTCGATTCAATTATTATCGATATTATATATATTATTAAATCAATAATTGAGAGGACGAAGTTATTAATATTATTATTTGCAATATTAACGATGTGTCAGAAGTTACGCCAAGGAGAGGTTTGGTCACCTAATCAAGGCGCCAATAGGGAGAAATCCTTATTGGAAAGCCCCCTCTTTCCTGGGAACGATGTGGTTGATTAATATTGTGAATTATAATAAAGATGATAAATATTATTAAAATTATTAAGGTAATTTTTATGAAGTATTTGTATAAATTTTGATTATTATATGGACTCCCATTTACCCATTTTTCAAAATAATCGGTAGAAAATTATTTTATATAATAAAAGGTGTGGCCACTAGTGAGGTTGATGTCTTGTGTGGGGGAGGGGAAATTTCATTGTCGGGTGGGAAGTTGTGTAATATGGGTGGATGAATTACATAGTTGATGTGTGTATGATTAGTATATATATGTTTAACATGTGGGTGGGAAATGGTGGGGGAAATGATGTTGCTTTACAAAAGGTAATTAGTGTTATATGTATAAATATGTTTATAACATTTGTGGTTTATATATATATATGTATAATAATTTTGCTTTATTCTTATTGGTTGGTTGATTGACAATTTGTGTCTGTGGGTTACAAAAAAAATTTCATCTGATTGCATAACTGTTGCATCCGTGAGAAAAATCCTTACACAGTGCCTTTCCATTCTCCTATAAATAGAAACTCATTCCTTCTTTATTTCTTACGAATTTACTGAAACTCTAGAGAGAGAAAATTATAGAGAGAAAGAAGAAGAGCAGTCTACTACCTTTCTTTTCCTATATCGAGTTTCTTCTAAGGTAAGGGGTATTATAATTTCGTATTCATGAAGAGAATTATTTTCTTTCAATACTCATAAGAGTTGTTATTCCATTCTTTATTTTTATATTGGAATAACCTGTCTATGCGAAGAACCGCATACATGGTGAAATTCTTCTGTTCTTCAATTCTTTATTATTTTGTTGGAACATCCTGTCTGTGCATTTTGCATGACCTTGTTCCGTTAATTATTATTCTGTTGGAACATCTTGTCTGTGCATTTTTGAATAACCTGGTTCCGTTATTTATTATTCTGTTGGAACATCCTGTCTGTGCGTTTTCGCATGATTTGGTTCCGTTATTTATTATTCTGTTCGAATAACCTGTCTATGCGGTCTATCGCATGCTTGGTGATTTCTTTTGTTATTCCATTCTTTATTATACTCAGTTGGTTAAATTTTTGACTTCTATAATCCATGAAATTAGTATAATATCCTTGATATTTGTACTTCATCCAGTATCTTTTCATAGAAATATTCTTCTGAGCATTATTGAGTTTTACTCTACAAAGAAGTATCATGTTGACAATTTGGACGTTATTAGTTCCTGGATAAATTAATTCTTGAACTTGTTTTATTGAATTCTTATATCATTGTCATCATCCTCATGTTTATATTATGTTGAAAGTCATCTTTGGCCTGTAGTGTATAGATGGACTGGGTATGATTATGACCAGGGATTATTATTTGTAATCATGACCGTAATGCTACAAATGATGTGGTAAAAGTCCTCATTGGCCCATAGTACATTGATGGACAGTTGTTGGCATGATCATGACCATTGACGAATACACGAATATCCTTGGCCCGTAGTGCATGGATAATTTATGGTCGTGATACTAATGAATATCCTTGGCCGTAGTGCAGGGATGATGTGGATTATTTATGAAGCTGAGTCTTAGCGATAAAAGTTATGAAAACCTTTTTAAATCATAAAAGATAGTATATTTTATTCTCTACTTGACTCTTTTAATGGATTGCTTATTCCGCTGCAGTTAAACTCGATGTCTATTATATTTTATCTGTTTAACATTTTTGAAGACTAATGATAATTTATTCTGCATTATCTTAGTCATAATATTTCTTACTGGGCTAGTTAAGCTCACCCTTTTGCTTTCACTGTTCTCTTCAGGAAAATGAGAATATAGTTGGGACGAGTCGGGGAACGGAGTGACGGTCCGAGATGGTGTCATAGTAGTCCTCACTATTGTATAAAATAGTGTGTTAATAAATGTATTGAGGACTTATTTTTAGTTTTAATACTGTCTAGAAGACAATGTTTGTATTAAAACTCACAGCTCATGTTGTATATTTAAGATTGTATTTGAATTTTGTAACATGTATTTAGCGACCCAAGATGGGTGATGTATACCTATTTTGGGAGCGTTATAGAGCCTCCATCTATCAGAACTCTAGCTAGCATATACCCGGAAGACAAAACTGCAATGTGAAATGGCTTGCAATGACCGGTCCCTTCGGGCGGTATATCGTCATCATTGAAGGATATCACATTGTTGTTGAAAATGTGATCAACCAAATGTTGAAATTTTTCCACATCCACTGATTTTGGCAAGTAGGCTTCTTCTAAAACCTTCAGTAAGATCTTTCGATGATCCTCGGAAGAGAAAACCTAGTCCAGTATTGAAATCTGGTGTGGAGCTTCTCGCAAGCTTAAAACCACTTTCACTTCATTGTGGCCCATAGTGCGGAGGAATTTTTTAATCTTCTCCATGGGAAACTTCCTCTTGGCTTCGCAGATAGGTTTCATAACCCGTTAAGGAAGATACAGTGGATTTTCCTTCGACAATCGTAAGTGATAGTATGAGATGTGGATTCTTGACTTCTCCATAATTCCATGGAACTTTGTGTGTGTCGACAACAGGATATTATGGTCTCGAAAGGTAAAGAAATTGGCTCGGTAAGTGCGACCACTTTCAAAGGATCACTCCTTTGAGTTGAATTGGTTGTATGGGAAATACTTTGACAGCCTCATCATCCCTTCGAATATAATCAAGCATCGATCCCTTCCATTTGGTAGGACAAGCATTCCCCTTGAGTTGCACAGTGTAATCATCTACTATTTGCAGGACACCGTTATCAATAAGATTCTGAATGAGATGGCGGAGTGCCCAGTATTCTTCTGTGCTGTGACCGCGAGAATGTGAATGATATTGACACATTTCATCAAAATTGAACCGTCCTGAGCGGGGATTGATTGGAGGGAGAAGGAAGGCAATTCTTCCTTCGTTGATCAACATATGCAGTATGTCCTCCATAGATTGGCCCAAATAGGTAAATTCTCTCTGATAGGTAAAATCCCGATAGGCTTTAGCATTTGCTCTCTTCGTAACCTTATCCTCTATAGATTCGCTTTCTGAAGGTGGTGATGAAGCATTCATAACAAATGGAAGGAAATAGGCATGCTCCTACCTGATTAATTGGCGTGTGACTTGATGCTGGTGGGTGACCAATTCTGCCAATTGCTCAATTTGTTTGCAAAGAGCTTTCATCTTTCGTTCCATGGTAAATTGGAACTTTGTATAATCCCATCTGTCAACACCGTCTTTGATGGTTAGGGATGATTCGCCATTAGAATTGGAACCTTGTCCAGTGCTCCAACTGATCATGTTGACCTCTTCTTCTTTGTGTTGAGGAAGAGGGTTGTCTTGCACATGAGGTTGATCTGGTTTGGTGACCACGATCTCATCATTGTCTATTAGATCTTGGATCTTGTGTTTCAAGGCCCAACAATCTTGAGTATCATGTCCAGGTGCTCCGGCATGATAAGCACACTTTTGAGTAGCATTAAAACCCCTCCCATTAAGGTTGTCTGGTAGAAGAAGATGTGTGATTTTCTTCTAAGTGGTTAGAAGAGCAAGAATATTCTCAAGCGAGTCCCTTGAGGGTGTGAACGTCTGAGGGCGCTTTGAATCTCCACCTTTAGGCAATGGAGGGTTTGAACATTGTGCTTGAAAAGGGGAGTAGTTTATCCTCTGCATAGGCATGCTTTGATTGCCTTTTTGACCTTGTAGTATCAAGGAAACATCCTCCTCTTCTTTTTATGGACCCTCCGGGGGTTGTTTCCATAAGATCCGGACTGGATGTGCTCAGCAACAGCTTTAAAAGCGGCTAGGTCTTGAATTTTACCGGACTTCAATCCCATTTCAGCTATCTCTCCGTGTTTGATCATTTCAGAGAATGGTTTGCCAATACCAGCTAAGACCCTCTCATAGAAAGGAGCTTCCTGTACATCTATAAATGTCATGACCATTTCTGATTCTGTTATGGAAGGAATAACTTGAGCAGCAAGGCGCCTCCACCTTTAAGCGTACTCTTTGAAAGACTCATTAGACTGTTTCTTGACCTTGGTAATTTGGTACTGGTCAGGATCCATCTGAGATTGAAAACTGTATTGAGTGAGGAAGGTGTGAGCCAGCTCTTCCCATCTATGGATCTTTGAGTTGTCTAATCTGGTATACCATGAACGGGCTTCTCCAATCAAACTTTTCTGAAACAGCTGCATTCTGAGCTTTTCATTTTTCGCATAAGATCCAAGTTCTCCAATGAATACTTTTAAATGTGTATAAGGATCCCCTAATCCGTTATATTTCTCAAAATCAGGGGTTTTGAATTTCTCTGGATAATGAACACCAGGGAAGATGCAAAGGTCAGCATATGAAACACTTCCATGTGTTCCAATCCCTTTGAGAACACGGATAGTTTCCTCCATTTGGAGTACTTTCTTCCTGATATCACCGGTGTCTAGATCTCCTTTGAGATGGGTGCCTTCAGGGTCTTTGTTGGTAGTATCCAACGGAGGTTCTAGATTTGCTTTATCTAGACCTTGTGTTCCTCCTTGTGTAGAGGATTCTGTATGTGGAGGCATCTTTGTACCCTGAGTGGATTGATGCAATTCTTTAAGCAAGACAACCAAATTTGTGATTTGCTGACTTAATCCGTCAAATTCTTCACGAGAAACAGGATTAGACTGGTCAGACGAAGACATGATTGGTTGTAGGCTCGTGGCCTTTTTGGATTTTGAGTGGGTAACAGGCCCAATGATTTCCCTACAAAAGACTTATATCGTTTAGTCTTAGGGTAATGTAAATGTTATTATAACATGTCCATTTTAGGAATATGGTCCTACAAAACCGGGTGTTAATTGATAACATGTATGCACAGATAATCTTCATATTTTCCATTATATAAAGATGAGCATGGAATAAAATTACAAGTAAATGATTTTACAAGTCATTAAAAATGGAAAGCATGAAGAGACTTTCCTCCGCGTTTGGTTTATCAGAGGTTGACCTATCTTAGGGTTTTTCTCGCGGCTTTTTGGCATGAAGGTTCCCAGATCATCGCAATCTACTTGATGGGAATTTAATCCGGTCTTTCAACTGGAGCGAATCTGGGTGGTGCCTTTCCAAAGCCTCGTTGGAATTATTCTCCCTACGAGTCCAGTAATCAAACACCGATAGGATAGCCTCCTGATGGAGGAACCACACAACATACATTCACATACAACATGTCTCACCGTTTATGAAAATGATGACATGTGCAAAGCACTAATATCACAGATAGATATATTATAGTGCAGTAAATAAAAATACATTCATACACATTCATCATAAATGTAAATGCAACATTCACACACAAGCATATAACAATTTTGAAAAGCTTGTAATAGCGGCTTAAGCCCTCTTACTGGAGTCCCCAGCAGAGTCCCCACCTGTCGACGTCGGGATTTTTGAGTTTCTCTTTTCGTTACTTGTTCTTTGGTGTTCTCATGTTAATGTGAGATTTGTTTGAAAAAATAAGTGAAAAAGGTCCGACATGTATAATGTCGACGATTTGATTTTAAGAGTCTTGGGTTGGTGTATTTAATCGGGTCGCACTAACGCGAAATAAAAAAGGTTTGCACATTAACCCAGTGATTTGGCACTGCTAGACGGGTCTGTGAAACTGAGATTCATTTTGGGTTCGGGGGCTTGATTATGTGGAGGGAAGGTGTTAGACACCCTCCGACATCCGTGTTACCACGGTGACCGCCACTTTTCAAAGAAACTATTATATGAATGTGTGTGTGTGTGTGAGTGTGGATCAATTTGCAATTATTTGGAAGTAGTGCTACGCCTCGTTCGCACCTATATACAAAGGGTTTGAATTTATAGAAAAACTCAGTTTCAAACAAGATATAGCAATGAAGTTTTATAAAAAGAGGTTTTTCAAACCCCGTGCTCAATAGTAATTGAGGCCTTTCATACTTCTATTTTATTATTAAATGTTCGGCTTGTTTGCTTTTATTTTTGAGATACGAAGCATTCTCGAGAAAATAATATACAGCAGTGCCAAACTCCTCACGGGCATGATAGCCATCCAAGGCAATTCAGACAATATAAAATAATGTACAAGTCGCTTTACGGTGAAAAATGTCCATCATGGAACTCTAATCTAGATTCAAGAGATGAATCTGTGATCACATGATTCCTAGGATCACATGATAATCTTTAGAAGCGATTATATATATATATATATATATATAAGGACATGATCAACCGCCATGTAAGTAAACTCTGTGGGACGAAATGTAAATAAAGTCAAAAGCGATCAATCGCCACTTAAGTAAACTTGCAAAGACGTAAATCTAAATAAAGATGTAAAGGGCCAAGTAAACTCTGTGCCTAACAGAAATTTATATATATATATATATATATATATATATATATATATATATATATATATATATATATATAAGCGAAGAAACGCGACCGGATGTAAATCAGTGCTCATCGAATACGTCTGACAACAGCATATATATATATATATATATAAATGTATAGGATATAACATCTAGGCTCATCGATATGTTTGACAATGTTATATATATATATATATATATATATATATATATATATATATATATATATATATATATATATATATATATAAGCAAGTAAACGCCTGCATCAAGTTCAGCTCAATCGAGGCATAACTCGATAATGTTAGTCCATATATAAAATATATACATATATAAGTATTTATATATGTATGTAAATGAAAACCACGGATGATGAAAGTTCTGGCAAACGCACACAACACAACTCTCAATGTGTATAGTAGTGTGTGCTAATATGAGAAGAAGGCTTTATAGAATGTGAGAAGGCTTACAGTGGGCTGCCAATGTAGACTTCTATTACTTTATATGGATAAACACTTAGTTCCCACCGAATAAAAAGATAGCTATATGTGAGCTAACAGATGTTTAATGATGAGGAAACACTCAATAGGGGTGTATACAGAGTAAAATGGATAGGGCTTCCTCGCCTTTTCCTCTCATTCTCCTTCTCAAATGGCTGACCCCAAGGTCTATATTTATAGATGCATGGCCGCAGGTACACCTGCGGCAGCCGCAGTTGTACCTGCTGCTGGTCGTGGTGCATCCGGGCCTCGCAGGTCCCATCGTCTCGAAGTACATGCACTTGTGCACTATAATGTCCGCTCGAAGTTGAAGAACTTCAAGCCGAGCATCTGAACGAGGTATATGTGACCTTCTTCGGACGCTTGTTTCGAGAGTTACGCAATGACATGGATTAGAGGTTGTACGAAGTTATGAAGAGGGGTCCATGCCCATGGTCTTCAAGCTTCAAATTCTATCCAAAGTACTGTCATGCGTAATAGTCACTCGGGATTGTAACTCCTCGGTTCTTCTGGCACATCATTGGATGTATGTATGTATGAAGTGTTGAGACGACGCGCAAGTGTTAAAGGGGCAAGATGACGTTTGACTCTTCGCCGGGTTTATCGCCGATTTGAGTTGAAAGTAGACGTTGCTCAGGGTTACATCTGAGATTGGACTACTTGTTGGTATGCTACGATATCATCTTGTGAGTGAAAATGTTGAGGCGGTAAGATGAAGTTTTGACTCCTCACCGGGGTTATCGTCGATTTGAGCTGAAAGCAGACATTTCTCAAGGTTACATCTGAGTTTGGACTGCATGTTTGTATGTCTCACTGTCATCTGTGGGTGTGTATGTCTGCCCGGTGTTAGCTCCGGGTCTGAGGTATGAGTGCCTCGGCAGGAGGTCTGAGCTTGAAGCTGATCGCATGTGAAGCAAGCATTTCCGGGGTTATCGCCGGAACTGCAATGGCATCCCTTGGGGTTATCACTTGCTACTCCAAGTGTTATTTCGGGATCGGAGGCGAAGCGTCGCGGTGTTATCGCCGAGATGTAATCGCATCTCTCTCGGTGTTGTTGCCGGTCTTTTGATCTGCATACCTCGGGGTTATCTCCGAGGTTGGAAATGACACTCCCGGTGTGTGTTCTATGTTTTGAGATGAAGTTTCCGATTTGTGTTTCGGGTTGGGACTGATGTTCCCGGTTTGTGTTCCAGGTTGGAACTGAACTTCTGGTAGTATCTGGAATGGATGTAAGTTATCTTTCAGGGTTATCTTCAAAAGACGAATCTGCCCTCCTGCAATGTCAGTAACAGGTGTGCAAAAAATTTCGAGTGTCTACACCTATACTCTGACCGACCAATTAAATACCAAATAAACTTTGGTAGGTCATACTAGCGAAGAAATTCCCTGTCTCTCCCCTCCTAGTTCTTGTCTCACATCTTAGCCAGGGATCATATCCCTAAGCTTTGATACCATTTGTGACGCCCCCAAAATAAGTCCACATGACCCATTCTGAGTCGCCAGATATCAAACTATAAAAATCAAATACAAACTTCATTTATACAACTGTTGAACTATCGTGCAGAATACGACCACAGTTAAGCTGTGAGTTTTAATACAATATTGTCTCATAGACAGTATCCAAACTTTAATTATTACAATGCCGTATAAAATATAGCAGCAAATATATCAAGACCCCAAAGAAGAATGAGAAGATTATTATCGTGTTTATTCTAATGAGGTGTACTTTTGAAGCTTTCAAAGTCAGGTTCTCATCACCCTATTGTTCTTCACCAAAATCAATTATCAAGTAACGTATAAAATACGACACACACATCTTAGGTCCTCAATACAATTATATATTGTATGTCATGTCATTTTATAATGTATTGAGAAACTTCGATAGTCTCGGACCATAACACTATTCCCTTGTTATCCCCGTTCGACCCAGCTACACTCTTATTACCTGAAAGGAATTGTGAAGCAAAAGGGTGACCACGACTAGCCTAGTAAAGAATATCATGACTAAAGATAATTACATTATCAATAGCTTTCATTAATAATAAATCAGAGATTTAGAACATATGGTAGATGATAAAACTTTTCAACCATAGTTAGTAGAACGAAAGCAATCCATTAAAGAGTCAAATAGACCATCAGGTCTATTATCTTCTCCATGTTAAAAGTCCATCAATAATGTTTTATCCCTGTAACATCAATCAACAATTCATGTCCACAATCATATGAATAACTCATAATCATAATTGTGATTCTAAATTCCTCTTCGCACCCAGGACGAAGATAATTTTCATCACCTATCTTCACTTGAAACATCAAAAATCATTGTTATACAAAATCACAATTCATGCTCATAATCATACTAATAAATTCATCTTTGCACTACGACCAAAGATATTCATTAACAATTCATCTTTGCACTACAGGCCAAAGACATACAACTGTATTTTAGAAGAGTCAAGTAGAGCATGATATCTACTATCTTTTATGAATTAA
Organism: Panax quinquefolius; assembly: GCA_020205615.1. NCBI lineage: Eukaryota > Viridiplantae > Streptophyta > Magnoliopsida > Apiales > Araliaceae > Panax > Panax quinquefolius. The sequence goes on from CM035159.1 coordinate 93,340,008, forward strand.
AAGTGTTTAATTAATATTTTATCGCTGAGACTCAGCCTAATAAATAATCCATATCATCGAATCATCCCTGCACTACGACCATGGATATTCATGTAATCATCAATGGTCATGATTATACCGAATAATTCTTGGTTATAATCATACCAATAACTATCCATCAATGCACTACGGGCCAATGAGGACTTTTACCACATCATCTATAACATTACAGGTCATTATTATACTGAATTATCCCTGGTCATAATCATACCAATAATGTAAGACCTAAACTTTTTTTTTAATAAAGATGATTTTTCTATAAATAACTTTTTTGAATATTATGGAATGAATTTGATATAATGTTATAGTCGTGGGTAATATTTATAAATTTTGCAAAGTACGCAAGTTGTTATATAATATTCGATTGGTCGGGGAATATTCGTTTTAACAGGGAATATTCGTACAATGGCACAATCATTGGTGGACCCCACAACGGAATTATTATCGGATTGAGAAAACGACAAAAATATTTTATGAAAATAACGGCGGAAGTTTTATCGTTAACTGTTGAAACACCCGGTGTTAAAAGTACAATAATACGCGTGGTTGCATAGTAGCACACGATATTGATTATTGATGCTTACGTGAGAAGTCACTCAATTGTATTCAATTATTGTCGATATTTTATATATTGAGATGATAGAGTTATTAATATTATTATTTGCAATATTAACGATGTCTAGAATTTTGCCAAGGAGAGGTTTGGTCACCTAATTGCGCGCCAATAGAGAGAAATCCTTATTGGAAAGCCCCCTCTTTCCTGAGAACGACCTGGTCGATTAATAGTGTGAATTATAATAATGATGATGAGTTTTGTTTTATTAGTATTATTAATGTAATAAAATAAAAAAGCTTTTTATATAAAATAGAATACTTTTATAAAGTTATTCGTTTTATTAGACTATAAATAGAATATATAATATTCTATTATGCATAGTGTTTTTGCATAGTAAAATCTATTTATATAAAACATAATACTTTTATAAAGTTATTTGTTTTATTAGACAATAATTAGAATATATTATATTTTATTATGCATAGTGTTGCATAGTGCTCAGATAGTATTTTGCATAGTAAAATCTTTTTATATAAAATGTAATACTTTTATAAAGTTATTTGTTTTATTAGATTTTAAATAAAATATATAAATATATATATATATATATATATATTTAGAATATATTATATTTTATTGCATAGTGCAACATAGTTTTCATTTCTATTTTCCTATAAAGTGGATGCTTAGTTAGATTTGAAAACGACGCCAGAAGTTCAGAGAATTCTTCTATAATCTTGAGCGTTTTTCTTTATAGTTTTAAGAAGCTTTGAGCGTAGTGCAAGTTTATTATTCTGTTGGAATGACATGGTTCCGTTGTTTATTATTTTGTTGGAATATCTTGTCTGTGCATTTACGCATGACCTGGTTCTATTATTTATTATTCTGTTGGAATATCATGTCTGTGCGTTTACGCATGACCTGGTTCTGTTATTTATTATTCTATTGGAATAACCTGTTTGTGCGGTCTATCGCATGCCTGGTGATTTCTTTTGTTATTCCATTCTTTATTATACACAGTTGGTTAAAGTTTTGACTTATATACTCCATGAAATTAGTGGAATATCCTTTATATTTGCGCTTCATCTAGTATCTTTATATGGAAATATTCTTCTGAGCATTCTTGAGTTTTACTATACAAAGAAGTATCATGTTGACAATTTGGACGTTATTAGTTCCTGGATAAATTAATTCTTGAACTTTTTTTATTGAATTCTTATATCATTGTCATCATCCTCATGTTTATATTATGTTGAAAGTCATCTCGTATTGTCTCGCATAGATGGACTTGGTATGATTATGACCAGGGATTATTCGGTGTAATCATGACCGCAATGTTACAAATGATGCGGAAAAAGTCCTCATTGGTCCGTAGTGCATTGATGGACAGTTGTTGGCATGATCATGACCATTGATGAATACACGAATATCCTTGGCCCATAGTGCATGGATAATTTGTGGTTGTGATACTAATGAATATCCTTGGCCATAGTGCAGGGAAGATGTGGATTATTTATTAAGCTGGGTCTCAGCGATAAAAGTGATGAAAAACCATTTAAATCATAAAAGATAGTATATTTTATTCTATACTTGACTTTTTTAATGGATTGCTAGTTCCGGTGTAGTTAAACTTGATGTTTGTTATATTTTATCAGTTTAACACTATTGAAGGCTAACGATAATTTATTCTGCATTATCTTAGTCATAATATTTCTTACTGGGCTAGTTGAGCTCACCCTTTCTTTCACCGTTCTCTTCATGAAATGAGAACGTAATCGGGACGAGTCGGGGAACGGAGTGATGGTCCAGATGATAGTATTAATAGTCCTCACTATTCTGTTAAATAGTGTGAAAATAAATGCAATGAGGACTCTTTTGAGTGTGGATATTGCCTAGATGACAATAATCTTATTAAAACTCTCAGTTTATGTTTTGTCGTATTTTACACGACAGCTGTATTATTAAGTTGTATTTGAATTTTGTACCATGTATTTGGCGACTCAAGATGGGTGATGTATATCTATTTTGGGGGTGTCATAAATAAACAGTTCATCTAAGCACATAAGCCAAAGATATTCATCAATCAATAGTTCATCTTTGCACGTAAGCCAAAGATATACAAATCGTAAAACTAATAATCACAATACCCATCTTTGCATGTAAGGCAAAGATATACAATCAGAAACTAATAATCAACAAATCCATCTATGCACGTAAGCCATAGATATACAAATGTAAAACTAATAATCAACAAATCCATCTATGCATATAAGCCAAAGATATACAATCAGTAAAACTAATAATCACACGATCCATCTTTGCACGTAAGCCAAAGATATACAATCAGTAAAACTAATAATCAATAGTCCATCTTTGCACGTAAGCCAAAGATATACAAATCATAAAACTAATAATCGCAAATCCATCTATGCACGTAAGCCAAAGATATACAACTGTAAAACCAATAATCAACATTCCATCTATGCACGTAAGCCAATGATATACAACTATAAAACCAATAATCAATAGTCCATCTATGCACGTAAGCCAAAGATATACAACTGTAAAACCCATAATCAACAGTCCATTTATGCACGTAAGCCAAAGATGACTTTCATCACAATATAAACATGAGGATGATGACAATGATATAAGCATTAATCAAACAAAAACAAGGATAAATATTAAAGACTTTAAATTTATCCAAATATTAACAATCACTTAATAAACTCATAATCTAATATTATTAATATTATAACAATATTTTAATCACTTCTTAAACTTATAAATAATTTATTTTAATTATTTACACTTTACCAAATAATGCATTTAATCATTCAAAAATGACATACTCATAAGATTTCATCACCAATGATCAAATCCCTCATCGAAAATCTGCATATACCTTATATAGGATTTCCAAGACATAAACTCCTATTTATCAATTTTCAACTTCACATAACATATTTAATTCATATGTTCGTAACTAAACCTTTTTTTATAAAAAATACCAAATCAGTCCCAAAAATTATTCTTTTCTGGAATTTAGCAGAATATAGTCCCATATTGAACATATATTTTTCTCAAAATTTTTAAAATTCATTTACTATTTTTCATATGGCCAAAACTGCCGAATGTTTAGTTATTTATCATAAATTTTACTTTTGTCCAAAATTTTCGAAATTTACAGGGTATACTCCTGTTATATACATATACTCCCAATAAAAATTTCACCAATTTTGGAGTTAACCACAAGGAGCTATAAGGGTTTACTTTTAAAATAGTCTTTTCCCATAAAATTCATAACTCCTAATCTATACATCCAAAAATAGCCATTTTTGGACACAATCTAGAAAGCTCTTCAAATTATTATTTCAATTTTTTCCAAAATTTTTGAGGGTCAGAAAAATTACGAAACTGCAAATGGATTTTCACCCGCCATGCGGTAATCCACATAGATATATCATTTCCACAATTTAATAAGGAATGAATACGAAGGATCATTCACCATGCATGTGGTAATCCACATAGACAGGTTATTCCTATATAATAATAAATAATAGAATCGAAGTCAAAGCGTAATACGACCGGCATACGATATTCCAATGTAATAATAAAGAATGGAATAACAATGTAAATCACCATGCATTCGATAGATCAAGCATGCATAAAAGTTATTCCAATGTAATAATAATTAATGGAACCAGGTCAGGCGTAATACGCACCGACAGGATATTCCAACAGAATAATAAAGAATGGAATAACAACAGAAATCACCATGCATGCGATAGACCACACATACACGTTATTCCAACAAAATAATAATTAATGGAACCACGTCACCGTAATAATACATTGCAGACATGATATTTCAACAGTAATAATAAAGAATGGAATAACAATGTAAATCACCATGCATGCGATAGGCCGAAGCGAGTGCATAAAGTTATTCCAACATAATAATAAATAATGAGAATCCGGTCATGCGTAATCCGCATGCACAAGATATTCAATAAAATAATAAAGAAACGGAATAATGAAAAAAATTTCACCATGTATGCGAAGATTCGTGATGATAAAAGTTATTCTAACATAATAATAAAGAATGGAATAATAGAAGAATTTCACCATGTATATGGTAGTCCGCGTATACAGGTTATTCCAAAAGAATAATAAGGAATGGAATAACAATAGCTCTCTTCATGAATACGAAAAAAAAATAATACCCCTTACTATAATTGTAAGACCCCAACTTTTTTTAATAAAGATGATTTTTCTATAAATATCATTTTTGAATATTATGGAATGAATTTGATATAATGTTATAGTTGTGGGTAATATTTATAAATTTTGCAAAGTACGCAAGTTGTTATATAATATTCGATTGGTCGGGGAATATTCATTTTAACAGGGAATATTCGTACAATGGCACAATCATTTGTGGACCCCGCAATGAAATTAATGTCGCATTGAGAAAACGACAAATTTTTTTATGAAAATAACGGCGGAAGTTTTACCGTTAACTGTTGAAACACCCGGTGTTAAAAGTACAGTAATATGCGTGGTTGCATAGTAGCAGACGATATTAATTATTGATGCTTACGTGAGAAGTCACTCAGTTGTATTCAATTATTGTCGATATTTTATATATTGAGATGGCAGAGTTGTTAATATTATTATTTGCAATATTAACAATGTCTAAAAGTTCTGCCAAGGAGAGGTTTGGTTACCTAATTGTGCGCTTGATAGGAGAAATCCTTATTGGAAAGCCCCTCTTTCTCGGGAACGACTGGTCGATTAATAGTGTGAATTATAATAATGATGATGAGTTTTGTTTTATTAGTATTATTAATATAATAAAACAGAAAAGCTTTTTATATAAAACATAATACTTTTAAAAAGTTATTCGTTTTTTAGACTATAAATAGAATATATAATATTCTATTATGCATAGTGTTTTGAATAGTAAAATCTATTTATATAAAAATGTAATACTTTTATAAAGTTATATGTTTTATTAGACAATAATTAGAATATATTATATTTTATTATGCATAGTGTTTCATAGTGCATGATAGTGTTTTGTATAGTAAAATCTTTTTATATAAAAAATGTAATACTTTTATAAAGTTATTTGTTTTATTAGATTTTAAATAAAAATATATATATATATATATATATATATATATATAGAATATATTATATTTTATTGCATAGTGCAGCATAGTATCCTTTCTATTTTCCTATAAAGCGGATGCTTAGTTAGAATTGAAAACCACACCAGAAGTTCAGAGAATTCTTCTATAATCTTGAGCGTATTTCTTTAGAGTTTTAAGAAGGTTTGAGCGTAGTGCAAGTTTTCTTCAAGAATATCCTCACCCTACTAGTTGGAATACTCTTCTTTTACGGTAAGGGGTATTATTTCTTTCTTATTCATGAAGAGAACTTCTGTTATTCCATTCTTTATTATTCTATTGGAATAACCTGTATACGCGGGCTACCCTATACTTGGTGAAATTCTTCTGTTATTCCATTCTTTATCATTATGTTGGAATAACTTGTCTATGCGAAGTACCGCATACATTGTGAAATTCTTTTGTTATTCCATTTTTATTATTATGTTGGAACATCCTGTTTGTGTGTTACACATGACCTGGTTTCGTTATTTATTATTCTGTTGGAACATCCTGTATGTGCGTTTATGCATGACCTGGTTCTGTTGTTTATTATTTTGTTGGAATATCCTATCTGTGTGTTTACGCATGACCTGGTTCCATTATTTATTATTCTATGGGAATTTTCTGTCTGTGCGTTTACGCATGGCCTAGTTCCGTTATTTATTATTCTATTGGAATAACATGTCTGTGCGGTCTATCGCATGCCTGGTGATTTCTTTTGTTATTCCATTCTTTATTGTACTCAGTTGGTTAAAGTTTTGACTTCTATACTCCATGAAATTAGTGGAATATCCTTGATATTTGCGCTTCATCCAGTATATTTTCATGGAAATATTTTTCTGAGCATTCTAGAGTTTTACTCTACAAAGAAGTATCATGTTGACAATTTGGACGTTATTAGTTCCTGAATAAATTAATTCTTGAACTTGTTTTATTTAATTCTTATATTATTGTCATCATCCTCATGTTTATATTATATTAAAAGTGATATGTAGCCTGTAGTGCATAGATGGACTTGGTATGATTATGACCAAGGATTATTCGGTGTAATCATGACAGTAATGTTACAAATTATGTGGAAAAAAGTCCTCATTGGCCCGTAGTGCATTGATGGACAGTTGTTGGCATGATCATGACCATTGATGAATACACGAATATCCTTGGCCCGTAGTTCATGGATAATTTGTGGTTGTGATACTAATGAATATCATTGGTCGTAGTGCAGGGAAGATGTGGATTATTTATTAAGCTGAGTCTCAGCGATAAAAGTGATGAAAAACCTTTTAAATTATAAAAGATAGTAGATTTTATTCTCTACTTGACTCTTTTAATGGATTGCTTGTTCATTGCAGATTAAACTTGATGTTTGTTATATTTTATCAGTTTAACACTATTGAAGGCTAACGAAAATTTATTCTGCATTATCTTAGTCATAATATTTCTTACTGGGCTAGTTGAGCTCACCCTTTCTTTCATTGTTTTCTTCAGAAAATGAGAACGTAGCCGGGACTATTCGTGGAGCGGAGTGATGGTCCAAATGATAGTATTAGTAGTCCTCACTATTCTATTAAATAGTGTGAAAATAAATGTAATGAAGACTCTTTTGAGTGTGAATATTGTCTAGATGACAATATTCTTATTAAAACTCTCTTTTTACGTTTTGTCGTATTTTACACGACAGCTGTATTATTAAGTTGTATTTGAATTTTGTACCATGTATTTGGCGACTCAAGCTGGGTGATGTATACCTATTTTGGGGGCATCATAGTTGGTATCAAAGCTTAGAGATATGATCTCTGGCTAAGATGTGAGACAAGAACTAGGAGGGGAGAGAGACGAGGAATTCCTTCGCTAGTAAGACCTACCTAAGTTTAATTGGTATTTAATTAGTCGGTCAGAGTATAGGGATAATATGTGATAAGTTAATTAACCCTTGTTTTTTGGCTGTATTTAAAAATGACATCCAAGAATGTTGAGAACATCAATGGAGCACAGGAGACCGTTGAGTCTCCACAGATTAATAATCTGGATAATGTGCATCAGGAAGGCGACAGTCCTCAGGCAAACAACAACACGGACCAGATGATGAACGATGGAATGTTCAGAGGCTTTATGTAATTCATGCAACATCAGGGAAGAGCGGCTCTTGTCCAAAATGCGGGTGGAAACACTGGAAAGTCTCGGACGGTAACCGCTAAGTAGTTCAAGGAACTGGGACCACCAGAGTTTTTTGGATAGCCAAAACCACTTAAGGCGGAGACGTAGATTAAGCAGATCAACAAGATATTTGATGTTTTGGGATGCTCCGCAGTGCAAAAGGTTCCCTTTGCCACCTTCATATTGCGGGTAGAGGCAGATTACTGGTGGGAATTTGTAAAGCGTACTCAACCTGCCGCACTGAAGATGTCTTGGGAGAAGTTCTAAGAACTTTTCAACGACAAGTACTTTCCCGAAAGTATTCGTCACATGAAAGAGGTAGAGTTCATCAAGCTGGAGCAAAACAACATGACCGTGTCGCAGTACGAAGCCAAGTTTGCCGAGTTATCCCGGTTTGCATCCCATTTGGTTGATAATGATGAGAGAATGACACAAATGTTTCTAAGAGGTTTGAAACCCGAAATACGTCAATAAACTGTGTTTGTATTCAGATGTTGTTAATATGGCTCAGTTATTAGAGCGCGATAATGAGTCAACCCAACCAAAAGAGAGCAGCCGGCAAAATGATAATACCAAAGTGATATGATCATCAAGCAAAGGACAACAAGCGTGAAGGGAATCAACATGCCAGAAATGGTAACCACTTTGGTGGTAATCATGGTCAAAACAATAAGAATGGACATTTCAAGAAGAGGAGATTCAACAATGATGGAAAGACATCAACATCAGCACCTGTCGTTAAGGAAGGAGAACGACCACCTATCATATGCTTCAAATGTGGAGGGGAGGGACACATCAGTCCAAACTACGCGATGCCATCCAAAGCATGCTATAATTATGGATGAGAAGGTCACCTAACCCAATTTTATCGTGCACCAAAGTCAAGTCCAGCTGGGATGGAGGAATCAAAGGTCGTCCCAGACAAGACAAAACCGGTAGTTCAAGGAAGAGCGTTTTTTGTGACCTCCCAAAAAGAAAGGAACCCGAACGAGGTCATCACGGGTAAGCTTATCATAAACTCTAGCGAAGTATATACCTTATTTGATACCAGTTCTACCCATTCCTTTATTTCTCCTACTTGCGCTCAACGTTTAAATTTGACTCCAGAGAAATTAGACTTTGACTTATATGTTGAAACTCCATTGGGAGAAACCTTCATTACATCCACGGGTTATAAGTCTTGTTTGATTCAAATTGGTACCCGCACATTATTTCTTTGAAAATACTTGCAATTGATGTGATTCTAGGGATTGATTGGTTAACTACTCATCATGCAAAAATTGATTGTTTTCGTAAGGTTGTTAGCTTTCATATTCCTAACCAACCTATTATGCGAATTCAAGCAACCAAACCATTAAAATCAATCATTGTCATCTCAAGCCATAAAGCTATTCGTTTATTGAAAAACGGATGTCAAGCTTTCTTAGCTCATGGCACAGATCTAAACAAAAATACGTCAGTTTTGAATGATATTTCTATTGTTAAATAAATTTCCTAACGTATTCCCTGAAGAACTTCCTAGCCTACCCCCATAGCGTGAAATTGAATTTTGTATCGACCTTGAACCCGGTACAAAACCCATTTCCAAAGCCCCATATCGAATGGCTCCTATTGAACTTCAGGAGTTAAAGACCCAACTGCAAGAATTGTTAGACATTGGCTTTATTTGTCCTAGTACTTCTCCTTGGGGTGCTCCTGTTCTATTCGTGAAAAAGAAAGATGGGAGTATGCGACTTTGTATTGATTATCGAGAGTTGAATCATGTTACCATCAAAAATAGGTACCCATTGCCACGTATTGATGACCTGTTTGACCAGTTACAAGGAGCCAAATTCTTTTCTAAGATTGGTCTTCACTCCGAATATCACCAATAGAAGATTAGAACCGATGACATTCCAAAGACGGCTTTCAGAACTCGGTACGGGCATTATGCATTCCTAGTCATGTCTTTTGGATTGACTAATGCTCCTGCTGCCTTCATGGATATGATGAACCAAGTATTCAAGGAATATTTAGATCACTTTGTGGTCGTCTTTATTGATGACATCCTTATTTTTTCCAAAAGCCGTGAAGATCATGAGCAACACTTGAGGCTGGTACTCCAAAAGCTTCGTGAAAACAAGCATTATGCCATGTTGGAGAAATGCGAGTTCTGGCTTGAAGAAGTAGCATTCCTTGGGCACGTAGTGTCAAGTCATGGAATTTTAGTTGACCCAGGAAGGATTGAAGCTATTCAAAGCTGGGAGCAACCAAAATCAGTGACCGAAGTACGTAGCTTTCTCGGTTTAGCTAGTTATTATCGGAGATTCATGGAAGGATTTTCTCGAATCGCTACTCCATTAACTCAACTGACTCGGAAAGATACAAAATTCGGTTGGAGCGAGGAATGTGAGAAGAGTTTTCAAGAACTCAAGAGGAGACTCGTTTCAACACCTGTTCTGATAATACCATCTGGCTCGGAGGGATTTGTCATCTACAGTGATGCTTCGGGCAAATAGTTGGGATGTGTTCTCATGCAACATGGGAAAGTCATAGCCTATGCCTCACGACAACTCAAAGAATATGAGAGGAATTATCCCACTCATGATCTAGAGTTGGCAGCAGTCGTTTTTACACTAAAGATTTAGAGGCATTACTTGTATGGGGAGAAAGTGGAGATCTTTACGGATCATAAAAGCCTCAAATATTTCTTCACCCAAAAGGAACTCAACATACGACAATGACGTTGGCTTGAACTGTTGAAAGATTATGATCATACCATCTAATTCCATCTTGGAAAAGCGAACGTGGTAGCTGACGCATTGAGTAGAGGATCATATGCGGGTACAAGTGTGATATTGTCAATGCAAAGGCCCATTTTGTGTGACTTGCAAAGGATGGAGAAAGAGTTAAAGACTCCAGGGACCCATGATGGTGAATATACGCGTAGAACTGACTTTAATTGATAAAGTTAAAGCCGCTCAAGCTATAGACCTGGAGCTGATGCATATGAGGAAGAAAGTGCAAGAAGGTGCTATGCCGGAAGCAAGAATCGATGAAGAAGGAATACTTCGAGTCAACTCTAGACTTTGTGTTCCTAACGACCCTGATTAAAAGTATAAAATCATGATGGAGGGGCACAACACACCATTTATAATCCATCCTGGGAGTACCAAAAATTTTATCATGATCTTCGTCATATATTTTGGTGGAGCAATATGAAGAGAGAGATAGCGCTGTTTATCTCAAGTTATCTAATTTGTCAACAAGTCAAGGCGGAGCATCAAGTACCAAAAGGTCCATTGCAACCACTTGAAATTCCAGAATGGAAGTGGGAGCACATTACCATGGATTTCGTTACTGGTCTTCCCAAGGTTTCTCAAGGCATAGATGTAATTTGGGTCATTGTTAATAGATTGACCAAGTCTGCTAATTTCTTACCAATACGAGAAACTTATACACTTGAACGTCTTGCTCGTATGTACATAAATGAGATTGTAAGACTGCATGGTATGCCAGTATCCATAGTTTCTGATCGAGACCCAAGATTTACTTCACGATTTTGGGTTAGTTTGCAAAAAGCTATGGGCACAGATTTACGATTTAGTTCGGCATATCATCCTCAGACGGACGGACAATCAGAGAGGACTATTCAAACTCTTGAAGATTTATTAAGACTCTGTATCCTTAACTTCGAGAGAATCTGGGACAAGTTCTTACCATTGGTGGAGTTTTCCTACAACAACAGTTATCAAGCAAGTATTGGCATGGCTCCATTTGAGGCGTTGTATGGAAGAAATAGTCGTTCTCCGGTATACTGGGATGAGGTGGGTGAAGCAACGTTGTTAGGACCGGAGTTGGTACGTATGACTACGGAAAAGATTCAATCGATCCGACAACGTATAAAAACCTCACAAGATCGACAAAAGAGTTATGCTGATCTTCATCGAAAGGACATGGAATTCAATATTGGAGATCGTGTGTTGTTACGTGTTGCTCCATGGAAAGGAGTTTTGAGATTTGGAAAGAGAGGAAAGCTCAATCCTCAATTCATTGGCCCATTTTTTATCCTCGATCGAGTAGGAACTGTGGCCTATATACTCGCTTTACCACCAAGTATGTCTCGTGTTCATAAATTTTTTCACATATCCATGTTACGTAAATATGTGGAAGACCCAATCCACATTATTGAGTTAGAACCGGACAAAATAGCAGAAGATTTGACGTATGAAGAGGTTTCTGTTTAAATCTTGGATAAGAAGGAACATATTTTACGCTTCAAGGTTATACCTCAAGTCAAAGTTTTGTGGAGAAACCACCATGTTGAGGAAATGACCTGGGAGTTAGAATCTAAAATAAAATCAAGGTATCCTTACCTCTTCGACATACTAGGTACGTACCCTAATTTTGAGGGAGCAATTTCATAAGAATGGGAGGTTGTAAGACCCCAACTTTTTTTAATAAAGATGATTTTTCTATAAATATCATTTTTGAATATTATGGAATGAATTTGATATAATGTTATAGTTGTGGGTAATATTTATAAATTTTTCAAAGTACGCTAGTTGTTATATAATATTTGATTGGTCGGGGAATATACGTTTTAATAGGAAATATTTGTACAACGACACAATCATTGGTGGACCCCACAACGGAATTATTATCGGATTGAGAAAATGACAAAAATATTTTATGAAAATAACGGCAGAAGTTTTACCGTTAACTGTTGAAACACCCGGTGTTAAAAGTATAGTAATACGCGTGGTTGCATAGTAGCTCACGGTATTGATTATTGATGCTTACGTGAGAAGTCACTCAGTTGTATTCAATTATTGTCGATATTTTATATATTGAGATGACAAAGTTATTAATATTATTATTTGCAATATTAATGATGTCTAGAAGTTCTGCCAATGATAGGTTTGGTCACCTAATTACGCACCAATAGGGAGAAATCCTTATTGGAAAGCACCCTCTTTCTTAGGAATGACCTGGTCGATTAATAGTGTGAATTATAATAATGATGATGAGTTTTGTTTTATTAGTATTATTAATGTAATAAAACAGAAAAGCTTTTTATATAAAACAGAATACTTTTATAAAGTTATTCATTTTATTAGACTATAAATAGAATATATAATATTCTATTATGCATAGTATTTTGTATAGTAAAATCTTTTTTTTCTTCATTTCTCACCAATTTACGAAAGCTATAGAGTAATTATTATAGAGAGAAAGAAGAAGAGAAGTCTGATACCTCTCTACTCCAGTATCTAGTTTCTTTCTAAGGTAAGGGGTATTATTTCTTTCGTATTCATGAAGAGAGCTATTGATATTCCATTCCTTATTATTCTGTTGGAATAACCTGTATATGCGAAGTACCGCATACATGGTGAAATTCTTTTATTATTACATTCTTTATTATTATGTTGGAATAACTTGTCTATTCGAAGTACCGCATACATGGTGAAGACTGTTGTTATTCCATTCTTTATTTTTTTGTTGAAATATCCTGTCTGTGCGTATTATGCATGACCTGGTTCAATCTTTATTATTCTGTTGGAATAACCTGTCTGTGCGGTCTATCGCTTGCATGGTGAATTCTTCTGTTATTTCATAATTTATAATTCTATTGGAATATCCTGTCTGTGCGGATAACGCTAGACCTGGTTCCATTCTTTATTATTCTGTTGAAATAACCTCTCTGTGCGGTCTATCGTATGCATGGTGAATTCTTCTGTTATTCCATTATTTATTATTCTGTTGGAATATCCTATCTATGCGGATTACGCTAGACCTGGTTTCATTCTTTATTATTCTATTGGAATATCATGTCTATAGGGATTACCACATGCATGGTGAATGATCCTTCATATTCATTCATTATTAAATTAGGGAAATGATCTGTCTACGTGGATTACCGTATGGCGGGCAAAAATTCATTTACAGTTCATATTTTCTATTATACTCAGTTGGTTAAAGTTTTGGCTTCTATACTCCATGAAATTAGTGGAATATCCTTGATATTTGCGCTTCATCCAGCATCTTTTCATGAAAATATTCTTTTGAACATTCTTGAATTTTACTCTACAAAGCAGTATCATGTTGACAATTTGGACATTATTGATTTCAGGATAAATTAAATTATAAATTTTTAAAATTTATCCTTGAACTTGTTTTATTGAATTATTATGTCATTGTCATCATCCTCATGCTTATATTATGATTAAAGTCATCTTTGGCTTACGTGCATAGATAGAATTGGTATGATTATGACCAGGGATTATTCAGTATAATCATGACCGTAATGTGACGAATGATGTGGTAAAAGTCTTCACTGGCCTGTAGTTCATTGGTGGATAGTTGTTGGTATGATTATGACCAGGGATTATTTGGTATAATCATGACCATTGATGATTACATGAATATCCTCGGCGTGGTAGCAGTGCGGGGATGATGTGGTTTATTTATTGTTCGAGTCTTAGCGATAAAGTTGATGAAAATCTTTTTAAATTATAGAAGATAATAGATTTTATGCTCTACCTGACTCTTCTAATGGATTGCCTGTTCTGCTGCAGTTAAACTTGTTGTCTATTATATTCTATCAGTTTAATATTGTTGAGGGCTAATGATAATTTATTCTGCATTATCTTAGTCATAATATTTCTTACTGGGCTAGTTGAGCTTACCCTTTTACTTTCATTGTTCTCTTCAGGAAATGAGAACGTAGCCGGGACTAGTCGGGAAATAGAGTGATGGTCCGAGATGGTGTCATAGTAGTCCTCACTATTTTATAAAATAGTGTGATAATAAATGTAATGAGGACTCCATTGAGTGTGGATATTGTCTAGATGACAATATTTGTATTAAAACTCATAGCATATGTTTTGTTGTATTTTACATGACAGTTGTATAATTAAGTTTTTATTGTATTTTGTACCATATATTTTGCGACTCAGATGGGTGATGTATACCTATTTTGGGGGCGTCACATGACTCCTCATCGGGGTTATCGCCAGTTTGAGATGAAAGCAGACGTTGCTCAGGGTTACATCTGAGATTGGACTGTTTGTTTGTATGCCACAATGTTATCTTGTGAGTGTGCCTGTCTGCCCGGTGTTAGCTCCGGGTCTGAGGTATGAGTGCCTCGGCAGGAGGTCTGAGATTGAAGCTGAGAACATGCATTCTAAACAAGCATTTCCGGAGTTATCGTCGGAACTGCAACAACATTCCTTGGGGTTATCGCCAAGGACGAAACTCGGGGTTATCTCCGAGGTTGGAAACGATATTCCCGGGGTGTGCTCCGGGGTTGGAGATGATGTTCCTGGTGTGTATTTCGGGGCTTTAAAACTAAGCTTTCGGTAGTATCCGGAATGGATGTAAGTTGTCTTCTAGGGTTTTCTCCGAAAGACCAATCTGCCCTCCTACAATGTCAGTAACAGGCGTGTAGAAAATTTCGAGTGTCTACAAGTAAGTAGTTTCAAAAATTTGATATAGAATTGATATGTTGTTATTATTGGTTCAGCTTACTTCACAACTGTTGATTCGTTGTAGATGTGTCATTCAAAGAAAACATTTAATTCTTTCAGCTAATATCTATTGTTGTTATTACTTGCTGGGCAATCAAATGTTCATTCTTGCTCTAAATTTAAATGTTTTCAGCTAAGTATGATCAACCCGAAGGATCAGGCAAGAACAAGGGGAAAGGAAAGTTGTTCGAATGAGTTTTATAATATTTTGTGTAATAGTGAAAGTTTATTAAGAAAATGATATTTATTATCTATGATATAATGAATGTTTAAAGGTCGTATATCTGGGAATAAACTCTGATGCATATGTAAATTAAATTTGGTATCTATATTATTGTTATTATTATTAGTATTATCCCGCTCATAGAAATGGTATCGTGAAGCACCGAGTTCGGGTTTCAAGTACCTGAATTTGGGGGCGTCACAGGTTGGTATCAGAGCTTTAGGGTTACAAACCTTAGGCGGGATAAACCTTAGGCTATAACCTTAGAACAGAGGAAAACGTTTAAAATACAAATAACTCATATAGAGTTTAAAAGGAGATGGATTAAATAAATTCATTGTTAAACAAAATAAAAGATAACTTTTATAAATCTATTATTTGCTGTGTATATATACTATATATTAATCAGGATAATTCATGTGTGTAGATGTCATGAGGAAAAGAATTAGGATACCCTCAGATCATAATGAAGGGGCCCATTGTAAGGTTTTGTGAAAATCAAAGTAGCAATCAAATTGAAAAATTAGCGGAAGCGAAATAAAATCAGATTTTAAAATTTTTCACAAACCAATTTCCCGGATCATCCTTTATACATATTATTAATTAAACAAAGAATAAGAAATTATGAAATCATACCCTTTGAGAAACGAGCTTCCTCAGTGCACGAGTTCACCTCCTACTTCTCATGATCTCCTGAATCTCCGGGTAGATTCCTTCCTTTGATCAATGTAAGCCACCCAAGTGTATGGCTTCTAGAGGTGATCCACCAAAGAAGAAGAATTTTGAAGAAGAAGGTATTCGCTCAAACCCTAGTTTTTCCTATCTCAGATAAAAAAAAGGAGGCGTACTCTCCAACTCTAGAATTACGTATATTAGATATCCGATATAAGACTCCTCTTATAAAGATATCATGTAACCCTATTTTAATTAAAATAAGGTATTATTTATTTAATTAAACTCTTTTAATTAAATGGGCTCCTAATCCTATTCTGGGGTAATTAATTAAACTCCTTTAACTAATTTTCCTTCCTAATCCAATTAGGAATAAATGAGAGTATTTATATTAAATTAATTTCTAAACCTTTTTAGAAATTAAAATAATAATAATTGTAATAATATTAATAAGACTCCTCTTATTAATTTATATTTAATATTTCTAAAATATTAAATAATAAATATTAAGCTATTTAATTTATTCTATCACCATAGATTAAATTAAATATACTTAATATATTATTACAATTATGTCATTAACTTCTTAAATAATTATTCTTCCTTTTATGGTGTGACCCTTTAGGTTCTCCATATTAAATAGGTTGTGAATAAATCAATTAGAACAATTCTAATCTCATTTAAATAAATAAATTAAACAAATAATTTATTTAAATAAATAATATTTATTCTACAATAGGATAAGCCTCCCTAGCGATCATCAGCGACTTTCCGGATAATATAGATTTCAACATTAATCATAAAAGAACCTTTGAGTAAATAGTTACCGCACAATTCAATCCTTCCACAATACAATGTCCCAATTAAATATAAGACATGGAATTCTTTGTCACAAGTCTTATTTTATTTAATCATATGTATTTCGATTCCTAAATGCATTAACTCCTAATGAATGCAAATTAGAAACTACTTTCTAATTTCATTCCACCTCGCCAAGGATTCTGGGTTGTCATTTATCGAATCACATATGACATTTCTCCTTTTACTAGAAGTGGTAGATTCTTTATTGATCATTCATTATCTTCATATATAACTTATTACACCCAAGCATATCCTTTGATATACTCTAAGAGTCTTAAGGAATAAGTCAAAGTGTAATTCATTATATATAAAATACTATGATGATCTCAAGTCCAAGGATCATTTGTACTACTATCACTACAGAATTCTATTCGATGTAAGTAAAACTCCATTAGGTATTCCTTAGCGAGTCAATGCGTTCAATGAATTTATTCTCTAATAAGCACCTACATACTTGGTTTAGTGTCTCCACACAAATGATCATGAGATCAATCATCCTCATCCAATGAAAGCAAAGCAACGTATGTACCAATCTATCCGGATTCACTAATCCCTAATTTAGTAATCCAATGATTGGGAACTATTTTAGTTTTAAGCTTTCTAAGAATTTAGATCTCATTAGAATGATCATCATCGTTATTCTAAAAGCGTTGCTTAAAACTATGGGTTTATCACATATTATTAAAACAGCACCATGTAGATAATAAATGCCTTTAATAAATAATTCTTTTATTAATAAATAAATAAGATTGATTACACAGTATATGCTTTATCATCATACATGATTGGCTTGTATGCATAATACTTTCAATCTCCCACTTGCACTAAAGCCAATCGCCGTGGTATCTCATACCCATCTTCTCTAAGTGTCGATCAAACTGCTGTTGTGTTAACACTTTAGTAAATGGATCTGCAATATTGTCTTGAGAGTCCACACGCTCCAGGGTGACGTCTCCTCTTTCAATGATCTCTCTGATCAAATGAAATCGTCGCAACACGTGTTTGGATTTACGATGAGACACGGGTTCCTTAGCTTGTGCAATGTACTCCGGTGTTGTCAGGAATAAAGGCATTTGGTCCTTTAATGCTAGAAACCACACCAAGTTCGGTAATGAACTTCTTCATCCAAACAGCTTCCTTTGCAGCTTCACTTGCAGCTATGTACTCGCCTTCTCGTCATCGAATCAAAGAAACTATTTAACGCTTTGAACTTTTCCAACTCATCGCGCCACCGTTTAAGGTAAACACATACCCAAACGGATTTACTGTCATCTTGGTCTGTTTGAAAACTTGAGTCTGTGAAGCACTCTAGTTTTAATTCAGACCCATCGTAGACAAGAAATACATCCTTAGTTCTTCTTAAGTACTTTAGGATATTTTTCACTGCCTTCCAAAGGTGTTCTTCTCCCGGATTCGATCGATATCTCGCTTGTTACACTAAGTGCATGAGCGACATCTGGTCTAGTACATATCATACCAGTATATGATAGATCCTATTCTTTGAAGCATAAGGAATCTTACTCATACGGTTTCTCTCCTCAGTGTCTTTGGGGCTTGTTTCTTGAGAGATGTATTCCATGGCACATCCAAGATGAGACCACTTTTGGAATCTTCCATGCTAAACCTTTTAGCATCAAGTCAATGTATGTTCCTTGGGACAAGCTAGCATCCTATTAGATCTATCTCTATAGATCTTTATCCCCAAAATATAGGATGCTTCTCCCAAGTCCTTCATGGAGAAGTGTTTAGATAACCAGATTTTAATTGATTGCAGCATAGGAATATCATTCCATATCAGTAATATATCATCAACATATAATACAAGGAATGAAGCAGCGCTCCCACTAACCTTCTTGTACACACATAGTTCATCCTCATTTTGATAAAATCAAACTCTTTGATTGTCTCATCAAAACGGATGTTCCACCTACGAGAAGAAGCTTTAATCCATAAATGGATCATCAGAAGCTTATAGGACTTGATTTGTTCCAACCTTTGAAACAAATCCCTCCGTTGTGTCATATACACATCCTCCTCAAGTTTCCCATTGAGGAAGGCCGTTTTCACGTCCATCCGCCAGATTTCGTAGTCATGGTAAGTTGTAATCGCAAGCAAAATCCGAATGGACTTGAGCATTACTCTTGGTGAGAAGGTTTCGTCATAGTCAACTCCTTGTCTTTGTTTGAAACCTTTTGCAACCAATCCGGGCCTTATAGGTCTCTACCTTGCCGCCTGCTGCTCGGTCTTTCTTTTAAAGACCCATTTACACCCAATAAAGCTTAATGCCTTGGTGGTGAGACCAAAGTCCATACTTGGTTCTCATATATGGAGTCCATCTCGGATTTCATGGCTTCTTGCCACTTCTCCGAGTCTTTACTACTCATAGCTTTGTTAAGTAATTCAATGGATCATCATCATCTATGATGATGCACGTACCTCATTGTCATCTTCTATGACAAGTCCATACTGTCTGGCATCTTTGGTACTCTTCCGATTTCTGAAATAGGGTGTGGTATGTATGAATCTCTACTTGGTTAGGTACCTCACTTTGATCTATGGTATTTTGTGGTTCTTGAACCTCTTCAAGATATATCTTACTCCCACTGACCCCTTCAAGGATAAACTCCTTTTCCAAGAAGGCAGCATGTTTCGCAACAAACACCTTTTGATCAGTTGGATGATAAAAATAATACCCCGATGTTTCTTTAGGGTATCCCACAAATCTACATTTGTCAGATCTAGTCTGCAGCTTATCGTTTTCAAACCTGTTGACATAAGCTGGACAACCCCAAGTCTTAACATGCTTAAGATTTGGTTTCCTCCTATCCATAACTCATATATGGGTCTTGGGGACGGATTTTGTAGGTACTTTGTTAAGTAGGTATGCGGTGGATTCTAGGGCATATCCCGGAATGAAACCGGAAGGTCAGTAAAGCTCATCATAGATCGAACCATGTCCAACAATGTTCGATTTCTCCTTTCAGATACACCATTCATCCGTGGCGCCCCTGGTGGAGTCCATTGTGAGATTATACCATTTTCTTTGAGACAATTGAGAAACTCACCACTTAAGTATTCTCCTCCTCGATCGATCGAAGAATCTTAATACTCTTACCGGTTTGCTTCTCAACTTCACTTCGAACTCTTTGAACTTTTCAAATGATTGATTTGTATTTCATTAAATACACATATCCAAATCTTGAGTGGTCACAAAGTGAATGTAATAAAATAAGAATACCCTCCTCGTGACGATCGTTGTCACAGGTCCACATACATCCGTGTGTACCAACGCTAACAACTCAGACTCTTTCTCCTTTTCCACTAAAAGGAGATTTAGTCATTTTACCCATGAGACAAGATTCACAGTTGGATATGATTCATAATCGAGATAGCTCTAGGAGCCCATCTTTACGCAACTTGGATAATCTTGTTTCATTAATATGACCGAGTCTACAAAGGCCACACATGAAGGTATAATTAACATCATCTCTTTTCCTTTTCTTAGTTTGTTCAATTTGAAATATATTTTCATGCAAGTCAAGTATATAAAGTCCATTTCGCAAATTACCAACACCATATAAAACATTATCATTATAAATAGAACAACCTGTTGTTCTTTATTATAATATTAAAACCATCCATATCCAATATGAGAGATAGAAATAATGTTTCTAATGATATTTGGAACAAAATAACAATTATTTAAATTAATGAACTTTCCCGTAGGAAAGGTTAAACAATAAGTCCCTACAAGCCTAATGCAAAGAACCTTTGCTCCATTTCCCACTGTCGTGGGGACGACCTCATCCTTGCTCAACTTTCTACTTCGACCAATCCTCATATTATTACATATGTGAGAACCACATCCGTATCTAATACCCAAGTAGAAGATTGACTTTCGGAAAAATTAATTTCAATCATAAACAAACCTTGATTAGGATTCAAAGCTTCTCCAAGCTTCTTACGCTTTTGTTCTGCGAGATAATCCTTGCGGTTCCTCTTCCGATGACCCGGCTTATTGCAATGGAAGCAAATTCCTTTGCACAATGGATCAGAGTTCTTTTGATCCTTCACTTTCGCCTTTCCCTTAGCCTTCTTGGATTTCTTCTTTTCGAGAAGATACCTTGGGCCTCTTCCTTTTCTTGGAAGAATCATCCACCAAGAAGACATGGTTCTTCTTGGATGGGAAGTGACCTTGCTAGATTTTCAACATGTTAAGTAATTGAGAGCAAGTCGACATCCAACTTATTCATGTTAAAATTCACAACAAATTGTGAGAAGGTGTGCAGGGAGTGGACCGCAAGACTAAATCTTGACTCAACTCCCCATCCACGACGAACCCAAGTTGTCCAAGACGTTCAATCGATTGATCATCTTTAGGACATGAGTCTTAAGCAGTAGTGCCCTCGGTCATCCGAGATCGGAAGAGCTCCTTAGATATTTCATATCTAGCGATCCTACTTTGCTCACCATACAACTCTCGAAGGTGAGTAGCATAGTAGGAGCATCCATGTTTTCATGCCGTGGCTCAAGCTCGTTACTCATGGATGCGAGCATGATGCATCGAGCCACGATGCATCATCTTGCCACTTGTTTAAAAGTAGCAATCTCTTCCTCGAGTCCATCTCGCAACTTTTTACAGTGCAGGCGAATTTAGGACATAAGAAATCTTTTCAAAGAAGGAGAACAATTCTCGATTCCTTAACGAAGACGTGTGTAGTTCGGTCCGGTCGGTTTGTTAAGATCAAGTATGCTACGCAGTGAAATTAGTGAATGTGACATTTTTAAAATTCTGCATGTAAAAAGACAATATTTTAGCAAACATTCATTTAATTAATTACCAAAATAAATTAGGTCTTATTTTATATTGGTATCTCCCACTATTTTCTTCAAACTATATTACCCTCATTTATATAGTTCGACAAAATCTAATTAAAGTTTTTGCTAGTGAGAATAAGGATCTCATTTCAAATATATATAGCCTTGTGGTGACACAACAAACTATATATAAATAAATAGGTAGACAACTCCTTGTCAATTACATCAACATGTAACTCCTTATGTTTTGCCTCTTAGATTATTTTGATCAAGTGGTAGCACATCCGAATCAAAATTATCTAAGTTAAGTCCAACCTAGCACTTCCATATATTCAAAAAGAAAAATATATCGCCCTTGTGGTGACACAACAAAATAATATTGTTCAATTTTCTTTATAAGCATCAAATGTGATAAATTAACATCTTAAATACTTAATACTTGCCTTGTGGTGACACAACAAACTCATATTAAATATTTAATACTCTATTAATTTTATCATGCTAGAAGGCGACGCTCGATATTCTAAATATCTTTGAACGCTTAAGACTTTAATATAAAAAAAACTTTGAGGGATTTGTTATTATTTGTCTCATCTTGTTTTTAGCGTAGCATGCAAATATATATATAAAATACGCGTCATATTATTAAACATGCGAAGCATGTTTGCATAATATATAATATATATAATACTAGCATGCACATATAGAATACTATATTCTACCCGGATTGATTATGGACTTTTATTCTAGTTTGGTTCACTAGAGCCACCAAGTGAACCAAAAGGTCAAACCCTAGGGTGCAAAGAATAAACATTTAAATATAACTATTACATTTAAACCTGTGCTCCATTACAAACGGGTCTTTTTAGCGCTCCTTGCTCCTTGATCTTGGTTCTTGAAAAATTCTAACTAGTCCTATTACATAAACTATTTAATTTAAATAGAAACCTTGATCGTGATCGAGGGAAGTACATAGGAGAGAGATAGAATTTACATCAAGAAGAAAACCAAAAAAAGGCAGTATGCACGCAGACCCCATTTAATAAAACCCATTCATTCAAACATCCAACTAAAATAAATCCAATCACATTTGGTCAATTGTCCATAATCAATTCCATTTATTATCATACATATCATCATATGTATCAATAAATAAAATCATTTCATATATATATATGAGTATCATTTAATGGGCAATTTTATGTTGCATGAAATCCAATTTCAAGATTAAAATAAACTATTTATTTTAATTATAAAATTATTAAAAGTATTATGTATATATATATATATATATATATATATATATATATATATATATATATATATATATATATATATAATAGAAACCCCGCAATGTTGAAAAACGTTACATTGTGAAGTAATATTTATATAAAGTAACATGCCATGAATCGGGATATCTTTGGATGTCATGATTACTTATATAAACTATATATATAAATATATTATATATATATATTCAGATTAAGGATGAGACCAAAAAACGGAACACGGAAGTAATCATATTAAAACTAGACTTCCGCGAATGTGCAGGTTCGGTACTAGCGAGTCACAGTACCGATATTTTTTTTTTTTTCATAAAATAATAATTTTATACAACAATTTATGCCTAATAAATTATTCAAAATACATACCCATACATATATGGAATCAAAATAATTAATAATTCGCATAAAGAATGGCTCATGATACCACTGTAAGGTTTTTTGAAAATCAAAGTAGCAATCAAATTGAAAAATTAGCGGTTTAAATAAAATCGATTTTAAAATTTTCACAAACCAATTACCCGGATCATCCTTTATGCATATTATTAATTAAACGAAGAATAAGAAATTATGAAATCATACCCTTGTAGAAACGAGCTTCCTCAGGTACGAGTTCACCTCCTACTTCTCTGCGATCTCCTTGAATCTCCGGGTAGATTCCTTCCTTTGATCAATGTAAGCCACCCAAGTGTATGGCCTCTAGAGGTGATCCACCAAAGAAGAAGAATTTTCAAGAAGAAGGGGTATTGGCTCAAACCCTAGTTTTTCCTATCTGTATAGAAAAAGGAGGCGTACTCTCCAACTCTAGGAATTACGTATATTAGATATCTGATATAAGACTCCTCTTATAAAGATATCATGTAACCCTATTTTAATTAAAATAAGGTATTATTTATTTAATTAAACTCTTTTAATTAAATGGGCTCCCTAATCCTATTAGGGGTAATTAATTAAACTCTTTTAACTAATTTTCCTTCCTAATCCAATTAGGAATAAATGAGAGTACTTATATTAAATTAATTCCTAAACCTTTTTAGAAATTAAAATAATAATAATTGTAATAATATTAATAAGACTCCTCTTATTAATTTATATTTAATATTTCTAAAATATTAAATAATAATATTAAGCTATTTAATTTATTCTATCACCATAGATTAAATTAAATATACTTAACTATATTATTATAATTATGCCATTAACTTCTTAAATAATTATTCTTCCTTTTATGGTGTGACCCTTTAGGTTCTCCATATTAAACGGGTTGTGAATAAATCAATTAGAACAATTCTAATCTCATTTAAATAAATAAATTAAACAAATAATTTATTTAAATAAATAATATTTATTCTACAATAGGGATAAGCCTCCCTAGCGATCAACGACTTTCCAGATAATATAGATTTCAACATTAATCATAAAAGAACCTTTGAGTAAATAGTTACCGTACAATTCAATCCTTCCACAATACAATGTCCCAATTAAATATAAGACATGGAATTATCATCAAGTCTTATTTTATTTAATCATATGTATTTCGATTCCTAAATGCCTAACTCCTAATGAATGCAAATTAGAAACTACTTTCTAATTTCATTCCACCTTGGCCAAGGATTCCTGGGTTGTCATTTATCGAATCACATATGACATTTCTCCTTTTACTAGAAGTGGTAGATTCTTTATTGATCATTCATTATCTTCATATATAACTTATTACACCCAAGCATATCCTTTGATATACTCTAAGAGTCTTAAGGAATAAGTCAAAGTTTAATTCATTATATATAAAATACTATGATGATCTCAAGTCTAAGGATCATTTGTACTACTATCACTACAGGAATTCCTATTGACAGGTAAGTAAAACTCCATTAGGTATTCCTTAGCGAGTCACGTTCAGTGAACTTATTCTCTAATAAGCACCTACATACTTGCTTTAGTGTCTCCACACAAATGATCATGAGATCAATCATCCTCATCCAATGAGCAAGCAACGTATGTACCAATCTATCCGGATTCACTAATCCCCAATTTAGTAATCCAATGATTGGGAACTATTTTAGTTTTAAGCTTTCTAAGAATTTAGATCTCATTAGAATGATCATCATCATTATTCTAAAAGCGTTGCTTAAAACTATGGGTTTATCACATATTATTAAAACAGCACCATGTAGATAATAAATGCCTTTAATAAATAATTCTTTTATTAATAAATAAATAAGATTGATTACACAGTATATGCTTTATCATCATACATGATTGGCTTGTATGCATAATACTTTCACCTATATCAAAGCCAATAGCTGAAATAGAGGCTCATTGTGCAAGCAACCTTGATGAGGTGGTAGTATTGGAAAATGTAGTACCCGATCCAGAAATGGTGGAACTGATAGATAGTGATTCAGACACCGAAGTTGGAGCTTATCAAGCATAAACGGAAGTGCAGAATCTGAGGAACCAGGTTTCTTCTTTGGAAATGTTGTGGGAAATAGGAAGGCTATTAAACAGTCAGTTGCAAATTGAAACTATGGAAGAACAAGATAAGTTTAAAATCCAAATTGATCAAATGGGAGCCAAAAGCAACAAATCGTGCGCAACTCCGAGCAAGAAGGGGAAAATGAAGATGAAAGACCGTGACTTAGGAAATACGTAGGATTAGTAGTTGATTATGTATGTTTTATAATGTACGTGTGTAATGTAATATTCCCAACTTTTGTGTAAGTTATTGCACTAATTCCTGACTTTTTTGGTCACCAAGGGATAACAGTATGTGCTATGTTATGTAAAGTACTTTAAATTAATGAATATGAATCTATGTTTGATTAATGGAATATGTTTTGTATAAAACTTCATGTTACATGTTAAACTATACAATAAGGTTTAGAATGTATGTTAAATTCATGATTTTATGTAATCAGATAATGCTGCCAAGATGTCGAACACAAAATCAAAGGGAAGAAGAATCTGTCAATAACGCTGGGGGACAACAGCAAGAACCGATCCAAAACTTTGCAAACATGGTAGCTCAAGCTATGCAGGAGGGAATACCAGCCACAAGGAACCAGCCAGACAATTGCTTAGCCAAATTTAAAGACTTCAAGGCAGTAGGACCACCAGAATTCAGGGGAACAGCTGACCCTATAGAAGCTCAGACATGGGTTAACTGTGACACCCCAAAATCTGGACACTTCATCCCCACAGATTTGGTGTTGACTGTCCAATTAAATCATAACTAACTGCCCATAAACCAAAGATATAATTAAACTCAAAAGTTTAAACAATAAATCTCCCATTAAAGGGTTACATAATCTCAAATAAATCCCAGGTCATCTAACCTTTATTACAATCATCAACGGAAAATTAAAACATGTTCATAAATAAATCTATTACATATGCTTCATAAATAAAATATAAATTAAACATTTTAATCTAATCAAGCATTTTATCCTTGCCCTTGCTTGTAGAAAGCTCTTCAAACTTCTTAACTTCATCTGCATTGTTTTGTGCAAGAGTGAGCAAACAATTGCCCACAAGAAGGATAGTATACAATAACATTTTATGAATGACAATTAACTGAGCTTTCAATGGTAAAGTGTTCTTACCGGAATAATAAACTTTAATTCAACAGCTATGAGTTTAATAGAATAATGAACATTTAAGTTAACAATAGATAACAACATCAAAGAATACACTAAGGGTCACAAGACCACGAACTCTATTCTAGGTTTTCAAGTATTTCTACTTTAACCTTTAATAGTCTAAAAGACCATAATCATCATCTATGTCCTAGGTTCACAAGTGTTTCTACTGTAACCTTTAACAGTCTAAACGACTATATGGACCATCATTCCGTACTCTATGTGATCAGCCCTTTGTACTATGTATTGCGCAAACATTTTAACGCTATTGCGTAGCTCTAAAATAATCCCCTAATATAGGGTTGTTCATCTCAGGTTAGATTATCAGGTTCCGAACCAAAGGAAGTTTGGTTGGGAATTAACTTTAAAGGAAGTCTAGATTTTAGAATGCTCATCAACCAAGTACTGGTTGAATCAGATAGGAACCAATAACTATTCAAGGGTTTGACTATAATATCTTCATGAACAAGATATATCGATGAATCAATAAGGGTTATAGTATTAATAATTTCTAAGTGAAACAAATGTTATCATTGACAACATGCTTTCAAAGTTGTGTAAGTATATAAATAAACCAAAGGAAGTTTGGTTTGGGTAGACTTCAAGGGTAATTTAAAGTTTAGAACATTCATCAACTAAGGATTAGTTGAATAGGTAAAGAATCGCTAAGCAACTTAGAGTTCGGTATAATAATGTAAGATAGTACAATGATATTGAAAAACGAAGATCAAACAACAGTTATTAGTATCTGAATAAACACACTTCTTATAATAATAATACAGACTTTGAATAAAGAGATAAAGATTAACTAACTTGCTCAACAATTAATGAGTATAGACTTTGAATAACCAAGGTAATCTCGATTGGAATAAAGAAACAAAGATTAACTAACTTGCTTAATAATAAATGAGGGTTAAAGAACTTGCATGACAATAAATCGTTAAACAAGAGATTAGAAATAGAGAATTTGCATAAGTATAACATAACAGTGAAAAGTAACCTTGCTGAATAATAAAGTAGCAAAGGTTAGGGAACTTGCCTCGTGCGTAGGTTAAACAATCACTACTCACGTTCACCCCAAGTCCTACACATACCATATGTATCGACAATACATATTAGTTACACTAACATTACCTTTATGAGTTTCTTTCTTACTTTTAGTATAGCTACTAACTAAGTTTAAGTTTAAATCACATCTTTTCATGAACATTACTTTTTATCTTTTTTACAACTACTTAAGTGATCATGTCATTGCACCACATACACATTAACAACTTGATACAACATCCTATTACATGTCCAACATGTTATCATTAAGTTATACTAATACACAAAGGACTGCACTTGCATTCGCGCATCCTGACGCCCTCCGATTTGCTCCAAATACACAACAGTCCTAAAGATGAGCATTTTTACCCTTCATAACAATTTCAAATTGAAAACCTTAAACAATAAAAGTTATAGGCCTATTCTTCCTCTTTCCGAATCATTTTGAATCACCTCAATCGGAGTTCTTATGAAGAAGTTATGTCCATTTTTGTAAACTATGTTCTGTTAGTTTTTTTTCCAAAAATCGGCTTGGCAGATTACCCCCATCGAGGCGGGGTTTTACCTTTGGGGGGCCCACCGGTGGGGGGTCCTTCTGCGAATTGCGAATTTATGCTCAGAATCATACTGAAAGCCAAATTAGGCCTCCAAGCTCCTTTCTAACAACCATACCAACCTATCTAAGGTGTAATAGGTTTACAGAAACATAATATAATGTTTTCTAATGCGTTTCTAGCCATCTAAAAAATATAAACATCTAAATTACAACCATTAATTTTCACTATTTTTTGCTAAAACTTCACTTTTGACATTTTCAGTGAAAATCATCATTGTGCTTGTGTTTTTCAACCGAAATAGTTAATTCAAAGTACCTTGTTTATGTTTACTCATCCTCTTTCAACTTCAATAGTCAATTTATAAATTAAATAACTAATTAAAACTTAATTTAACTTTAAACTAAGCCATATTCATATATATTCATATAAACTCACTGTAATATGGTTTTCTTCACAAATTACATACATAACATGAATTCATTGATTATACTCATATACAAACTCATGAAAATAGTTTCACAACAACTAATTTATCATATAAAACTATATATAACAAATAATTCACCCTCTACAAAGATTTTACAGAGAATTTTGGGAAGAGAAAACTAAAACTTTAAAAATAAAAGAATTAAGATAATACCTTAGTTTTAGAAGATGATAACTTTCCCTTTGATCAACAATCTTCTTTTCCCCAATTCTTCTCTCAAAGCTTCTCTAGAATTCTCTCAAGTTTTCTCTTAATTTTCTTCTTCTCTTCTTTTTCTTCTGAGTCTTTCTTCTCTATTCTAACTTACATAATAGAATATAACGTATAATAATAATATAGGTATTAATTATACAATATAATTATAACTTTAACTGACATCAGTTATAATATTATTTGAAAATCAAAAGCCATAAGGCTTGTTTGGCTAGCTAATTTAAAATAACCCATTAAATCTTACACCTTGTTTGGTAAACATGTTAAAATTAAAGACTTAATATGCATTAAGCCTTGTTTGGCAAAACTAAATTAAACTCCTTTAATTTCTTTTAATAACTCCTTTATAGCAAGGTTATTTGTCACACTTTTATTTAATTAAATTTTTAATAATCAATTTAATTAATTCTAATAACAATTTATTAAATTACTTTAACACATAAATCAATACAACATAGTTATAATTTTCTTTATAATTATAACTTTATTTAATCAACTAACACATCATTTTAATTACAAATTTAAATTAAAATATAATAGTTCGTTTAATCATTATAACTCTCTAATTTAATTATTAAATTATATTAGTGTATTATCTCATAACAATTAATTTTCTTAACCCTTAATTATTTACTTAACAAATAATTCACCAAAGTAAATCAAATCAATTTAAACAAATATCTATTCAACGATAAACATATCCATTAAATATTTATATAATTCAATAAATATTTAAAATTACAATTTAAAATTCTGGATTGTTACATCCTTCCCTCCTTATAAGTATTTTGTCCCCAGAATCATAACTCAAACAAATCATTCATCATATTCTTCCCTACTTACAAAGATTCAGTCCCCAGAATCAAAGACATAGATTAAACAAATAACTCAAGATAATTTTTCATCATTTTAGCTTTGAGTTCCCACGTTGCCTCTTCGACATTGTTTCTCCAAATCACCTTCACATAATGTATCACCTTATCCCTGAACACTTGTTCCTTACTATCGACTATCTGGATAGTAATTTCCTAGTAGAACAACCATAACGGTTCGTACTTGCTCACATGATTGGAGTCGAGCTTGTTTGATCATATCACCGAAACATAAAAAACATTGCGAATGCGCTCTACTATAGAGGTAAGGCTACCTCTAAACCATCTTTTCAACTTCATCAATGCTTCCTATACTATAACCTCTTTATACCCACTATAGTTCATCAAACTTACCACACTTTAAAAATTCAGGAACTTGCCACAATCATATGAGTTTAGGAACTTATCCTAGTCAGACCATAGGTGTCCATTCGCTGAGGGGTTCAAAACATACCATATGATTATGAGTCACGAACTTACCATATGCTTTAGTTTTAAGAACCGAACCTAATCCTTATATCATCTAACTATCAAATATATACATGAGAAAAGAATCACCTTTCCACCACAGATACATGGATATAAGCGATAACCGAGCATTCCAATGATTATTAATGTGATAAACCAAGTATATGCACAAAACCTTTGCCTATACAAAAGTTTGTACGACTTAGTCACCATATGAGTCTCAGTTGAAATCCCACCGAACATTACCTTACTCTTCAATTATTTTAAACTTGCCCATAACTTGCTCAATGCGGATTCCTCGTATGACGTTATCGAAAACTTCTCGTACACTTAGCATGCCTTCCAATGTCTGGATTTCTTTTTAGTTTGACAATCGATTTGCAAACAATATGACATACTTATTTCTAATTGTGTTCCACACGTTCTTGCAAACCCTTTTCTGAAAATTTGATGTGAATCGCGAATAGTATTATCGAAGGCAATATATATATTTTCGTGCTTCCTAGTTGATTCAATATATAAATTTTATGCAAAACTTCATTTTTAATTGCTAGCATTAGCGAAACCTAGTTTGTTCCTTCTACTTTCAATTATCCCTCAATATTGATTATAAATTTGACATCCTCATCTTGGAGCTACTCTTCTTTTACTCTGTCTAGCACAGTTGTACGGATTTCCACCTGAATAGCTTCTCCTCTGACTTTTCATATATCTTACCTCCTACCATGAATTATTCATTTCTATTATGAACCCATCTTGCACAGTTAACAAAAATAACTACTACCTTTTTCTTAAGACATCGGCCACCACGTTTATTTAGGATTTTGCATTCACAATCCTTGACCAACTCCCGCTATCACTTCAACGCACGCTTAAATACCCCTATATACTTTAGACACTTATGGTCTATTTATATCTCACACTACTGTCCAAAACTAATATCGTTAAATCCTCAAGGCAACCACTATTAGCTCTAGCTCCGAATCATGAGTCGGATATCCTTTCACATAAAAATTTTAAATGACGCGATACATAAGAAATGACCCTGTCGCTCTACCTAAACACACAACCTAGTATATTATAGGATGCGTCGCTATACAACACAACATTCCTATATTATCTGGTAGAGACATCACAGGTGCCATTTTAATTCCAATACATAAATTCTACACATCAACTTAAAAGAATCAATATTCACACTTTCCATATTTAGGGAATAGTCTAACTCTTCCCGAAGTGAATCTAGTTTCTAAATGAATTCATCAGGTATAAATTAACAAGTGGCACTTGAATTAAATAACACGCAACCGTATAGATAACTGATCGGAACCATACCTTGCATTACTTCCTGGATCGTCATGTTGGTTGATTGTTCGGTTGGTCGACTCGGCGGAGCTGATTCTACAATAACCAGTTTGCCACTGCCCCCTCTGCTTCCACTTGCTTTTCCTACCACTTTCTTTGGGCACCCTCGAGCCAAGTGCTCCTTTGATCCACATGTGAAGTAGGCTCCTTTCCTCGGTCGTGAACATTTTGGTGCAATGTGGCCCTTCAAACCACAATTAAAGCACACCCTTTTTCCCTTCAAACAAATACCTACATGTTTCTTTCCGTAGTTTCTACACGCCTCCACCTTCTTCTTTTCCTTCCCTTGCTGATTTTCAACATTAATATTATTGTCCCACTTTCTTTTCCAAGCGTTACCGGTATGAATATCTTCCACCTTATCATCTTCACTCTTCTTTCCCCTCTGCTCTAGGTTGAATGGCAGCGTATTACCTTCCCCGTCTACATCAATCGTTCTTTCTAGCTCTGTTGTGAATGAATTTGGTTGGAACATCGAGATTTGATTGTATAGCCAAAAATTTAGTTGATTTGTCAGTGCTCCCACCAGAAAATTCACCAATTGTGGCACTGGATTTGCGTTAGCTTCCCTATTTATGTGTGACACCCCCAAATCTGGTACTTCCATTTCCACAGGATTTGGTGTTCACTGTACAAACATCATCTATCTATCTACCCATAAATAAATGCAAACCATGCAATAGATAGAAATA
Source organism: Panax quinquefolius (assembly GCA_020205615.1). Classification (NCBI taxonomy): domain Eukaryota; kingdom Viridiplantae; phylum Streptophyta; class Magnoliopsida; order Apiales; family Araliaceae; genus Panax; species Panax quinquefolius. The sequence continues at coordinate 93,372,641 of CM035159.1, forward strand.
AATAATAAATCTCTCCCCTTATGGTGTTACATCAACTGCATAATAAATAAATCCCAGCTTACTCTAACCTTAAATCATCTATGCGGAAACATAAACAAATAAGTCTTAAATAACATCAATTCTAAATAACATTACATAACCACATAAATAATCAGTCTTCATTACTTGCTAATCTTGCCTTTGCCCTTACTAGTGGAAGGTTAAATACGCACTTTCGTTCTTAAGCGCAATGTTATTATTTACGCAAGAGTGAGCACGATTGCCCACAAGTATAACAATATAACAATGAATAATAACATGCGAGAAAAATAATAACTTCAAATATAAAAGCTCAACTTTTGAATCAAGAATGAATAACATGAATCAAAAGAATTTTTGAGGGTCATAAGACCTTGAACTATATCCTAGGTTGTCAAGTGTTTATACTTGAAACCTTTAGCAGTCATAAGACTATGGACTCTTCTTCTCGCATTTTAGGGGATCATCCCCTTAGTACCATCATCATGCAATATAATATCTTATCGCTAAAGCGTAAATAATCCCCTATACAGGGTTGTTCATCTCAGTTTGACATTCAAGTCCGTACCAAAGGAATTTTGGTTTGGATAATTCATCAAGGGATTCTAAAATTTAGAACGCTCATCAACTATGGACTAGTCGAATCAATAAGGGTTCGCTAGTCTAATAATGTTTAACAGTAAATGAATATTTAACTTGAATAACATCTCAAAAGGTATACAATAGAATAATTATTGTATAACAACATCATGCTTGAAGATTAATAAACTGTAATATCCATGACATGCTTGATCAATAATAATGAGAGCTTGCTCAATGTCGAAAGAAAAATTAATCAATTTATATAACGATAACAAGTAAGGTTAGAAAACTTGCTCAACGAAAGTTTAGGGTAAGAAACTTGCTCAACGTAAATGTAGAGTTAGAAAACTTGCTCAATGTAACAAGATAAGGTTTAGAAACTTGCCTCGTGCGTAGATTACACGTTAATAAAACTCGTTCTTTGATTTTAAATCCTATATATCATTCATGTTCACAACACCAATCAATTATCACGTAATAAACATCACAAGTTTATTCTTTGTCTAACTCAAGTTCATGACTATACTTAGTCAATTACTACACTTATTGTCAAAAATTAAGACTTCACAAACAATAAGGTAACTATGCATTTGATCATTCAATTCACACGTAATTGGGTTATGGACATGTTAAGAATTTATTTTAACATCTAATTATAGGTCTAACAAGTCTTTATATTCATTAGACTAAGTTACCAACACACTTCTATACTTGAACACTTTAAAAAAAACATTTTCGGACATTCTCGCTAAGTATATTTGTGGCACCACTTTTTTCAGATTGGTCTTATGTCATATTGGCTGCTGTGGCTGCTATGGCATGCATGCCATGCACTGTGAGAAATGTAATTGCATCATGGCGCGAGGCATGGTATGTACATGAGACCCAGACTCTGAATTTCCAGTTCGCGAAGAACACAAAATTCAGCGAAATAAACACTTCTTGAACACTAATTTCATCAAATTACACATACCCACATGTTATAATTCATACATAATCATTACCCAACATTTATAGAGCGATTTAACCCATTAAAACACATAATTACATAATTAAATCATGCAAATTGTACTGTTCTTGATGTTCTTGAAGTTTTGAACATAAATTCTAAAATTCAACGCCATAGATTCGATATAAGACCAAATGCAACCATTCAAATTTTTTTTGTTCATTTTATCAAGCACAATCATACAAGTGTATGAATTTTGCAAAACAATTTATGTTTGACATATTAAAAATACGTATAAGGCCATATGGCCATATTACATACTCTGAAATCTTTTACTGTATAATTTCATGAAACTAAAGATATAGAAACCCATATAATATATATTAAAACATGCTATGATGTTATATTAACACATAATCACATAATTCCAACTCTTTACAATTAACAGAGACCTTACAGAGTTTTGAAAGCCATTTTTATCAAAATTTAAATAACGTAAAATATGAGAATTGGGATGGGGAAAAATTACCCAAAGCGTAGAATATAACTTTTGCAGAAGGTGAAATTCTTCTCAACTGTTCTTCAATCAGACACTCAAAATCTCCTTAACAATTTTCTAAATTCTCAAACTCTCTCTTTTCCCTCTCTGTTTAATGGCAGACTTAGCCAAAAAAATGATGAAAGAAAAGAGCGACGATATAAATAAAAGAATGAATCGAGCGCGTTGGTGTGGGATTACCCGGTCATGGGTTAACTGCCCATAACCTCCCTTAGTGCCATGTTTGGCTAGCAAGAAAATAATTCAAAAACCATTTAATTTAATAAAACATTATCATATAGTTTAAATAATGTCACACTCCTTTATAAAATAAATCAAAATCTTATTTAATTTACTTTAAATAAAATATAATGATTTCTCAATAATGCACATAGTCACATAATTAAATTTTCTCATTTAATAATAATATCAATTATTAAAACTCTAATTAATAATTAAATTAATTAAAATACTATCAAGGCTTATTAAATATTTCTTTTAATACAATAAGCTCACATAATCACATACTTGAATAATAAAATTTCCACATTAATTTAATAAATATAACACATATAATTAAATTAATCTACCACAACTTCATCAATTAATCATTTAATATAATAATTAATTCATCAAAAAATATTTATTCAATCCAATAAATATTTAAAATTAAATCACAAAGTCTCGATTGTCACATCTTTCCCCTCTTAAAAGGATTTTGTCCCCAGAATCACAATTCAACAATTCATCCCGTTACATTTTTCTCCCCCCTTACAAAGATTCTGTCCCCAGAATCGCTTATAACAATCTAAGTAAACAATTGAGGATAATTCTTCATCATATTCTCTTCGAGTTCCCACATAGCTTCTTCAGCGTTGTGGTTCCTCCAAATTACCTTAACAGAAGGTATTACTTTATCTCTCAAAACTTGTTCTTTTCGGTCTACAATTTGAACAGGAATTTCTTCGTAAGATAAGTCTTTGTCAAAATGTAGGGGTTCATATTCAATCACGTGCTTGTAATCGGGTTTTGTAGGGTCGTAGGATCGAGACATGGAAAATGTTGTGGACATTTTTCAGAAAGTGGAGGTAAGGCTACCTCATAAGAAACTTCTCCGACCCTTCGTAGAACTTCAAAGGGTCCAATGAATCTTGGGTTTAATTTTCCTTTCTTTCCGAACCTGATCTTTCCCCTCCAAGGAGAGACCTTTAAAAACACATAACTACCCGGCTCGAATTCAACATTCTTACGGTGTGGATCGGCGTATTTCTTCTTCATCATCTTGAATGCTTTGCATCAATCTCGCTCGGATCACTTTGACTATTTCTGCTGTTTGTTGTACTAATTCCGGGCCTAGTAGTTGTCTTTTGCTAACTTCATCCCAATATAGTGGAGTTCTGCACTTTCTGTCGTATAACGCTTCATAGGGTGGCATGTCAATACTAGCATGGTAACTGTTGTTGTAGCCAAACTCTACGAGCGGTAGATGGTCATCCCAATTTCTTTTAAAGTCCATTATACAAGCTCTTAACATATCTTCCAATGTTTGAATTGTTCTTTCACTCTGTCCATCTGTCTGAAGGTGATATGACGTACTCATTTGTAATTGTGTACCCAAGCATTCCTGTAGACGCTTCCAAAAGTTCGACGTAAAGCGCGAATCCCTATCAGAAACAATTAACATCGGAACTCCGTGCCTTGAAACAATCTCTTTCATATATAACCTTGCCAACTGATCTAAGTTGAATCTGATTTTGATCGGAAGGAAGTGTGCGAATTTCGTCAATCGGTCAACAATAACCCATACTGCATCGTAGCCTTTCTGAGTTGTCGGTAGGCCAACCACGAAATCCATCGTAATATGTTCCCATTTCCACTCTGGGATTTCTAAAGGTTGTAGTAACCCACTTGGTCTCTGATGTTCTTCTTTTACTTTCTGACATGTCAGGCATTTGGCAACACATTCTGCAACCTCTCGTTTCAAATTTGGCCACCAAAAGTGTTGTCGAAGATCTTGGTACATCTTGGTACTACCAGGGTGAATCGAATATCGTGAGTTATGAGCCTCGCTTAAAATTTCTTCCTTAATCACTGGTACTGGCGTTACCCAAATTCTGCTATCAAATCTTAGTAGTCCCTCACTGTCTATTTTTAATCTCAGTTCAGTCCCTTCAGATATCTTCTTCTTAACTTTCTCACATTCTTCGTCCTGAAGTTGAGCCTCCTTAACTTTATCCAGTAAAGTTGTACCAGCTTGCATCTGGAATAGTTTCTCGTCAATTTCCATAGGATACTTCACTTCCAATTCCAGCTTTTCCATTGCTAAAATTAGCTCCTCCTGAGCGGTCAACGTCATCAATTTCTCTCGACCTTTTCTACTTAGGGCGTCGGCCACCACATTTGCCTTACGCAGATGGTATAGAATCTCACAATCGTAGTCCTTAATTAACTCCAACCACCTTCTTTGGCGCATATTCAAGTCTTTCTGTGTAAAAATATATTTCAGACTCTTGTGATCTGTATATATTTCACACTTCTCCCCAAAGAGATAGTGCCTCTAGATTTTCAAAGCAAAAACTACTGCAGCTAACTCCAAGTCGTGGGTTGGATACCCCTTCTCATAATCTTTCAGTTGTCGTGACGCGTACACAATGACTCTGCCATTTTGCATAGGCACACAGCCTAGTCCTTTGTGTGACGCATCACTATAAACCACAAAATTTCTTGTATCATCCGAAAGAGATAACATAGGTGCTGAACTTAACCTCTTCTTTAATTCTTGAAAACTTTCCTCACACTTCTCCGTCCAAACAAATTTCACCGATTTCCTATTCAAATTCGTCAACGGAGTTGCGATCTTGGAAAAATCCCGAATGAATCTTCTGTAATAACCCGCTAATCCAAGAAAACTTCTTACTTCTGACAGTGTCTTTGGCTGATCCCAGTTAATCACAGCTTCGACTTTGGAGGGATCCACCGAAATTCCGTCCCAATTGATCACATGTCCAAGAAATTGTTCTCTTTCAATCCAAAATTCTCATTTCAAAAACTTAGCATATAACTTCTCTCTTCTTAATGTCTCTAATGTCATCTTCAAATGCTCTTCATATTCTACCTTGGTTTTTGAATATACCAAAATACCATCTATAAATACCACTACAAATTTGTCCAAAAAAGGCTTGAACACTCCATTCATTAAGCCCATAAATGTTGCAGGAGCATTTGTTAGACCAAATGACATTACCAAAAATTCGTAGTGACCGTATCGTGTTCTAAACACTGTCTTCGGTACATCCTCTGGTCTCATCTTCAGTTGATGATAACCACTTCTCAAATCTTTCTTTGAAAAGTATCTTGCTCCCTTCAACTGATCGAACAAGTCGTCAATTCGTGGTAATGGATACCTATTCTTAATCATGACCTTATTCAGTTCTCTGCAGTCTATGCAGAGTCGCATTGTTCCGTCCTTCTTCTTCAAAAATAAAACTGGCGCTCCCCACGGTGATATGTTTAGTTGAATATACTTCTTGTCCAGTAATTCTTGTAGTTGGACCATCAATTCTTTCATCTCTACCAGTGCCATTCAGTATGGTGCCTTCGATATTGGAGTCATTCCTGGAGTCAAATCGATCACGAATTCAACTGCTCTATCTGGAGGAAGTCCCGGCAAATCGTCCAGAAATACGTCTGCGAAATTTCTCACTACTGGAATTTCATCTATTTTTGGATTCTCTTTACGACTATCGACTATGTAAGCTAGATATCCTATACAGCCTTGCCTTAACAACCTCCTGGCCTGCATCATCGTTAGACAACTCGCTTGTCTAGGCAACTTGCTACCATAAAACACAACCTTTGACAGAGTCATAAGGTGAATACGTTTCTTCTGGCAGTCAATTACCGCACCATAACTGGATAACCAGTCCATACCCAAAATAACATCAAATTCTCTGAGTCAGATAGGGATAAGATCTACGTTCATGATATTACCCTTAATATCCACTCTACAGTTCTTGTGCACATACTTAACATGGATTATTTCTCTATTCGCAATTTCTATGTTCATGGGGTATTCTAACTCATCCTTAAGCAATTCTAAGTTCTTAGCAAAGTCATCGGATATAAATGAGCAAGTAGCAGCCGAATCAAATAATACATACGCATTAACTTTATTGATCGGAATGATACCTGACACCACATCGCGAGACTGCACCGCATCTTGCAGACCTTTATCGTGTTGAACGTTTAAGGCTTGTCGATTCGATTGGTTGCGGTTGGTCCTGCAATGGTTAGAGTGCTTCCACCAGTATTTCCTCTATTTTCTCCTGAACTCGTCCCTCCCGATCCCTTCTTAGGACAATCTCTTGCAAGATGGTCCTTTGAGCCATATGTGAAGCAAGCACCCTTCTTTGGGTTCGGATAGTTTAGTGCTATGTGGCCTTCCTGACCACAGTTGTAGCACACTTGCTTCCCTTTCATGCAAACTCCTAAGTAAGTTTTTCCACAGGTTGGACACGCTTCTATCTTCTTCTTCTGCCCTCCCTGTTGACTTCCAGTCGATGAATTATCAAACCACTTCCTCTTCTGACTATGATTACCCCTAGTACTACTCCCACCTGTTTTGTTGTTGCCTTCATTCTCACTTTTCTTCTTCTTCTTATCCTGATTGTACTTAGTTATTGCATCGCTTCCACCCTCAGCGAGTATGACCTTCTCTAACACTCCAGCAAAAGTGTTCAATTGAAACATTGACACCTAGCTATATAACCAGGGCTTCAGTCCCTGTTCGAATCGTCTTGCCTTCCTCTGGTTGGTGTGCACTTGGTATGTGGCGAACCTAGCCAACTCGTTAAACCTTGCCGCATAATCAGCTACTGACATACTCCCTTGTTTCAACTCTAGAAACTGAACTTCAATCTGATTTTGTGAATTAGCCGGAAAATACATCTCGAAGAACATCTCTTTGAATCTCTCCCAGGTTATTACACCTTCACCTCCCCATACTTTATTTGCACCCGCCACCAATAGGCGGCCGGACTTCAAGCATGAACGCCATAAGCGTGGTTTTCTGGTCTTTCCTTACTTTAGCAACATCGAACACCTTCTCCATCTCCATAACCTGTGTCGAGCCTCGATTGGGTTTATGGAACCCTTAAACTCTGGTGGTCCCCACCGCCTTGAAGTCCTTAAGCGAGGTGTTTGGTGGAGCTTGTGGTTGATTATTAAGTGCTCCAATTTAAAAGGTTCACCAATTCTTTGAAGCGGGGTTAGCATTGGCGTCGTTGTTATTGTTTGTTGACCCTTCACGGGCTTGGCGATGATTTTGTCTTCTTTAGGCGGCATTTTACGTTAAGAATATATGCTTAATAGGTTTTTATTCAATCTCTTAAACATTTAAGACTTAACTAAAACGTTTAATCATAACTCACTTAACACATCAATTCAAATAAACTTTGACATTCTCATTAAATTCAAAAGTTTTAACATCATAAGATAACATCACTGCTATTTACATCAACTATCCCGAGATAAGGAATCTACAGAATTTAAAACATCAACATATTCCTTTATTTATAATCACATCGGATTTTACATCATTAATTATCAAATAATTTTCACATAATTAAACTAATACTATCACTGTCTGTTAAGGCACTGAATAGCCTTGCTACGTTCCTCTTCCATGATGCGAGACATCGTTCTGTGATCTAGCATATATGATGGTAGATCCTCAAACTGGATTGGATACTTTTTAACTCGATCTTGGACCGAATCCATTGCATTTTGTAGTGTAGAGTATATTTCTTCAAGTTTAGTTTTCTTCGCACGACGATCATCTTCTGTAAGATCAGCACGACGTGACTCTCGTACCCAGCCCTCCTCTGCTATGGCAAGCCTCTTGGAGCTCTCTTTCAGATCCTCCTTCAATTTTTCTTTCTCTGCGGACTTTTCCTCGGTTTAACCCTTCTTGTGAACCAGATCCCACTCCACGTTTCCCAAACGTGTGTGAAGAGTCACAATCTCTCTATTCCTCTGCTCAATAGTAATCTGCTAACTAACCGCCCGCTCAGTCAGATCTCGGACAGTGTCCTGCAACTCTATGTTACGATCATAAAGTGCATCATACATCTCATCATCAATAGAGTTCGGTGGGAACTCCTCTTCTTCCTCAGGATCCTCCTCTGGATCAATCTCAAGCTCATGCTCCTGACTAACAACAGTGATCAAAGGAGATGGCTCTCTCTGCACTAGTTGTTCCCTGATGACATGAATGTCTCGGGCCTCCTCTTCTGTAGGTACTCGGGGTTCCTCCTCCCCAGCTTGACTAGCTCCTCCAACATCCGACATCCTGATGACGAAATTTTAAGTTTTAGTTACTAATCCGTGCTAGCGAACACATAGATTAACACATAAGCACATAAAGTTTTTTTTATTATCTTCAATGAATTCAGAAATTCATTTCTTAGAACTCAATAAGAGTTTACCATCACTATGTTCTCGATCTCCTACAAGGCTACTACCTAAGGTTGTTCCCCCGCCTAAGGTTCATAGCCTACAGCTTTGATACCAACCTGTGACACCCCCAAATCCGGTACTTCTATATCCACAGGATTTGGTGTTCACTGTACAAACATCATCTATCTATCTACCCATAAATAAATGTAAACCATGCAATAGATAGAAATATATAATAAATCTTTCCCCTTATGGGATGACATCAACTGCATAATAAATAAATCCCAGGTTACTCTAACTTTAAATCATCTGTGCGGAAACATAAACAAATATGTCTTAAATAACATCAATTCTAAATATCATTACATAACCACATAAATAATCAGTCTTCATTACTTGTTAATCTTGCCTTTGCATTTACTAGTGGAAGGTTCGTCTGCTCTTTCATTCTTAACTGCAATGTTATTATTACGCAAGAGTGAGCACGATTGCCCACAAGTATAACAATATAACAATGAGTAATAGCATGCGAGAAAAATAATAACTTCGAATATAAAAGCTCAACTTTTGAATCAAGACTGAATAACAAGAATCAAAAGAATTTCTGAGGGTCATAAGACCTTGAACTATGTCCTAGGTTGTCAAGTGTTTATACTTGAAACCTTTAACAATCATAAGACTATGGACTCTTCTTCTCGTACTTAGGGGGATCAGCCCTTATTACCATACTGTGCACAATATCTTATCGCTAAAGCGTAAATAATCCCGTATACAGGGTTGTTCATCTCAGTTTGACATTCAAGTCCGCACCAAAGGAAGTTTGGTTTGGATAATTCATCAAGGGATTCTGAAATTTAGAACGCTCATCAACTATGGACTAGTCGAATCAATAAGGGTTCGCTAGTCTAATAATGTTTAACAGTAAATGAATATTTAACTTGAATAACATCTCAAAAGGTATACAATAGAATAATTATTGTATAACAACATCATGCTTGAAGATTAATAAACTTTAATATCCAAGACAAGCTTGATCAATAATAATGAGAACTTGCTCAATGTCGAAAGAGGAATTAATCAATTTATATAACGATAACAAGTAAGGTTAGGAAACTTGCTCAACAAAAGTTTAGGGTAAGAAACTTGCTCAACGTAAATGTAGAGTTAGAAAACTTGCTCAATGTAACAAGATAAGGTTTAGAAACTTGCCTCGTGCGTAGATTACACGTTAATAAAACTCTTTCTTTGATTTAAATCCTACATATCATTCATGTTCACAACACCAATCAATTATCACGTAATAAACATCACAAGTTAATTCTTTGTCTTACTCAAGTTCATGACTATACTTAGTCAATTACTACACTTATTGTCAAAAATTAAGACTTCACAAACAATAAGGTAACTGTGCATTTGATCATTCAATTCACACGTAATTGTGTTATGGACATGTTAAGAATTTATTTTAACATCTCATTATAGGTCTAACAAGTCTTTATATTCATTAGACTAAGTTACCAACACACTTCTATACTTGAACACTTTAAAAATAAAAATTTTCTGGACATTCTGCTAAGTGGTGCTCAATGCGCCACTTTTTTATCTTGGTCTTGGTATTATTTTACATTGTAATACTATGACTGGTACTTACTGCATCGCATGCGAGAAATGAACTGAGAGAGTTGGCATATACATAAAACCCCAAACTCTGAATTTCAGATTCATGAAGAACACGTAATTTCAAATAAATAAACACTTCTTGAACACTAATTTCATCAAATTACACATACCCACATGTTATAATTCATACATAATCATTACCCAACATTTATAGAGCGATTTAACCCATTACAACACATAATTACATAATTAAATCATGCAAATTGTACTGTTCTTGATGTTCTTGAAGTTTTGAACATAAATTCTAAAATTCAAAGCCACAGATTCGATATAAGACCAAATCCAACCATTCAAATTTTGTTTTGTTCATTTTATCAAGCATAATCATACAAGTGTGTGAATTTTGCAAAACAATTTATGTTTGACATATTAAAAATACGTATAAGGCCATATGGCCATATATATACTACGAAATCTTTTCTTTGTATAATTTCATGGCGAAGATATGGAAACCCATATAATATATATTAAAACATGCTATGATGTTATATTAACACATAATCATATAATTCCTACTCTTTACAATTAACATAGACCTTACAGAGTTTTGAAAGCCATTTTTATCAAAACTTAAATAATGTAAAATATGAGAATTGGGTTGGGGAAAAATTACCCAAAGCGTAGAATATAACTTTTGTAGAAGGTGAAATTCTTCTCAACTGTTCTTCAATCAGACACTCAAAATCTCCTTAACAATTTTCTAAATTCTCAAACTCTCTCTTTTCCCTCTCTGTTTAATGCCAGACTTAGCCAAAAAAAATGAAAAGAAAGAAGACGTATAAATAAAAGAATGATCTGACGCGTTGATGGTCAGTTACCCAGTCATGGGTTAACTGCCCATAACCTCCCTTAGTGCCATGTTTGGCTAGCAAGAAAATAATTCAAAAACATTTAATTTAATAAAACATTATCATATAGTTTAAATAATGTCACTCCTTTATAAAATAAATCAATATCTTATTTAATTTACTTTAAATAAAATATAATGATTTCTCAATAATGCACATAGTCACATAATTAAATTCTCTCATTTAATAATAATATCAATTATTAATTCTCTAATTAATAATTAAATTAATTAAAATAATATCAGGCTTATTAAATATTTCTTTCAATACAATAAGCTCACATAATCACATACTTCGAATAATAAAAATTCTCCACATTAATTTAATAAATATAACACATATAATTAAATTAATCTACCACAACTTCATCAATTAATCATTTAATCTAATAATTAATTCATCAAAAATATTTATTCAATCCAATAAATATTTAAAATTAAATCACAAAGTCTCGGGCTCACGACGGCGTTGTTTCTCTCCTTCTTCTAGCGGAAATCTTCATTGTTTAAAACCTATTAGATCATCGTTCATCCACATTAAAAATTTCAAACTTATCTCAACCTCTTTTAAAACAACACATAATATATCTTAATAAATAATGATGTATTTATTCATTTATTACATCACCACACCACAAAATATCCTCACTGCTATTTATATTATTTATCCTGTAATAATAAAATTTTAGGATCACTTGATGATCCATCACATACCAAAGATAAATCTCAACCTATACAGAAAATAAAATACTTAATTCTAAGTCCCATCATCCGCTTGGCCTTCTTCAACTTGTCTTCAACACGATCTATGCATTTAGAAGCCTTCACCCACGTGTCTTCAGCTCTCGCACGCTTTCCTGAGTTCTTTCCCCAGTCATTCCTGTGAAATCTCATTCCCAGCTAATAACTATCCTCTTTAATATTCCGACTAAGCTAATATACGCTCTATATCTGCATGTTGTATAGTAAGGTCTTGAGTCGCGACATCTTCTTGCTCTAACGTGGCTTGGTGCTTTACGGCTTGACCTTCTAATTTCTCGACCCTTTTTTTTTATAACTCAATGTTATGACCATACACTTCATTTGAGAAGTCCCCCTCCTCATACTCATCCTTCACCTTGTTCACCTCAAATTTATCCTCGCATTCAAACTCAAGCTCATACCCAAGTGCTACAACATAAAACAATGGGTATGGCTTTCCCAATACATACCATACTAAGACTGTATGAACTTCTAAGGGATCCTAATCCCTATCTTCTTTCATCAGTCATTCAGGCAACAAAGTTTTAACAACCCCACAACTTGGTATGTATAATACTTGCTACTCCTAAGTACTTGTGAGCACATAAGTCATTAACACATAAGCACATAAAGTCTTTTATCATTTTATCCTCAATGAATTTCCCTCAATTCATTCCTTAAAACTCGATAAGAGTTTATCACCTCTATATTTTCGATCTCCTAGAAGGTTATAGCCTAAGGTTTCCCCTCCTAAGGTTCATAACCTAAGGCTTTGATACCAACTTGTGACACCCCTAAATCCGGACACTTCATCCCCATGGATTTGGTGTTCACTGTCCAATTAAATCATAACTAACTACCTATAAACCAAGGATATAATTAAACTCAAAAGTTTAAACAAAAAATCTCCCATTAAAGGGTTACATAATCTCAAATAAATCCCAGGTCATCTAACCTTTATTACAATCATCAACGGAAAATTAAAACATGTTCATAAATAAATCTATTACATAAGCTTCATAAATAAAATATAAATTAAACATTTTCATCTAATCAAGCACTTTGTCATTGCCCTTGCTTGTAGAAAGCTCTTCAAACTTCTTAACCTCATCTGCATTGTTTTGTGCAAGAGTGAGCAAATAATTGCCCACGAGAAGGATATTATACAATAACATTTTATGAATGACAATTAACAGAGCTTTCAATGGTAAAGTGTTCTTACCGGAATAATAAACTTTAATTCAACAGCTATGAGTTCAAAGGAATAATGAACATTTAAGTTAACAATAGATAACAACATCTATGAATACACTGAGGGTCACAAGACCACGAACTCTATTCTAGGTTTCCAAGTATTTCTACTTTAACCTTTAATAGTCTAAAAGACCATAATCATCATATATGTCCTAGGTTCACAGGTGTTTCTACTGTAACCTTTAACAGTCTAAACGACTATATGGACCATCATTCCGTACTCCAGGTGATCAGCCCTTTGTACTATGTATTGCGCAAACATTTTAACGCTATTGCGTAGCTCTAAAATAATCCCCTAATATAGGGTTGTTCATCTCAGCTTAGATTATCAGGTTCCGAACCAAAAGAAGTTTGGTTGGGAATTAACTTCAAAGGAAGTCTAGATTTTAAAACGCTCATCAACCAAGTACTGGTTGAATCAGATAGGAACCAATAACTATTCAAGGGTTTGACTATAATATCTTCATGAATAAGATATATCGATGAATCAATAAGGGTTAGAGTATTAACAATTTCTAAGTGGAACAAATGTTATCATTGACAACATGCTTTCAAAGTTGTGTGAGTACATAAACAAACTAAAGGAAGTTTGGTTTGGGTAGACTTCAAGGGTAATTTAAAGTTTAGAACATTCATCAACTAAGGATTAGTTGAATCAGTAAAGAATCGCTAAGCAACTTAGAGTTCTGTACAATAATATAATATAGTACAATGATATTGAAAAACGAAGATCAAACAACAGTTATTAGTAGCTGAATAAACACACTTCTTACAATAATAATATAGACTTTGAATAAAGAGATAAAGATTAACTAACTTGCTCAACAATAAATGAGTATAGACTTTGAATAACCAAGGTAATCTCGATTGGAATAAAGAAACAAAGATTAACTAACTTGCTCAACAATAAATGAGGGTTAAAGAACTTGCATGACAATAAATCATTAAACAAGAGATTATAAATAGGGAATTTGCATAAGTATAACATAACAGTGAAAAGTAACCTTGCTGAATAATAAAGTAGCAAAGGTTAGGGAACTTACCTCGTGCATAGGTTAAACAATCACTACTCACGTTCACCCCAAGTCCTACACATACCATACGTATCGAAAATACACATTAGTTACACTAATATTACCTTTATGAGTTGCTTTCTTACTTTTAGTATAGCTACTAACTAAGTTTAAGTTTAAATCACATCTTTTCACGAACATTACATTTTAGCTTTATTACAACTACTAAAGTGATCATGTCATTGCACCACATACACATTAACAACTTGATACAACATCCTATTACATGTCTAACATGTTATCATTAAGTTATACTAATACACAAAGGACTGCACTTGCATTCGCGCATCCCGACGCCATCTGATTGGCTGTAAATACACAACATCCTAATGATGGCCATTTTGACCCTTCATAACAATTTCAAATTGAAAACCTTAAACAATAAAAGTTATAGGCATATTCTTCCTCTTTCCGAATCATTTTGAATCACCTCAATCAGAGTTCGTATGAAGAAGTTATGTCCATTTTAGTAAACTATGTTTTGTTAGTTTTTTTCCAAAAATCAGCTGGCAGACATTTCTCCCCGTAGGGGTGGGAGGTTTTGCATCGGGGAGGTGGCCAAGGCAGGGGTCCCTCTCGCAAGAATTGCAATTTATGCTTGTAACTCTACGGAAAGCCAAATTAGGCCTCCAAGCTCCTTTCTAACAACCATACCAACCTATATAAGGTGTAATAGGTTTACAGAAACATAATCTAATGTTTTATAATGCGTTTCTAGCCATCTAAAAAACATAAACATCTAAATTACAACCATTAATTTTCACTATTTTTGCTAAAACTTCACTTTTGACATTTTCAGTGAAAATCATCACTATGCTTGTGTTTTTCAACCGAAATAGTTAATTCAAAGTACCTTGTTTATGTTTACTCATCCTCTTTCAACTTCAATAGTCAATTTATAAATTAAATAACTAATTAAACCTTAATTTAACTTTAAACTAAGCCATATTCATATATATTCATATAAACTCACTGTAATATGGTTTTCTTCACAAATTACATACATAACATGAATTCATTGACTATACTCATTTACAAACTCATGAAAACAGTTTCACAACAACTAATTTATCATATAAAACTATATATAACAAATAATTCATCCTCTACAAAGATTTTACAGAGAATTTTGGGAAGAGAAAACTAAAACTTTAAAAATAAAAGAATTAAGATAATATCTTAGTTTTAGAAGATGATAACTTTCCCTTTGATCAACAATCTCCTTTTCCCCAATTCTTCTCTCAAAGCTTCTCTAGAATTCTCTCAAGTTTTCTCTCGATTTTCTTCTTCTCTTCTTTTTCTTCTGAGTCTTTCTTCTCTATTCTAACTTAATACTAGAATATAACGTATAATAATAATATAGGTATTAAGTATATAATATAATTATAACTTTAACTGACATCAGTGATAATATTATTTGAAAATCAAAACCCATAAGGCTTGTTTGGCTAGTTAATTAAAAATAACCCATTAAATCTTACACCTTGTTTGGTAAACATATTTAAATTAAGGATTAATATGCATTAAGCCTTATTTGGCAAAACCGAATTAAACTCCTTTAATTTATTTTAATAACTCCTTTATAATAAGGTTATTTGTCACACTTTTATCTAATTAAATTTTTAATAATTAATTTAATTAATTCTAATAACAATTTATTAAATTATTTTAACAAATAAATCAATACAACATAATTATAATTTTCTTTATAATTATAACTTTATTTAATCAACTAACACATCATTTTAATTACAAATTCAAATTAAAATATAATAGTTCATTTATTCATTATAACTCTCTAATTTAATTATTAAATTATATTAGTATATTATCTCATAACAATTAATTTTCTTAACCCTTAATTATTTACTTAACAAATAATTCACCAAAGTAAATCAAATCAATTTAAACAAATATCTATTCAATGATAAACATATCCATTAAATATTTATATAATTTAATAAATATTTAAAATTACAATTTAAAATTTTGGATTGTTACATTAACAAGATAGAAAAGGCGTTCGTAATTGCTAGGGTAGATGAGGGGCAAAAGACCGCTTTAGCCACTTATATGATGAAAGGGGAGGCTAACTTTTGGCGGGAGGTGAATCAAGCTAGGGCAGGAGAAGGAGTAGTTACTTGGGCTAGGTTTAAAACTCTATTTTTCGAAAACTATCTCTCAGCTAGTATGCAGGCTAGGATGGAGGTGAAATTTCTACAATTAAAGCAAAAGAACATGACTGTTGTAGAGTATGCCGCAAATTTTAATGAGTTGGCTAGGTTCCCTCCGCATCAAGTTAATACGGAGGCTAGGAAGGCAAGGAGGTTTGAGCTGGGCTTAAAACCCTGGCTCTACAACAAGGTGGCGGTGTTGCAGATTAATACTTTTGCAGCAATCATGGAAAAGGCTATCATAGCTAAGGAGGGGAGTGAGGCAATGAGCCTCTACAACAAGGAGAAGAAGAACAAATGTGACGCCCCTAAAATAGGTATACATCACCTATGTTGAGTGGCCAAATGCATGGTACAAAATTCAAATACAACTTAGTAATACAACTGTCGTGTAAAATACGACAAAACATAAACTGGGGGTTTTAATACGAATATTATCTTCTAGATAATATCCATTCAATCTTAATACAGTTATAATCACACTATTTCACAGAATAGTGAGAACTACTAATGCAACCATCTGGACCGTCAATCCATTCCACGACTAGTCCTAGCTATATTTTCATTTCCTGAAGAGAACAGTGAAAGAAAGGGTGAGGTCAACTAGCCCAGTAAGAAATATTATGACTAACATAATGCAGAATAAATTATCCTTAGCCTCCAACAGTATAACAACTGGTAGAATATAACAAACATCAAGTTTAACTGCAGCGGATCAACCAATCCATTAGAAGAGTCAAGTAGAGAATAAAATCTACAATCTTCTATGATTAAAAAGGTTTTAAATCACGTTTATCGCTGAGACTCGGCTTAATAAATAATCCACATCATCCCTATACTACGGCTAAGGATATTCATTAGTATCACAACCATAAATTATCCATGCACTTCGGGCCAAGGATATTCGTGTATTCATCAATGGTCATGATTATGCCATAAAACAATTCATCTTTGCACCCTTGGCCGAAGAGAATCCATGGCCATAATCATACCAAAAGCTGTCCATCAATGCACTACGGGATAATGAGGACTTTTTCCACATCATTTGTTACATTACAGTCATGATTATATCGAATAATCCCTAGTCATAATCATACCAAGTCCATCTATGCACTACAGGCCACAGATGACTTTCAACATAATATAAACATGAGGATGATGACAATGACATAATAATTCAATAAAACAAGTTCAAGAATAAATTTTAAAGATTTAAAAATTAATTTAACTAGGAACCAATAACGTCCAAATTGTCAACATGATACTGCTTTGTGGAATAAAAAAATTCAATAACGCTCAAAAGAATATTTCCATGAAAAGATACTGGATGAAGCACAAAAATCCAGGATATTCTACTAATTTCATGGAGTATAGAAGCCAAAACTTTAACCAACTGAGTATAATAGAATATATGAAACTGCAAATGGATTTTCGCCCGCTATGCGGTAATCCACGTAGGTGATCATTTCCATAATTTAATAAGGAATGAATACAAAGGATTATTCACCACGTCGTGTGGTAATCCACATGACATGTTATTCCAACAGAGTAATAAAGAATGGAACCGAATTATAGGTAATCCGTATGCATGGGATATTCAAATGTAATAATAAAGAATGGAACCAGGTCATACATAATCCGCACAGATAGGATATTCCAACAGAATAATAAAGAATGGAACCAGGTCATGCGTACTCCGCACATACAGGATGTTCCAACCGAATAATAGAGAATGGAATAACAATAGCTCTCTTCATGAATACGAAAGAAATAATACCCCTTATCTTAAAAAGAAGAGTATTCCGACGGATAGGGCGGGGATATACTTGAAGAAAACTTGCACTATCTTCTACGCTCAAAGCTTTCTTAAACTCTAAAGAAATATGCTCAAAATTATAGAAGAAGAATTCGATGAATTTTTGGTGTGTTTTTCAATTCTAACTAAGCATCCTATTTATAAGAGAATAGAAAGGATACTATGCAATAAAATATAATATATTCTATTTATAATTATATAATAAAATAAAATTTATAATATATAAATATATATATATATATTATTTAAAATCTAATAAAACAAATAACTTTATAAAATTATTACATTTTATATAAAAAGATTTTACTATGCAAACATTATGCGAGCACTATGCAAATACTATGCATAATAAAATATAATATATTCTATTTATAATCAAATAAAACAAAACTTTATAAAAAGTATTCTATTTTATATAAAAGATTTTACAATCTGCAAACACTATCGCGAGCAATTATGCAAACATTATGCATAATAAAATATAAGATATTCTATTTATAATCAAATAAAACAAAACTTTATAACAATTATTCTGCATTTTATATAAAAAGTTTTCTATTTTATTACATTTATAATAATAATAAAACAAAATTCATATATATAATATATATATATATATATATATATATATATAAACTTTCGTGACTTCCCAGATTCCCCCCCCCCCGTCCATTTTCTTCGCATGGGTTTACATGTGGCCCCGTCCATTTTCTACCGATTATTTTGAAAAATGGGCAAATGGGGGTCCATAAAATAAGTAAAATTTCATAAAAATCACTTTAATAATTTTAACAACATTTATCACCTTTATTATAATTCACAATATTAATCAACCAGGTCTTTCCCAGGAAAGAGGGGACTTTCCAATAAGGATTTCTCCCAATTGGCGCGCCATTAGATTATCTAATCTCTCCTTGACAGAACTTCTAGACATCGTTAATATTGAAAATAATAATATTAATAACTTTGTCGTCTCAATTATTGATTTAATAATATATAAAATGTCGACAATAATTGAATCAAATAACGTGAGATACTATGCTACAATTACTGTAGCAATAATTGAAAAAAACTGAGTGACTTCTCACGTAAGCATTAATAATCAATACCGTGTGCTACTATGCAACCACGCGTATTACTTTACTTTTAACACCGGGTGTTTCAACAGTTAACGGTAAAACTTCCGTCGTTATTTTCATAAAATATTTTTGTCGTTTTCTCAATCCGATAATAATTCCGTTGCGGGGTCCACCAATAATTGTGTCGTTGTACGAATATTCCCTGTTAAAACGAATATTCCCCGACCAATCGAATATTATATAACAACTTGCTTACTTTGCAAAATTTATAAATAATTCCCACAACTATAACATTATATCAAATTCACACCATAATATTCAAAAAATATTTTGAGAAATTTAAATCTTTATTCATAAAATCTGGGGTCTCACAATCTCCCCTCCTTATGAAATTTTGCCTTCGAAATTTACGTACGTACCTGGTATTCCGAAGAGGTGAGGATACCTTGACTTCATTTCAGATTCTAACTCTTGAGGTATAACCTTTGAGTGTCGAATGTGATCCTTCTTATCCAAAATTTTAACATGTATCTCCTTATACGTTAAATCTTTTGCTATCTCATCTGGTTCTAAATCAATAATGTGGTTCGCGTTGTCCACATATTTACGTAACATCGATACAAAAAAAAACATTATGAACACGCAACATACTTGGCGGTAAAACGAGTTTATAGGCCACAGTTCCTACTCGATCGAGGATTTCAAATAGGCCAATTTAATCGAGGGTTGAGATAACGCCTTCTTGAACCTTCTTTTTCACATTCATCAGCTCCGGGTGTGTAGCTTGAGCGGCTTTAACATTATCGATTAAAGTCGATTCTAATCGTATATTCGTTATCTTCACATAGGTTCGTATATTCGCACTTGTAAACGCATACGATCTTCTACTCAACGCGTCAGTTACCACGTTCGCTTTTCTTGGATGGTATTGAATGGTATGTTCGTAATCTTCAACAGCTCGAGTCAACGTCTTCAGTGCATGTTACGTTCCTTTTAGTTGAAGAAATAATTAAGTGTTTTAGAAATGTGTTTTGTACTGGGGTCAATACAAAATTCGATTTCACGCTTTGGTGTAGGCCAAGAAGTCTTCAGGAATACGTCAAGAAAATTATTAACGATAGAAATATCATTCAAAATTGTGATCCCCATCCAAGACTTGGATAACACGTCACATTGATACTTATCAATTTGCCACCGTTATTCACGATGTCTCATTACAGAAAGTCTGGCTTCGGTGCATTTCACACAAGGAAGTCACCAGCGAAAGGCTCGGGGCTCTTTACTGATGGCTTGATATGATAATGATTGACTTTAGTGGTTTGGTTGCTTGAATTCGCATAACAGGTTGGTTAGGAATATGAAAACTAACAACCTTATGAAAAGCATGATGAGTAGTTAACCAATCGATTCCTAAAATCACATCAAAGGAAAGTATTTTCAAAGAGATAAGATCGACAGGTAACGTGAAAGTGTCAATTTGAATCAACAAGATTTATAAACAGTGGAGGTAACGAAGGTTTCTACTAATGAAGTTTCAATCGATAAGTCAAAGTCTAACTTCTCTGGGGTCAAATTTTAATGTTGAGCGCAAGCAAGAGAAATAAAAGAATAGGTAGAACCGGTATCACATAAGGTAAAGACCTCGCAAGAGTTTATGATTAACTTACCCATAATAACCTCGTTCGGGTTCCTCAATAAACGCTCTCACTTAAACTACCGGCTTTTACTTGTCTGGGACGTCGTTTGGCATCACTATCCTAGTTGAACTTGACTTCACTACACGACAAAATCGAGCTAGGTGACCTTCTCTTCTGCAATTAAAACACGCTTTGGGTTGTTGTATATAGTTTGGACTGATATGTCCCTCCCCTCCGCATTTGAAGCATATGATAGGTGGTCGTTCTCCTTCCTTAACAACGGGTGCTGATGATGACGTCTTTCCATCATTGTTGAATCTCCTCTTCTTAAAATTTCCACTCCTATTATCTTGGCCATGATTACCACCTAAGTGGTTACTATTCTTGGCATTATAATTTCCCCCACGATGGTTATCATTGTTCTGATGGTTGTTGTTATCGGTATAATTATTATCGTGTTATTGGTCGTTACCTTTTGGTTGTGCTGACTCATTATCGCACTCCACTAACTGAGCCCTATTCACAAAATCTGAATATAAACAAAGTTTGTGAGAAATGAGGTATTGACGTATTTTGGGTTTCAAACCTCTTAGAAATATTTGCGTCATTCGCTCCTCATTATCAACCAAATGGGACGCAAACCGGGACAACTCAGCAAACTTGGCTTCGTACTGTGATACGGTCATGTTGTTTTGCTCTAGCTTGATGAACTCTACCTCTTTCATGTGACGAATACTTTCGAAAAAGTACTTGTCATTGAACAATTCTTGGAACTTCTCCCAAGTCATCTTTAGTGCGGCAGGTTGAATACGCTTTACAGATTCCCACCAGTAATCTGCCTCTGCTCGCAACATGAAGGTGGAAAAAGGAACCTTTTGCTCCTCAGAGCATCCCAAGACATCAAATATCTTGCAGATCTGCTTTATCCACGTCTCCGCCTTAAGTGGTTTTGGCTCTCCAAAAAACTCCGGTGGTCCCAGTTCCTTGAACTGCTTAGCGGTGACCGTCCGAGAGTTGTCAGTGTTTCCACCTACATTTTGGACAGGAGCCACTCTTGCCTGATGTTGCATGAATTGCATAAAGCCTCTGAACATTCCATCGTTCATCATTTGGTCAGTGTTGTTGTTTGCATGAGGATTGTCGCCTTCCTGATGCACATTATCCTGATTATTGATTTGTGGAGACTAAACGGTCTCCTGTGCTCCATTGCTATTCTCAACATTCTCGGATGTTATTTTCAAATACTGCCACAAAAAAGGGTTAATTAACATATCACATATTATCCCTATACTCTGACCGACCAAATAAATACCAAATAAACTTAGGTAGGTCATACTAGCGAAAGAATTCCCCGTCTCTCCCCTCCTAGTTCTTATATCACATCTCAGCCAGGGATCATATTCCTAAGCTTTGATACCAACTATGACGCCCCCAAATTAGGTATACATCATCCATCTTGAGTCGCCAAATATATGGTACAACATTCAAATACAACTTAGTAATACAACTGTCGTGTAAAATACGACAAAACATAAACTGGGAGTTTTAATACGAATATTGTCTTCTAGACAATATCCACACTCAAATTCAATCTTAATACAATTATTATCACACTATTTCACAGAATACTGAGAACTACTAATGCAACCATCTGGACCGTCAATCTATTCCCCGACTAGTCCCAACTATATTTTCATTTCCTGAAGAGAACAGTGAAAGAAAGGGTGAGCTCAACTAGCCCAGTAAGAAATATTATGACTAACATAATGCAGAATAAATTATCCTTAGCCTCCAACAGTATAACAACTGGTAGAATATAACAAACATCAGGTTTAACTGCAGCGGAAAAATCAATCCATTACAAGAGTCAAGTAGAGAATAAAATCTACTATCTTCTATGATTAAAAAGGTTTTTCATCACTTTTATCGCTGAGACTCAGCTTAATAAATAATCCACATCATCCCTACACTACGGCCAATGATATTTTTTAGTATCACAACCACAAATTATCCATGCACTACGGGCCCAGGATATTCGTGTATTCATCAATGGTCATGATTATGCCATAAAACAATTCGTCTTTGCACCCTTGGCCGAAGAGAATCCATGGCCATAATCATGCCAAAAACTGTCCATCAATGCATTACGGCCCAATATGGACTTTTTCCACATCATTTGTAACATTACGGTCATGATTATACCGAATAATCCCTGGTCATAATCATATCAAGTCCATCTATGCACTACAGGCCACAGATGACTTTCAACATAATATAAACATGAGGATGATGACAATGACATAATAATTCAATAAAACAAGTTCAAGAATAAATTTTAAAGATGTATAAATTAATTTATCCAGGAACCAATAACGTCAAAATTGTCAACATGATACTGCTTTGTGGAGTAAAAAAATTCAAGAATGCTTAGAAGAATATTTTCATGAAAAGATACTAGATGAAGAGCAAATATCCAGGATATTCTACTAATTTCATGAAGCAGGTCATGCGTAATCCGCACAGACAGGATGTTCCAACATAATAATAAAGAATGGAATAACAATAGCTCTCTTCATGAATACGAAAGAAATAATACCCCTTACCTTAAAAAAAAGAGTATTCCGACAGGTAGGGCGGGGATATACTTGAAGAAAACTTGCACTATCTTCTACGCTCAAAGCTTTCTTAAACTCTAAAGAAATACGCTCAAGATTATAGAAGAAGAATTCTCTGAATTTCTAGTGTTTTTTTTAATTCTAACTAAGCACCCTATTTATAGGAGAATGAAAATGATACTATGCAATAAAATATAATATATTCTATTTATAATTATATAATAAAAAAATTTATAATATATATATATATATATATTGTAACAACCCCAAAATAGGTCCATTCCATCCAACCTATTCTGAGTCGTTAAATATATGGTACAGAAATAACTACAACTTTATTACAACAATTGTCGTGCAAAATACAACAACACATATGCTGTGAGTTTGGATACCAATATATACCAAATGTAACTCTGGACACCAACTTGGATAACACGTCACCATGACACCTTACATAAAGGTACAAATAAAAGCTGTTTTAGAAATTAGAATCTTTGGGAAGTGCTCAAAGAAACCTTCGTACATGGGAGGCCATGCTTTTAGGTTATGGTAGATATCATATGGCCCGCGTAATTATCCTTGGTTAACCCAATAAACCCCAAAGAAAAACGAGAAGATTACTATCATATTCTTCCCAATGGTGAGTCTTTTCTTGACATATCATTATCTCCATTGTCTCTAATTGGGTATTATACTCCAAACAAACACCAAGATTATATAGGTAGTGCTTGTAAATATACTCAGCAAGTGGATGTGCACAACCATGTCTTATGATAACACGAGGTTGTATGTCATTAGACATCTTGTATGATAGTGACAAAACACCCTTCCAAGTTAGATTCACCTCACCTCAACATCTATAGACCACCACTCTATTCCTCGCTATCCCCGCTCGACCCGCCTACACCTTTATTACCTGAAAGGAATTGTGAAACAAAAGGGTGAGCACAACTAGCTCAGTAAAGAATATTATGACTAAAGATAAATAAATTATCAATAGTCTTCATCAGTAATAAATCAGAGATTTAGAACATATGGTAGATGATAAAACTTTTCAACCATAGTTGCGGTGAACGAAAGCAATCCATTAAAAGAGTCAAATAGACTATAAAGTCTAGTCCTTGTCTTCTCCGCGTTAAAAGTCCACCAACAATATTTTATCCTCAGTAACATCAATCAGCAGTTCCTTTCCACAATCATATGAATAACTCATAATCATAATTGTGATTCTAAATTCCTCTTCTCATCCGGGACGAAGATAATTTTCATCACTGTCTTTACGAAACATCAAATATCATGGTTATACCAAATCACAGTTTCTCGTTCATAATCATACTAATAAATTCATCTTTGCACCACTACCAAAGATATTCATCAACAGATTCATCTTTACACTACAAAGCTAAAGATATTCAACAACCGAGTCATCTTTGCATTACAAGCCAAAGATATTCATCAATAATTCATCTTTGCACTACAAAGCTAAAGATATTCAACAACGGGTCATCTTTGCATTACAAGCCAAAATATTCATCAATAATTCATCTTTGCACTACAGGCTAAAGATATTCAACAACGGGTCATCTTTGCATTACAAGCCAAAGATATTCATCAATAATTCATCTTTGCACTACAGGCTAAAGATATTCAACAACAGGTCATCTTTGCATTACCAAAGAAAAGATATTCATCAATAATTCATCTTTGCACTACTGACTAAAGATATTTAACAAACAGTCATCTTTGCATTACGAGCAAAAGATATTCATCAATAATTCATCTTTGCACTACTCTGGCTAAAGATATTCAACAATGAGATCATGTTCATTTAAACACTGTTCATCTTTGCACTCTACAAAGCCAAAGATATTCTTCAGAAATCATTCATCTTTGCATTGGTTTTATCCACGTCCAAAAATACCTCAAAAATAATCATAGTGGTGTAAAATTCAAGAATGATCAAAACATGGATACAATCAAAGCTAGTATCCAGAATAGATATTTTAGACGAAAAGAAAAATTTTCATTTTTGGTGAATAGTCAAAAGTATTCGTGAATAGTGTCAGATATCGTGAATAAGGCCGTATCGTGAATAGTAACTCAAACACTAAAAGATAGAAATTCCACAAAAAAAACATCTTCACGCTTCATGAATAGTACTCGTGAATAGTAACTCGTGAATAGTAACTCATGAATAGTAACTCGTGAATAGTAACTCATGAATAGTAACCCCGACATGAAAAAGTTCCAAATTTGATAAAAGTACCAACCAATATTTCAAAGATAATGATATTGAAGAATTAATATCATTTGAGAAGAAAATAACATCCCTTACTATCCCTTACCTCAAAAAGCAAAGACTTACGGCGGGATATCGGATATGATGATTTGAAGGAAACTTGCAATCGATGAATATTAACTCACCAAGTATCTAAATACTCACAAATTACACTCAATAATCTAGAGAGAGAAAAGAGAAAACTTTGTTTACGGTGTGATTTTCAATTCTAACTTAGCCCTCTATTTATAGGAAAATGTTAGCCCAGCCAAGGCAGACTTGACACCGCTACACGATGGCTTTACTCGCTACTATTCCACCCACCAAAAATCAGCCATCTTCCCAACAACCAAGAGTGGGGCTCACTCAATTCTAGAATTTTCCACCAAAACCTAATTTCCGAATCGGTTACCTCTTAAAATTCATAACAAATCATACGTTCATTTTAACGGTTCAAAATTGGTGGACATATACTCAACTTATATATGTATAACATATCCAAAAATTACAACGATCCAACGGTCGGATCAAAATTTATAACTCATGCAATATAGTGAAGAACACCGATTTTTTGGACTATTAGTCCTTGGACCGATTTCATTCAAAATTTCACCACGAAATATCTACAAAGAATTTTGGGTGATTCAAATTTCTGATTAGCTTACTTCTAGGGCTTTCTTTTGATATATGGCTCATCTCTTAACTCATTATACACAAAGAGTTATGGATTTTACAAAATCAAGTAATAAACTAATTTTACGAAAATCCCATATTTTGTTCTCCATTTCGACAAATACCGATAAAACACCTCATCATTAATTCCTTCACTTATAACCACATAAATAAATCCATCATTTATATCCACATCAAATAAATATTTTCTTATCCTATGAATCAATAATTAATTATTCACAAATAATATTACGAGAATCACATTTATGACAACGGTAGCCGCTCCTCGGAAAGGGGGCTTTCAATAAGAATTTCTCTCTTCTTCTGGCGCCGCAATTAGGTGACCAAACCTCTCCTTGATGAACTTTCTAGACATTGCCAATAATGCTATCTAATAATATTATTCAAATAATATGAATTATTGATCGATAATGGAAATATTGTGCGTTGATAATTATTGAACAACAATAATATAAAATATCAACACGACAATTATTGAATCAATAAAATAAAATATTGAGCAGTAATTATCGTAACAATTATTGAGTAGTGCCTTCTCACGTAAGAATCAATAATTGAAAAAATCTTGTGCAATCTACCGTGTAGCTCTTTGTGCAACAA
Source organism: Panax quinquefolius (assembly GCA_020205615.1). NCBI lineage: Eukaryota > Viridiplantae > Streptophyta > Magnoliopsida > Apiales > Araliaceae > Panax > Panax quinquefolius. The sequence goes on from CM035159.1 coordinate 93,399,671, forward strand.
CGCGTATTACTTTACTTTACCAAGGGTATTCAACAAATGTTAATTAGCAGAACGATTACGTAGTTATTTATAAAAACTTAGTTTTGTCGTTTTCTTCATCCAATGAGTTATTACGTTATGGGGCCCACAAATAGTAGTCTGCCGTCGTACGAATATTCCCAAATGGAAAAGAATATTCCACGACCAAACGAATATTCCCCAAAAATAATGAATACTTTATACCCCTTGCAGTATTTTGAAAAAAATTTCATATATCACCCTTAACTTTAACTTTTATCAATTTAACCATTTTCTTGAATAGAAAAATTGAATACTTTTATTTCATAAAATTAAAGGGTCTTACATATATATTATTTAAAATCTAATAAAACAAATAACTTTATAAAAGTATTACATTTTTATATAAAAAGATTTTACTATGCAAACATTATGCAGGCTGTAAGACCCCAACTTTTATGAATAAAGATGATTTTTCTATAAATATCATTTTTGAATATTATGGAATGAATTTGATATAATGTTATAGTTGTGGATAATATTTATAAATTTTGCAAAGTACGCAAGTTGTTATATAATATTCGATTGGTCGGGGAATATTCGTAATCTGCACAGACAGGATGTTCCAACATAATAATAAAGAATGGAATAACAATAGCTCTCTTCATGAATACGAAAGAAATAGTACCCCTTACCTTAAAAAAAAAGAGTATTCCGACGGGTAGGGCGGGGATATACTTGAAGAAAACTTGCACTATCTTCTACGCTAAAAAGCTTTCTTAAACTCTAGAAGAAGAAATAAACGCTGTGATTATAGAAGAAAGAATTCTACGAATTTACAATTGTGTTTTAATAAAATATAAGCATTCTATTTTATAATTATAGAATATATATATTTATATAAAATAATATCCTTTCCATTCTCCTATAAATAGGATGCTTATTATAATTGAAAAACACACCGTAAATTTAGAGAATTCTTCTTCTATAATCTTTGAGTTTATTTCTTTTAAGTTTTAAGAATTTTGAGCGTAGAAAGCAAAGATAAGTTTTTTCAAGAATATCCTCGCTTTGAACCAAATCAGGAATACTCTTCTTTTTAAGGTAAGTGATATTATTTGTTGTACTCGTAAGAGATATTATTTCTTTCGTATTCATTAAGAGAACTTCTGTTATTCCATTCTTTATTATTCTATTGGCATAAACTGTATACGCGGACTACCCTATACTTTGTGAAATTCTTCTGTTATTCCATTCTTTATTATTATGTTAGAATAACCTGTCTATGTGAAGTACCGCATACATGGTGAAATTCTTCTGTTATTCCATTCATTACTATTCTGTTGGAACATCATGTCTCTGCATTTACGCATGACCTGGTTCCGTTATTTATTATTCTGTTGGAATATCCTGTCTGTGCATTTACGCATGACCTGGTTTAATTATTTATTATTCTATTGGAATATCCTGTATGTGTGTTTACGCATGACCTGGTTCCGTTATTTATTATTTTGTTGGAATAACCTGTCTGTGCGGTCTATCGCATGCCTGGTGTTTTCTTTTGTTAATCCATTCTTTATTATACTCAGTTGATTAAAGTTTTGGCTTTTATACTCCATGAAATTAGTGGAATATCCTTGATATTTGACCTTCATCCAATATCTTTTCATAGAAATATTCTTCTGAGCATTCTTGAGTTTTACCCCACAAAGCAGTATCTTGTTGACAATTTGGACGTTATTGGTTCCTGGATAAATTAATTCTTGAACTTGTTTTATTGAATTCTTATTTCATTGTCATCATCCTCATGTTTATACTATTTTGAAAGTCATCTGTGGCCGGTAGTGCATAGATGGACTTGGTATGATAATGACCAGGGATTATTCGGTATAATCATGACCGTAATGTTATAAATGATGTGGTAAAATTCATCATTGGCCCGTAGTGCATTGATGGATAGTTTTTGGCATTATCATGACCATTGATGAATACACAAATATCCTTGGCCCGTAGTGCATGGATAATTTGTGGTTGTGATACTAATGAATATCCTTGGCCGTAGTGCAGGGATGATGTGGATTATTTATTAAGCTGAGTCCCAACGATAAAAGTGATGAAAAACCTTTTAAATCATAAAAGATAGTATATTTTATTCTCTACTTGACTCTTTTAATGGATTGCTTGTTCCACTGCAGTTAAACTTGATGTTTGTTATATTGTATCAGTTTAACACTGTTGAAGGCTAACGATAATTTATTCTTCATTATCTTAGTCATAATATTTCTTACTAGGCTAGTTGAGCTCACCCTTTTACTTTCATTGTTCTCTTCAGGAAATGAGAACATAGCAGGGACTAGTCGGGGAACGGAGTGACGTTCCAGAAGATAGCATTAGTAGTCCTCACTATTCTATGAAATAGTGTGTTATTAAATGTATTGAGGACTTATTTTGAGTTTAAATACTGTCTAGAAGACAATATTTGTATTAAAACTCACAACTCATGTTGTATATTTAAGATTCTATTTGTATTATGTACCATGTATTTGGCGACTCAGAATAAGTGATGTTTAACTATTTTGGGGGCGTCACAGTTGGTATTAAAGCTTAGGGATATGATCCCTGGCTGAGATGTGAGATAAGAACTAGAAGGGGAGAGACGGGGAATTCTTTCGCTAGTATGACCTACCTAAGTTTATTTGGTATTTAATTGGTCGGTCAGAGTTTAGGGATAATATGTGATATGTTAATTAACCCTTGTTTTGTGGCAGTATTTGAAAATGACATCCGAGAATGTTGAGAACATCAATGGAGCACAGGAGACCGTTGAGTCTCCACAGATCAATAATCAGTAGTGCATCAGGAAGGCGACATTCTTCAGGCAAACAACAACACTGACCAAATAATGAACGATGGAATGTTCAGAGGCTTTATGCAATTCATCCAACATCAGGCAAGAGCGGCTCCTATCCAAAATGCAGGTGGAAACACTGGCAACTCTCAGATGGTCACCGCTAAGTAGTTCAAGAAACTGGGACCACCGGAGTTTTTTAGAGAGCCGAAACCACTTAAGGCGGATACGTGGATAAAGCAGATTTGCAAGATATTTGATGTCTTGGGATGCTCTGAGGAGTAAAAGGTTCCCTTTGCCACCTTCATGTTGCATGTAGAGGCAGATTACTGGTGGGAATTTGTAACGCGTGATCAACCTGCCGCACTGAAGATGACTTGGGAAAAATTCCAAGAATTGTTCAACGACAAGTACTTTCCCGAAAGTATTCGTCACATGAAAGAGGTAGAGTTCATCAAGCTGGAGCAAACAAATAACTGTGTCGCAGTACGAAGCCAAGTTTGCCGAGTTGTCACGGTTTGTGTCCCATTTGGTTGATAATGAGGAGAGAATGACGCGAATGTTTCTAAGAGGTTTGAAACCCGAGATACGTCAATATCTTATCTCTCATAAACTGTGTTTGTATACATATGTTGTTAATAGGGCTCAGTTATTGGAACACGATAATGAGTCAACCCAACCAAAAGAGAGCAACCGACAAAATGATAATACCCGTGATAGCAATCATCGAAGCGGTGACAATAAGTGTGGAGGGAATCAACATGCCAAAAATGGTAACCACTTCGGTGGTAATCATGGCCAAAACAATAAGAATAAACATTTCAAGAAGAGTAGATTCAACAATGATGGAATGACGTCAACACCAGCACCCGTTGTTAAGGAAGGAGAACGACCACCTATCATATGCTTCAAATGCAGAGGGGAGGGACACATCAGTTCAAACTGCATGATGCCGTCTAAAGCATGTTATAATTGTGGAAGAGAAGGTCACCTAGCCTGATTTTATCGTTCAGGGAAGGCAAGTTTAGTTGGGATGGAGGCACCAAATGCCGTCCCAGAAAAGTCAAAGCCAGTAGTTCAAGGGAGAGCATTTGTTGTGACCTCCCAGAAAGCAAGGAACCCGAACGAGGTTATCACGGGTAAGCTTATCATAAACTATAGTGAAGTCTATACCTTATTTGATACCGGTTCTACATATTCTTTTATTTCTCCTACTTGCGCTCAACGTTTAAATTTGACTCCAGAGAAATTAGACTTTGACTTATCTGTTGAAACTCTATTGGGAGAAACCTTCATTACATCAACTGTTTATAAGTATTGTTTGGTTCAAATCGGTACCCTCACATTACCTGTCGATCTTATTTCATTGAAAATACTTCCATTTGATGTGATTCTAGGGATTGATTGGTTAACTACTCATCATGCAAAAATTGATTATTTTCGTAACGTTGTTAGCTTTCATATTCCTAACCAACCTATTATGCGAATTCAAGCAACCAAACCATTAAAATCAATCACTGTCATCTCAAGCCATAAAGTTATTCGTTTATTGAAAAACGGATGTCAAGCTTTCTTAGCTCATGTCACGGATCTAAACAAAAATACGTCAGTTTTGAATGATATTTCTATTGTTAATAAATTTCCTGACGTATTCCCTGAAAAACTTCATGGCCTACCCCCAGAGCGTGAAATTGAATTTTGTATCGACCTTGAACCGATAAGACAAAACCCATTTCCAAAGCCCCATATCGAATGACTCCTATTGAACTTCAGGAGTTAAAGACCGAACTTCAGGAATTGTTAGACATTGGCTTTATTCGTGCTAGTACTTCTCCTTGGGGTGCTCCTGTTATATTCTTGAAGAAGAAAGATGGGAGTATGCGAATTTGTATTGATTATCGGGAGTTGAATCATGTCACCATCAAAAATAGGTACCCATTTGCCACGTATTGATGACCTGTTGTTTGACCCGATTTGCAAGGAGCCAAATTCTTTTCAAAGATTGATCTTCATTAGGATATTAGCAATTGAAGATTAGAACCAATGAAATTCCAAAAGGCGGCTTTGAGAACTTCGAGTGCGGGCATTATGAATTCCTAGTCATGTCTTTTGGATTGACTAATGCTCCCCGCCGCCTTCATGGATATGATGAAACAGTATTCAAGGAATATTTGGATCACTTTGTGGTCGTCTTTATTGATGACATCCTTATTTATTCCAAAAGCCGTGAAGATCATGAGCAACACTTGAGGTCGATACTCCAAAGCTTCGTGAAAACAAGCTTTATGCCAAGTTGAAGAAATGCGAGTTCGGTTGGAGGAAGTAGCATTCCTTGGGCACGTAGTATCAAGTCATGGAATATCATTGACCCAACAAAGATTGAAGTTATTCAAAGTGGAAGAAACCTAAATCGATGGCCAAAATGTGACTTTCTCGGTTTAATTTGGTTATTATCAAAGATTCATGGAAGGATTTTCTCGAATCGCTACTCCACTAACTCAACTGACTCAAAAAGATACAAAATTCGGTTGGAGCTAGGAATGTGAGAAGAGTTTTTACGAACTCAAGAGGAGACTCATTTCAAAGACCTGTTTCGACAATACCATCGGCTCGGAGGATTTGTCATCTCTGATGATGCTTGGCAAAGGGTTAGGATGTGTTCTCATGCAACATGGGAAAGTCATAGCCTATGCCTCTCGGAAACTCAAAAAATATAAGAGCAATTATCTTACTCATGATCTAGAGTTGGCAGTTGTTGTCTTCACACTTAAAATTTGGAGGCATTACTTGTATGGGGAGAAAGTGGAGATCTTTACGGATCATAAAAGCCTCAGATGTTTCTTCACTCAAAAGGAACTCAACATGCGACAACGATGTTAGCTTGAACTGTTGAAAGATTATGATCATACCATCCAATACCATCCTGGAAAAGCGAACGTGGTAGCTAACGCATTGAGTAGAAGATCATATGCGGGTACGAGTGCGATATTGTCAACGCAAAGGCCCATTTTGTGTGACTTGCAAAGAATGGAGATAGAGTTAAAGACTCTAGGGACCCATGTGATGATGGCAAATATACGAGTAGAACCGACTCTAATTGATAAAGTTAAAGCTGCTCAAGCTACTGGACACTGGAGGCGATGCGTATGAGGAAGAAAGTGCAAGAAGGTGCTATGCGGAAGCAAGAATCGATGAAGAAGGAATACTTCGAGTCAACTCCAGACTTTGTGTTCCTAACGACCCTGATTTAAAGTATAAAATCATGACGGAGGCGCACAACACACCATTTGCAATCCATCCTGGGAGTACCAAAATGTATCATGATCTTCGTCATACATTTTGGTGGAGCAATATGAAGAGAGAGATAGCGCTGTTTATCTCAAGGTGTCTAACTTGTCAACAAGTCAAGGCGAAGCATCAAGTACCAAAAGGTCCATTGCAACCACTTGAAATTCTAGAATGGAAGTGGGAGTACATTACCATGGATTTCGTTACTGGTCTTCCCAAGGTTTCTCAAGGCATAGATGCAATTTGGGTCATTATTGATAGATTGACCAAGTCTGCTCATTTCTTACCAATATGAGAAACTTATACACTTGAACGTCTTGCTCGTATGTACATAAACGAGATTTTAAGACTGCATGGTATGCCAGTATCCATAGTTTTTGATCGAGACCCAAGAGTTATGCTGATCTTCATCTAAAGGACGTGGAATTCGATATTGGAGATCATGTGTTGTTACGTGTTGCTCCATGGAAAGGAGTTATGAGATTTGAAAAGAAAGGAAAGCTCAATCCTCGATTCATTGGCTCATTTTTAATCCTCGATCGATTAGGAACTGTGGCCTATAAACTCGCTTTACCGCCAAGTATGTTTCGTGTTCATAACGTTTTTCACATATCCATATTACGTAAATATGTGGAAGACCCGAAGCACATTATAGAGTTTGAACCGGACGAAATAGCGGAAGATTTAACGTATGAAGAGGTTCCTGTTAAAATCATGGATAAGAAGGAGCATATTCTACGCTCCAAGGTTATACCTTAAGTCAAAGTTTTATGGAGGAACCATGATATTGAGGAAATGACCTGGGAGTTAGAATCTGAAATGAAATCAAGGTATCCTTACCTCTTCAACATATCGGTACGTACTCTAATTTCGAGGGCAGAATTTCATAAGAAGGGGAGGTTGTAAGACCCCAACTTTTATGAATAAAGATGATTTTTCTATAAATATCATTTTTGAATATTATGGAATGAATTTGATATAATGTTATAGGTGTGGGTAATATTTATAAATTTTGCAAAGTAGGCAAGTTGTTATATAGTATTCGATTAGTCGGGGAATATTCATTTTAACAAGGAATATTCGTACAATGGCACAATCATTGGTGGACCCCGCAATAGAATTATTGTCGGATTGAGAAAACGACAAAAATATTTTATGATAATAATGGCAAAAGTTTTACTGTTAGCTCTTTGAAACACCGGTGTTAAAAAAATGCGATGTCTGGCGTGGTTGCATAGTAGCTACTGCGGTATTGATTATTGATGCTTACGTGATAAGTCACTCGGTTTTGTTCAATTATTGCTACAATAATTGCTGCATAGTATCTCACGTTATTTGATTCAATTATTGTCAATATTTTATATATTATTAAATCAATAATTGAGACGACAAAGTTATTAATATTATTATTTGCAATATTAACGATGTCTAGATGTTCTGTGAAGGAGAGGTTAGATAATCTAATTGCGCGCCAATAGGAAAAAATCCTTATTGGAAAGCCCCCTCTTTCCTGGGAACGACCTGGTCGATTAATATTGTGAATTATAATAAAGGTGATAAGTTTTGTTTTATTATTATTATAAAAGTAATAAAACAGAAAACTTTTTATATAAAATAAAATACTTTTATAAAGTTATTTGTTTTATTAGACTATAAATAGAATATATAATATTCTATTATGCATAGTGTTTGCAAAGTGCCTGCATAGTGTTTGCATAGTAAAATCTTTTTATATAAAACAGAATAATTTTATAAAGTTATTTGTTTTATTAGATTTTAAATAATATATATATATATATATTATAAATAGAATATATTATATTTTATTACATAATATCCTTTCTATTCTCCTATAAATAGGATGCTTAGTTAGAATTGAAAACACACCAAAAATTCAAAGAATACTTCTTCTATAATCTTGAGCGTATTTCTATAGAGTTTTAAGAAGCTTTGAGCGTAGAAAACAGTATAAGTTTTCTTCAAGAATATCCTCGCCCTACCAGTCGGAATACTCTTCTTTTTAAGGTAAGGGATATTATTTGTTGTACTCGTAAGGGTATTATTTCTTTCGTATTCATGAAGAGAACTTCTGTTATTCCATTATTTTTATTATTACATTGGAATAACTTTGTATCTGTGGACTACCCTATACTTGGTGAAATTCTTCTGTTATTTCATTCTTTATTATTATGTTGGAATAACCTGTCTATGCGATGTACCGCCTACATGGTGAAATTCTTCTGTTATTCCATTCTTTACTATTTTGTTGGAACATCATGTCTCTGCGTTTACGCATGACCTGGTTCCTTTATTTATTATTACATTGGAATATATCACTGCGTGCGTTCGCACTGTGACTGGTTCCGTTATTTATAATTTTGTTGGAATAACCTGTCTGTGCGGTCTATCGCATGCCTGGTGATTTCTTTTGTTATTCCATTCTTTATTATACTTAGTTGGTTAAAGTTTTGGCTTTTATACTCCATGAAATTAGTGGAATATCCTTAATATTTGCGCTTCATCCAGTATCTTTTCATGGAAATATTCTTCTAAGCATTCTTGAGTTTTACCCCACAAAACAGTATCATGTTGACAATTTGGACGTTATTGGTTCATGGATAAATTAATTCTTGAACTTGTTTTATTGAATTCTTATATCATTGTCATCATCCTCATGTTTATATTATTTTGAAAGTCATCTGTGGCCGGTAGTGCATAGATGGACTTGGTATGATTATGACCAGGGATTATTCGGTATAATCATGACCGTAATGTTACAAATGATTGTTAGGTTTGTAATATTCATGAACGCAATCAAATTGCAAAAAAAAAAATGCGGAAACGTGTAAAATCAGAGTTTAAAAAAATTTACAAACCATATACCCGGATCACCCTTTATGCACAATTATTAATTAAATGAAAAGATAAAGAATAAAATCATACCCTTGAAGATCGAGCTTCCTCAGGTACAAGTTCACCTCCAAATCCTTTCGCGTTCAACTTGAATCCACCGGGGTTTTGTTCCTTCCTTTGATCAACGTTAGCCACCCATATGTTTGGCCTCTAGAGGTGATCCACCAAGGAAAAATAAAGAATTCAAGAAGATGGTGTATTTGGCTCAAACCCTAGTTTTTCTATCTCTATAGAAAAGGAGCGTACTCTCCCAACAATTGGAATTATGTCGTATGTTGAAAAAGTCAACAACCTTATTACCCATAATAAGACTCCTCTTATTTATAAATGTGGGCAACCCACCTTAACAATTAAGGAATTGGGATTTATTTAATTAATTAAATTCTTTTAATTAATTAAGCTCCCTAATCTTATTAGGGATAATTAATTAAACTCCTTTAACTAATTTTCCTTCCTAATCCAATTAGGAATAAATGAGAGTACTTATATTAAATTAATTCCTAAACTCTTTAGAAATTAAAATAATAATAATTGTAATAATATTAATAAGACTCCTCTTATTAATTTATATTTAATATTTCTAAAATATTAAATAATAAATATTAAGCTATTTAATTTATTCTATCACCATAGATTAAATTAAATATACATAACATATTATTACGATTATGCCATTAACTTCTTAAATAATTATTCTTCCTTTTATGGTGTGACCCTTTAGGTTCTCCATATTAAATAGGTTGTGAATAAATCAATTAGAACAATTCTAATCTTATTTAAATAAATAAATTAAACAATTAATTTATTTAAATAAATAATATTTATTCTACAATAGGGATAAGCCTCCCTAGCGATCAATCGACTTTCCGGATAATATAGATTTCAACATTAATCATAAAAAGAACCTTTGAGTAAATAGTTACCTGTACAATTCAATCCTTCCACCATACAATGTCCCAATTAAATATAAGACATGGAATTATTGTCAAGTCTTATTTTATTTAATTATATGTATATTTTCGATCCTTAAATGCACAACTCAAATAATGCAAATTAGAAACTCCTTTCTAATTTCATTACGCCTTAACCAAGGACTCTTTGGGTTGTCATTTATCGAATCACATAGGACATTTCTCTTCTTTTATTAGAAGTGGTAGATTCTTTATTGATCATACATTATCTCCATGTACAACTTATTATACCCAAGCATACCCTTTGATATACCCTAAGGGTCTTAAGGAATAAGTCAAAGTATAACTCATCATACACGAGATACTATGATGATCTCAAGTCCAAGGATCACTTGTACTACTATCACTATAGGAATTCCTATTGACAGCAAATAAAACTCCATTAGGTATTCCTTAGCGAGCCAACGTTCGGTGAACTTATTCTCTAATAAGCACCTACATACTTGCTTTAGTGTCTCTCACACAAATGATCATGAGATCAATCATCCTCATCCAATGAGCAAGTTAGCGTATGTACCAATCTATCCGGATTCACTAATCCCCAATTTAGTAATCCAATGATTGGGAACTATTTTAGTTTTAAGCTTTCTAAGAATTTAGATCTCATTAGAATGATCATCATCATTATTCTATAAGCATTGCTTAAAACTATGGGTTTATCACATATTATAAAAACAAAGATGATGTAGATAATTAAAAGCCTTTAATAAATTAATACTTTTTATTAATAAATGAATAAGATTGTTACAAAGTATATGCTTTATCATCAAACATGATTGGCTTGTGTGCATACTACTTTCAATCTCCCACTTGCACTAAAGCCAATCGTCATGGTATCTCATACTCTTCTTCTCTAAGTGACGATTATCCCTTTGTTGGATAAGCTTTAGTTAATGGATATGTATTGTTGTTCATAAGAGTCCACTATCTCTATAGTGATTTCTCATCTTTCAATGATTCTAATAATCAAATGAAAGTGCCACAACACATGTTTAGATCCAAGATGAGACTTAGGAACTATTCCTAGTTCTGTAATGAACTTTTAATCCAAATAATCAACTTGCGACTTCATTTATAGCTATATACTTTGTCTTTATCACTAAACCAAAGAACTCTTTCAGCTTTTTGAACCTTTCAATTTCTTTGCACCTTTGTTCAAGATAACGCTTTACATTAAAGTGGATTTTTACATCATCTTGGTGCATCGAAAAACTTGAGTCTGTTAAGCCCATTAGTTTTAATTTAGACCCACCATGAATATGATCACATCCTTAGTGCTTAGGTTAAGCACTTTAAGATGTTTTCAACGACTCGCGTTGATCTTCTCGAATATATGACCGATCAACATCGGTCTCGTACATTTCATTGCATGCATGATTGTCACTCATGCGACCTCTCTTTTCGAGAGTGCGTGGGGACTATTAAAGAGATACACTCCATAACTCATCGACATTAGACATCTCTTTGAGTTTGCCATGCTAAGCGACTTTAGCATCAAATGAATATATCGTTCCTTGGGTTAAGTCGAGCATCCTCTTAAATCTATCTATATAGATTTATATCCCCAATTAAGATACTCTTCCAAATCATTCATGGAGGAATGTTTAGACAACTTTATCTTTACTGATTGTAGCATTGGTATGTAATTCCTCATCCGTAGTATATCAACATATAATACTAGAAATTTCACGATGCTCCCACTGACCCTTTTGTACACACCAGGTTCATTCTCATTTTGATAAAATCAAACTCTTTTGATTGCCTCATCAAAACGAATGTTCCATATTTGAGAAACTTTCTTCAATCCATTTCTCTGAGTGTCTACAACACTTACCTCATCGTATGTCACTGGATCATCATCTTCTATGATGTGTACCTCATCATTATCATCTATGATGAATCCATACCTCCCAGGTATCTTGGTACTATTCATTTCTGATTAGGTTGTGGTACAATAGGTCTATCTACTGAGGTTCCTCTTATTTGACTTATAGTGTTTTGTGGTTCTTGAACTCTTCAAGATCTATTATCCTCCCACTAGCCCTTTTAATGATAAACACCTTTATCTTAGAAGGCGGCGTGTTCGTATAACAAACACCTTTTGCTAAGTAGAATTATAGAACATATACACTAAACTTACTTTAGGATGTCCCACAAATCTGTACATGTCAAATCTTGTCCCAAGCTTATCATTCGAAACCTTTTAACATAAGTTGGACAACTCCTTATCTTAACATACTTAAGATTAGGAATCCTCCCCATCCATAACTTTTATGGAGTCTTGGAAATTTGGATTTTGAGGTTACCTTTTTCGTAGATATCGACCATTTCTAGGAAATGATCCTAGAAGGATATTGGAATGTCGGTAAAATCATTTTGGATCGCACCATGTTCAAATAGGTACAATTTTTCCTTTCAGATACATCAATCAATTATTATGTATCGAGAGGCGTCCATTATGAGAAAACCATTTGAGATGATCTAGAAACTTATTGCACAAGTATTCCTTCCTTGATCCGATCAAAGAATCCTAATACTTTGCCAATTTGTTTCACTTTTGAATTTTTTGAACCTTTCAAATAATTCACACTTGTATTTCAGCAAATACACACATTCAACTCTTTGAATGATCATCTCCTTTTCTTATACTAGTTTGTTCAATATGCAAAATTATTTTCATGTAAGTCAAGTATACAAAAATTATTAAGTAATATTCCAGTTCTATACAAAACATTATTATTATAAATAGAACAACAATTGTTCTTAATTATAATACCAAAAAATTTTATTGTCCAACAATAAAATGGAAATAATGTTTTCAACGAGAACTAGAATACAATAACAACTTATTGACTTAATATATTTGCCCGTAGGCAGTGCTAAACTATAAGTTTCTATGGCTAATGTTGCAACCTTTGCTTCATTTCCCACACATAGGATTACTTATATTTGTTTAGCTTTCTACTTCTGTTTGGTCCTTTCATAAATCTATATTTATGATAACCAAAGTTGGTATCCAATACCCAAGTAGAACCTTGACTTAAAGAAAAATTTATTTTAAATCATGAACAAATTTGTATTTGTAACCGAAACTTCACTAAGCTTCTTTGGTTATCCTCTGCAAGATGCTTCTCGCAGTTTCTTTCCAGTGTCCAGGCTTATTGCAGTGGAAGCAAACTCTTTTGCTATCCGTATCAGTTTTGTTCTTATTATCCTTTGTTTTTGCCCTTTCTATTTATACCTTCTTCGAATCGTTCTTCTTTTCAGAAGATCCTTTGGCCCCTACCAGTAAGACTCGGTCTTTCTTGGTTGGAAAGTGACTCTCAACATTTTTCAACATGATAAGCAAATCAGCGAGGCTGGTATCTAGCTTGTTCATATGAAAAATTCACAACAATTGTGAAAGGAGTCCGGGAGTGAGTGCAAGATCAAATCTTGGCTCAACTCTCCATCCATGACAAAACTCGTTGTCTAATTGATCAATCAAATTGATAATGTTAAGGACTTTTTTATCTTGCATCTTGTAGTGTCGCCGGTCATTCTAGATCGGAAGAGCTCCTTAGATATCGATATCAATCGGTCCTACTTTCCTCACCATCAACTACTTGATGTGCGGGAATATTGTAGAAGCATCCATAGTTTCATCTTTGATTTCAAGCTCGTTACTCATAGATGCTGAGCATGATGCATTGAGCCAATTGTGCATCATCTTGCCACTTTCTAAAAGTAGCAATGTCTTCCTCGGAGGCATTATGCGCAACCATTCTTGCAGGATAAGTATTAAGGACATAAGATAGCTTTTCAGCTATGAGAACTATTCTCAAATTCCTTAACCAATCCGTTTAATTCGGTCTGGTTAATTTAGCATCTAATATGCTTTGCAGTGATAGTAATTTTAGACATTGTAAAATTCTGTAAATGAATTTGTAATTAACAACATTTTAACATACATTCTTTTATTAATTACCAAAATAAATTAGGTCTTGTTTTAAATTGGTATCTCCCACTATTTTCTTCAAACTATATTACCCTCACTTATATAGTTCGGCAAAATCTAATTAAAGATTTGCTAGTGAGAATAAGGATCCCATTTCAAATGTATATAGCCTTGTGGTGACACAACAAACTATATATAAATAAATAGGTAGACAACTTTTGTCAATTACATCAACTATGCAACTCCTTTTCTTTTGCCTCTTAGATTATTTTGATCAAGTGGTGGTACATCCGAATCAAAATTATCCAAGTTAAGTCCGACCTAGCACTCCATATATTCAAAAAAGAAAAATATCATCCTTGTGGTGACACAACAAAACAATATTATTCAATTTTCTTTATAAGCATCAAATGTGATAAATTAACATCTTAAAATACTTAATACTTGCCTTGTGGTGACACAACAAACTCATATTAAATATTTAATACTCTATTAATTTTATCATGCTAGAAAGGCGACGTTCGATATTCCAAATATCTTTGAGCGCTTAGGACTTAATATAAAAATTGAGGGGTTTGTTATTAATTTGTCTCATCTTGCTTAGCGCAGCATGCATATATATATATAAAATACGCGTCATATTAATTAACATGCGAAGCATGTTTGCATAATATATAATATATATAGTATAAACATGCACATATAGAATACTATATTCTACCGGATTGATTATGGACTTTTATTCTAGTTTGGTTCACTAGAGCCACCAAGTGAACCAAAAGGTCAAGCTCCCCAGGGGTGCAAGAAATAATATTTAAATATAACTATTACATTTAAACCGGGCTCAATTACAAGCGGGTCTTCAAGCACTCCTTGCTCCTTGATCTCCAATTTTTCAAAATTAATTCTAACTATTCCTATTACAAAACTATTTAAAATAAATAGAAACCTTGATCGTTAGTGATCGAGGGAAGTACATAGGAGGAGATAGAATTTACATTTAGAAAAATTAGAGAAAACGAAGGTCTGTGAGACCCCATTTAATAAAACCCATACATTCATGCATCCAACTAAAATAAAATCCAATCACATTGGTTGATAGTCCATAATCAATCCCATTTATTATCATACACATCACCATATGCATCAATAAATAATATTCATCTTATGAACAATAAACATTTAATATATATATTGATATCATTTAATGGGCAAATTTACTTAGTATAAAATCTAATTTTGAATCAAAATAAACTCCTTTATTTTAATCCAAATTTAAATCAAAATAAAACTATTTTATTTTAATTTATCCAATTTTGAATAAAATAAACTATATTATTTTAATCAAAATCTTTAATCAAAATAAACTCCTTTATTTTAATTAATTATGGAATCCAATTCCATATATATATATATATATATATATATAAAATCTTTAATTAAAATAAACTCTTTTATTTTAATTAATTATGGAATCCAATTCCATGTAAAAAAAAATCTTTTATTAAAGGAACCACGGATATTCTTTTCCTATTCACAAATAAACTTCTTTATTTTGAATAATATGAAATCATATTTCATATCTAAATAAACTCCTTTATTTAAGGAAATTAGGATTCTCTTTCCTATTCACAAATAAACTCCTTTATTTTGAATAATATGAAATCTTATTTCATATCTAAATAAACTCCTTTATTTAAGGAAAAAAATAAAATCCAATTTCAACTCCAATTAGTTAGCATGAAATCGAATTCCAACTCTAATTAGTTAGCATGAAATTCTAATTTTAAAATTAAAATAAATCTTTTATTTTAAGATTAAAATAAACCTTTTATTTTAAGATTAAAATAAACTTTTATTTTAATTATAAAATAATTAAAAAATATATATTATTAATATATAATAACCGTTATATATTTTAATTTTAATATATAATCCAGAATGGTTAATAGCAATAATTGATTAGGAGAGATTTTCTTGAATCGATTTAGTGCATGCTTAAAAAAAACTTGTTAACTTTTTTTTTTTTTTTATTAAGCCTGCAAAATCTTTGCCTCGATTTTCGTGCATGTTTAAGACATACAACAAACATCCGTGCTTGGCATGAATTGGTATGAAATTGGGTCACGGTTTTCAAAAAAAAAAATGCGATGGATTTATTTTTTTTTTATTTTTTATTTTTTAATAAATTTTATACAATAAAATTATGCCCAATTAAATTGTTCAAAACACATATCAATATACATATCAAATTAAAATAATTAATAATTCGCATAAAGGTTTAGCTCTGATGCCACTGTTAGGTTTGTAATATTCATGAACGCAATCAAATTGCAAAAAAAAAATGCGGAAATGTGTAAAATCAGAGTTTAAAAAAATTTACAAACCATATACCCGGATCACCCTTTAAGCACAATTATTAATTAAACGAAAAGATAAAGAATAAAATTATACCCTTGAAGATCGAGCTTCCTCAGGTACAAGTTCACCTCCAAATCCTTTCGCGTTCAACTTGAATCCACCGGGGTTTTGTTCCTTCCTTTGATCAACGTTAGCCACCCATATGTTTGGCCTCTAGAGGTGATCCACCAAGGAAAAATAATGAATTCAAGAAGATGGTGTATTTGGCTCAAACCCTAGTTTTTCTATCTCTATAGAAAAGGAGCGTACTCTCCCAACAATTGGAATTATGTCGTATGTTGAAAAAGTCAACAACCTTATCACCCATAATAAGACTCCTCTTATTTATAAATGTGGGCAACCCATCTTAACAATTAAGGAATTGGGATTTATTTAATTAATTAAATTATTTTAATTAATTAAGCTCCCGCTCCCTAATCTTATTAGGGATAATTAATTAAACTCCTTTAACTAATTTTCCTTCCTAATCCAATTAGGAATAAATGAGAGTACTTATATTAAATTAATTCCTAAACTCTTTTAGAAATTAAAATAATAATAATTGTAATAATATTAATAAGACTTCTCTTATTAATTTATATTTAATATTTCTAAAATATTAAATAATAAATATTAAGCTATTTAATTTATTCTATCACCATAGATTAAATTAAATATACATAACATATTATTACGATTATGCCATTAACTTCTTAAATAATTATTCTTCCTTTTATGGTGTGACCCTTTAGGTTCTCCATATTAAACAGGTTGTGAATAAATCAATTAGAACAATTCTAATCTTATTTAAATAAATAAATTAAACAATTAATTTATTTAAATAAATAATATTTATTCTACAATAGGGATAAGCCTCCTAGCGATCAACGACTTTCCGGATAATATAGATTTCAACATTAATCATAAAAGAACCTTTGAGTAAATAGTTACTTAAATGCAATTCAATCCTTCCACCATCTGATGTCCCGATTAAATATAAGGCATGGAATTATTGTCAAGTCTTATTTTATTTAATTATATGTATTTCGATCCTTAAATGCACAACTCAAATAATGCAAATTAGAAACTCCTTTCTAATTTCATTACGCATTGCCAAGGACTCTTTGGGTTGTCATTTATCGAATCACATAGGACATTTCTCTTCTTTTATTAGAAGTGGTAGATTCTTTATTGATTATACATTATCTCCATGTACAACTTATTATACCCAAGCATACCCTTTGATATACCCTAAGGGTCTTAAGGAATAAGTCAAAGTATAACTCATCATACACAAGATACTATGATGATCTCAAGTCCAAGGATCACTTGTACTACTATCACTATAGGAATTCCTATTGACAGGCAAATAAAACTCCATTAGGTATTCCTTAGCGAGCCACGTTCAGTGAACTTATTCTCTAATAAGCACCTACATACTTGCTTTAGTGTCTCCACACAAATGATCATGAGATCAATCATCCTCATCCAATGAGCAAGCAACGTATGTACCAATCTATCCGGATTCACTAGTCCCCAATTTAGTAATCCAATGATTGGGAACTATTTTAGTTTTAAGCTTTCTAAGAATTTAGATCTCATTAGAATGATCATCATCATTATTCTAAAAGCATTGCTTAAAACTATGGGTTTATCACATATTATAAAATAGCATGATGTAGATAATTAAAAGCCTTTAATAAATTAATACTTTTTATTAATAAATGAATAAGATTGTTACAAAGTATATGCTTTATCATCAAACATGATTGGCTTGTGTGCATACTACTTTCAATGATGTGGTAAAAGTCCTTATTAGCCCATAGTGCATTAATGGACAGTTGTTGGCAAGATCATGACTATTGATGAATACACGAATATCATTGGCCCGTAGTACATGAATAATTTATGGTTGTGATACTAATGAATATCCTTAGCCGTAGTGGAGGGATGATGTGGATTATTTATTAAGCTGAGTCCCAGCGATAAAAGTGATGAAAACCCTTTTAAATCATAGAAGATAGTAGATTTTATTCTCTACTTGACTCCTTTAATGGATTGCTTATTCCGCTGCTGTTAAACTTGATGTTTGTTATATTGTATCAGTTTAACACTGTTGAAGGCTAACGATAATTTATTCTGCATTATCTTAGTCATAATATTTCTTACTAGGCTAGTTGAGCTCACCCTTTTACTTTCATTGTTCTCTTCATGAAATGAGAACGTAGCAGGGACTAGTCGGGGAATGGAGTGACGGTCCAGATGATAGCATTAGTAGTCCTCACTATTCTATGAAATAGTGTGTTAATAAATGTATTGAGGACTTATTTTAAGTTTAAATACTGTCTAGAAGACAATATTTGTATTAAAACTCACAGCTCATGTTGTATATTTAAGATTCTATTTTTATTCTGTACCATGTATTTGGCGACTCAGAATAGGTGATGTGTACCTATTTTGGGGGCATCACACAGGCACTATGTAAACACTGTGCATAATAAAATATAATATATTCTATTTATAATCAAATAAAACAAAACTTTATAAAAAGTATTCTATTTTATATAAAAAGTTTATGTTTTGTTACATTTATAATAATAATAAAACAAAATTTATATATATATATATATATATATATATATATAAACTTTCGTGACTTCCCAGATTCCCCCCCCCCCCTCCATTTTTTTTCGTGGGCCCCACATGTGGGCCCACCTTTTAAGAAATTTCTACCGATTATTTTGAAAAATGGGCAAATGGGGGTCCATAAAATAAGTAAAACATCATAAAAATCACTTTAATAATTTTAACAACATTTATCACCTTTATTATAATTCACAATATTAATCGACTAGGTTGTTCCCAAGAAAGAGGTGGCTTTCCAATAAGGATTTCTCCCTATTGACGCGCAATTAGATTATCTAACCTCTCCTTGACAGAACTTCTAGACATTGTTAATATTGCAAATAATAATATTAATAACTTTGTCATCTCAATTCTTGATTTAATAATATATAAAATGTCGACAATAATTGAATCAAATAACGTGAGATACTATGCAGCAATTACTGTAGCAATAATTGAACAAAACTGAGTGACTTTTCATGTAACCATCAATAATCAATACCGTGTGCTACTACGCAACCACGCGTACTATTGTACTTTTAACATCGGGTGTTTCAACAGTTAACAGTAAAACTTCCGACGTTATTTTCATAAAATATTTTTGTCGTTTTCTCAATCCAATAATAATTCCGTTGCGGGGTCCACCAATGATTGTACCGTTGTACGAATATTTCCAGTTAAAACGAATATTCCCCGACCAATCGAATATTATATAACAACTTGTTTACTTTGCAAAATTTATAAATATTATCCACAACTAGAACATTATATCAAATCCACACCATATTATTCAAAAAATATTTCGAGAAATTTAAATCTTGATTCATAAAATCTGGGGTCTCACAACAAAGGCAAGGCAAGAGGAGTTGTGAATGTGGAAACTAATAGTTGGAATAGGGGTGAGAAAAGAAAAGGGAATATTTTGGGAATGTTCAGGTGAAACAGGAAGGTGTAAAGAAGCAAGTAGTTTAGTGTGGGAACTGTGGGAAGAATCACTCTGGTGAGTGTCTAAAGGGTAAGTTTGTATGTTACAAGTGCGGGCAGGAGGGCCATATCTCTCCCAACTGCCCCAACCCAAGGATGAACAGTGGGTGTTTTCTATGCGGATCGACTGAACATAAGGCGAAGGATTGTCCAAAGAGGAAAATGGAGGCGGGAAGTGTAACCACGGGAAAAGGCAGCGGGACTCTGGCGATCACATGACCGACTTCAACCAATAACCCAACAAAAGCAACCGCGAGAGTCTTCAACATGATGGTCTAGGATACTGTGGCAGCTGGGAATGAAACTCCAGGTATTATTCGAATAACTTTTATTTTCGTGTATATATATGATTTTCCTACATATAGCAAATTAATTTATAAAGAAATTTTGAAGGAGAATTTGAGTTCTTTTAGAAATCAAACTTCTGTTTAATCAAATAGACAAGCTTTATGTTGAATAGTTAAAGATCAGTTCGATCAAAGATGATCGAGGTCTACTTGCAATGATTGTGTATGCTATATACCCTTGTATGTATAAGTTTTAAAACGGTGATTCCTGGGATGGAATCGTTATAAGGGAGGGTGAATGTAATAACCCGATAATTTCAATATAAATAAATAAGAATTTTTGCATATTATTTTTTATTTATTTTAAAAGATCGAGAATATGTGCCAAGTAAAATGTATGTATATTTGTGATTAATGAAAATATATTTATTACATGAATAATTTAAAATAATTTTATTTTAGAATTATTGATCATTATAAAGTATATTCTTATAATAATTAATTTTGTAGTAGAAATGTTTTATTAATTATTTTCCATTAAAATTGATTTTTATATTATTTAAATAATATATGAAAGGATTATTAGAACAATAATAATAAATATTTTATTATATGAATTTGTTCAAACATATTTAAGTTATTTATTTTAACTTAATTATTAATGTTGTATACGAAAGATAAATCAGATATGGAATCCACACCCTAATTTTTGATTTTTAGCAATGAATGAGAATAATAATATTATATTAAATATAATATTATTTTTCAGTGTTATAGATATATACAGTATATGTGTAGACTGATAATGGTTAGTCAATTATGGTGTATCACGACAAACCCTAGTATTACTATCATAAACCATAATTGGAAACTCAAAACTGGAGTTTAAGATCGGTCAGAAATTTTGTTATATGAATTAAGTTGCATATTATAGAATTTTGTTAATTAAGGAAAACCCTAATTAATATTTAAAAACCCTAATTAACATTCGAAACCCTAATTTGCTAATTAGGAACCCTAATTGCTAAAATTAAAAACTACAATTATTATTTTAGTAAATTGAATTGTTAATTTGGGAACCCTAATGATATTAAAGAATCCAAATTATTTAAAACCCTAATTTCTATTTAAAACCCTAATTTTAATTAGTAAGTTCTAATTAAAATTTTATTACACTTTAATTTTAATTTTTTAAACCCTAGAAATTAATTGAGAAACTTTAATGTTTAAAATCTAGTGATTAAACCCTAGATTCAAATACCATGGACAAGAATACCCTTAAAATTAAAAGACAATTGACCGTTTTACCCTTTTTGTCCCATTCATGAATTATTACTAGAAAATCTTACCAAATCTTGCCTAGCCACCACCCTAACCTAGCTATGAGCCATAGCACTCCTGATCTTAGCCATGTAATCATCCAATACATTGTATGCAAGTTATACATATAGATTAAGAGAGAGAAAGATACTAAAGTTGCTCTTTTAGGCTATCTAACTCTCAAACAATTTTGCTCTCTCCCAAACCTTCGAAAATATTAGTGATTCAGTCCATATCTAAGTCCCCAGAACACCTAAGAACAATCATCAAAGATCAGATTCAAGAATCAAGGTGTAAAAAGGTACAAAAACCCTAACTTAAAAATCATGTGATTGGATGTTAGATGTTAAGATTTTGTGTTAAAACATTTGTATGTGGTATATATTGATGATCTGAGTTGCTAGATGTTAGATCCATAACATCTAGAGGCTCGGATTTGATGTTTTATAAAAACTAAAAATTTTTATTTTTGATGTATGACAATGAATGTTAGACCTTCTAGATCTCATCCTATTTATGTTTTTGGTTGGTTTAAGCTTTGATCTTGTAGTCTTCTATGAGATCTTGGATCTAGAAATTGAATCAGGTTTAGATCTAGCATAGATTGAAAGTTATTGATGGTCAAAGTCGGTTGACCGAACATAACCAAGCTTTTCTAGGTAACCCAGAACTTACCCAGATGGCTCTGACAAGAAGTTCATATCCTCAGATCTTGCTCATGTTTGTTGTTTTGATTATGTTGTTGTAACCATATTGTAGAGTGTTAGTTTAAATATAGAATAATGCTATTAGATCACATAAACGTCAATCAGGATTCTCACAGTGACTGGTCAAACCAGGCAGCAGGATCACAACACGCGATTTCTGGGTAACCCAGAAAGCTTATGAGTGTGAGTTCTGACACGATTTGACCGGATCGTATCTGCTTGCAGTAATGTGGTCGTTTAAGTGATGGATCTCTTCCTTGTCATGTTGGCTACAAACTGCACCCACTATATCACACAAATGTTACAAGACAAGTATGTAGTGGAAGCCCAAAGTAAAACCCACGATCTGTTCTTCATTTCTGGGTAACCCAAAAATGAAGAACTGCCTTTGACAGCCACTTTGATGGCTTAAATCATTCTTGTTGTTGATGTTTAGGCTTAAACAGTGATCAAACTAGATACCCTGTTAGTTATTCTACAAGGCCCGACGTCTAACACAACTATAACTTGGGCGATTGATAGAATAATGAGACCATGAAAAAGGCGTTGAATTTGGCCGTGACCAGATTTTTCGGGCAAACCCGTAAACACTGATGAACACGTCGGCAGTTAGTTTCTTTGGCTTATAACTTTCGATTATGATGTTCTATGACCTTGTTAGTTGTTTTATCATGTAGTGTTACACTAGTACTACAAGAATAATGTTTTAGCTTGCCTAGAAACCTCATAGATTGGAATTTATCAATGGTCAAACTACCCAACTCGAAAACTGACTTTGAAGGCTCAAGAACACATTAGACTACACTTTCTATCGCTAAAGGCATATAGCGACAGTTTTATTAATTTTAATTAATTTACTTTCTAAAAATCATTTAAAAATAGAAAATAATTTTTGAAAATTTTAAAAATAATTTTAAAAATTATTTTAAGTTATAAAAGTTAACTTTTAATAATTTGACATATTTTTCATAAATATTAGTATTTATTTGAATATTAATGATATTTAATTTAATTAATAAATGTTTTAAATAAATTAATTAAAAATGATTATATTATATTAAAAATCATTTTAAATGATAATAAGGTATTTAATAGTATTTTAAGTTATAAAACATAACTTATAATATTCTAAGATAAGTTTCAGTAATTATTTAATATTAATGATATTAGATTTATTTAGTAATTATATTAAATAAATTAATTAAAAATGATTTTAATATTATAAAAAACATTTTAAATGAAAATAAATAATTTAAAAATATTTTAAGTTATAAAATATAACTTTTGATATTTAAAGGTAAATTTCATTAATAATTTTATATTAATGATACTTGAGTTATTTAATAATTATATTGAATAAATAAATTAAAAATGGTTTTATTGATTTAAAAACCATTTAAAAAGGATATAAATGATTTAAAAATATTTTAAGTAATAATAAATGACTTTTAATATTTTGGTGAATAATACATTAATATTTAAATATTAATGGTAATCATTTAAAAATGATTTTAAATATTTTAAAAATCATTTAAGGGTAATAAAATGTTTTAAAAATATTTTTGAGTTATTATAAATAACTTTAATATTTTTGGCAATGGTTTCATTAATAAGTAAATATTAATTATTTATTAATGATAATAGAATTAATTAATATTTAAATCATTTTATAATGATTCTAGTGTTTGAAAAATCATGATAAATTATAATAATTATTTAAAAATTATTATAAGGCTATGAAAGATAATATGACTGATATTTAAATTATCTAACCGAATATTGAAATACAAAATAGAGTTTTAAACTCGAAAACTACCCGATAAAGCCTTCGGTACACCGAAATATTTCAGAAATTAATCTAGACTTAGATAGTTTGACTAGATATGTGTTTGTTAGTGAATCAATGACTATTAAACTATGTGACAATGTGATTAGGTTATGTGTTGACTGCAAATAGCAGTACTAAGTGATATGATATATTATTCTAATCGAACGAATAGTCTTATTAATGATAGATTTCAGTATAAAAGATAAAACTAATTTACGTTATTATAAGCAGCAGCTCAGGCAAGTATCCTAACTTTGCATTTTCTTTATGCAATGGACATGAGTAAGAAAGTTTCAAAATCTTATTATTGTGCCAGATTATTAACTCTATTGTTATCGATTATGTATCCAGTTATTTGTATTCATACAAGTTCTTAAATTATCTGATCATTGTTTATCAGCCCAGTATCATATTATAATTCAGATATTTATTCTATTCGTTAATTCTTAAATATGGTTATACAAGTGTCCTCATTTGCATAAACATTGTATTTAATCACATGTTGATACATACTTATTAATTTCCAGTATGTATACGATGACATAAAAATTGTCTAACCTATTTGATTCAGCTAGACATAAACTTAGAAGTATTGTTGAACATGATAGAACTTTATTGTATCGAACAAGATTGTTTTGGTTCGGATTCCCGACTAAGTATGAACATCCCGAACATGGGAAAACTTTTGTGAACCTAAGGTGGATAAGATGAACGATAATATCATTCTTGCATGTAGTATTGATCAATTCAGGGCATAACGACTGATCACCACCGTGCCTATAAGTTATGACGGTTTACAAATGAGGTTTTGTTTAACCTTTTCAAAAATAGAAACCAATGTTTGTAGTCTGTCAACTGATCTCCATTTATAGTCAGTACGTAGTTTCAAAAATTTGATATATAATTTTTATGTTGTTATTATTGGTTCAACTTACTTCGCAACTGTTGATTCGTTGTAGAAGTGTCATTTAAAGAAAACATTTAATTCTTTCAGCTAATGTCTATTGTTGTTAATACTTGTTGGGCAATCAAATGCTCATTCTTGCTTTAAATTTAAATGTTTTCGGCTACGTATAATCAACCCAAAGGATCAGGCAAGAACAAGGGGAAAGGAAAGTTATTCGAATGAGTTTTATAATATTCTATGTAATAGTTAAAGTTTATTAAGATAATGATATTTATTATCTATGATGTAATGAATGTTTAAAGGTCGCGTATCTGGGAATAGACTCTAATGCATATGTAAATTAAATTTGGTATCTATATTATTGTTATTATTATTAGTATTATTCCACTCATAGAAATGGTATTGTGATGCACCGATTTCGGGCTTCAAGTACTTGAATTTGGGGGCGTCACAGTAAACGCTCCAGATGTAAAATTCAGGCTCATCGGACAGAGTCCGACAACAGTTCATATATATATATATATATATATATATACATACAGAAATGAAAACCACGGACCGAAGTCCGGGCATAAACACACAATACGACTCTCAATGTGAAGAAGTGTGTGTGCAAAGATGAAGAAAAAGGTTTTATAATGTGTAAGAAGGCTTACAGTGGGCTGCGAAAGAAGACTTCTATGACTTTAAGTGGATGAACACTCGACTCCCACCGGTAAAACTATAGCTAGATGTGAGATAACAAGTGTTTAAAATGAGAAAGCACTCAATATGGGGGTGTGTACATAACAAATTTGACAGGGCTTCCTCACATTTTCTCTTATCAAATGGCCACCCCAAGCCCTCTATTTATAGAGGGGGGAGCCGCAGGTGTACCTGCAGCAGCCGCAGATGTACCTGCTGCTGCCCGGGGTGTCCCAGGCTCAGTGGGTCATGCCGTCTCAAAGTACGTGCACTGCAATGTCCGCTCGAGCTTTTGAAACGTCAATCCGAGCATCCGATTGAGGTGGATAAGACCTATTTTGGCATAATTTTGTCGAGAGCTATGCAATGACATGGGATTAGAGGTTGTACGAAGTCAGGAAGATGGAACCATGTCCTATCTCTTCGAGCTTCAAATTGTATCCGGTGTGCTGCCTCACGTAATAGTCACTCGGGATTACAACTCCTTGGTTCTTGTGGGACATTTTTGTGTATGTATGTATGAAATGTTGAGACATCGCAATGTGGGGTCGAGGTGGAAAAATGATGATTTTTGTGTATTCATGTATAGTTAAGTCATATTTGGGCTGATAAAGCAGACGTTGCTCAGGGTAATCTTTGAGATTGGACTACTACAAGTGCTGAAGGTCTTTAAGGTCATCTCTGAGGTGTGCCTATCTTCCCAGGGTTATCTTCGGGTCTTATACTGAGTGCCTCAGTGTGAGTTCTGAGGTTGAAGCTGCATGCATTTGAAACAAGAATTTCCGGGGTTATCACCGAAACTACAACTGCAATCCTTGGGGTTATCTCCAAGGTTGACATTGTCTTTCCTGGTGTTGTTTCCAAGACTGAGACTAAATATCCCGGGGTTGTCTCCGAGATGGATCGGCCTTCTCCGATGGAATTTCTGATATTTGAACTGCATGCCTCAGGGTTATCTCCGAGGTTAGAAATGCTACTCCCGGTGTGTTTTTCAAAATGGACTGAACCTCTAGTGGTATTTCCGGGATGAATATGAGCTATCTTTCAGGGTTATCTCTGAAAGACGAGTCTGCCTTCCTGAAGTGTTAGTAACAGGTGTAAAGAAATTTTGGATTGTCTACAACTCTTGGGTCCCAAATAAGAAAATTTGCCTTTCCGGTACCCAATGCTCCAGCATACCATCTACAAAGCCCACAAGAACGTGGAACATCAGGAGGGTCATGGAATGTTGTAACAACTGATCTACAGTCACTCGATCTGGAAGTGACATACTATAATACTATGACCTCAGACAAGAGGCTACCAATACTGGTGGGGTGTGATCAATGCGACTGACTGTCGAAGAAGACATCTGTGTGGACCGTATCATCATACCATCCAGGGGTCAATGCTGAATATCACTAGACATACATACATATGCATACCATGATATATGCATGATCAATAATAGATGACAATATGATGTAGGGAATGGAAATTAGTACATATATTCCTAAGTACATCATCATATAATACATCATCTCTGTATAGCTAAAAATACAAGGAAATGGGGCACATACGCCCAACAACTAACAGAGGCCTATCAAAAGATATAGCGAGAATGGGGCACAACCACCCAGTATGTAACAGAAGCCTATCAAAAGATATAACAATAATATATATCAGAAGAAGACAATGGTGTCAATGTCTACATCATCAATCCTGTCCACCTGATGTAACTCCTCTTGAGTCATTGGATCTCCACCACGAGGGATATCAGGACGATAGAATGGAGGATCTGCACCGGCAAAGCCATATGGGTCACCTGAGGGGCCAGCGCCTGAGCTGGAAGGATCAAAGGTATTTGCCTCTGAAGGATCTCTGCCCAAGTGCCGGATAAAGAAATGTGCTCGGTCCAATTGTCGGTTCAAACTGTCAATCTGTGTCAAATGAGTTGGGTCTCGGACACAGGCCATCCAATCTGTCATCATCACGGATCCAGGAACCATATACCCCATAAATTGCGTGGTGTGGGTCTTAGCTTCGATGGTACGAGAGGAGCACCAGTGATGGAATATATCTTGAGTATACGGACCATCTAACAGTGTAAAGCCATCAACGCCCATAAATGGGATATTAATGACGGGAGACTATGATACAAGCCAATAACGCCTCGTAGGAGGTAAGATCGGTACTCGAATCTCCCCTGTGGTACTCCTAATAGCACGCTCTCCTAAATAGAGCTCCCATCCTCCATATGTGAAGAGAGGAATCCTATAGGTGGATATCACATACTCGACACCAGTCGGGTACCCGTCCTCAAACCCAACGGTCAAATCTTCCACAGAATAGGGAATCTAATTGATAGCATCAGCTATCAACAACTCCAACTGTAGACGACAATGGGTGAAACCCTAAGCTACAAGAACCTCTGCCAGTATGGAATGATGCTATCGCTGCCACTGTGGATAGGTATCCAAACCTAACACACGCACAAGACGCAAGCATGAGAGCCTCTCATTGGCCCAAAATTTCAAACACAAAGGCAAAACATCTGCTATAAGTCAACGCTCTTCACCTATAGATGGGAAATCAAAAGAGAAATACTCACCAGAAGAAATGGGTAAAATCCTAGCCAAGCCTCCGTTAAGCCCTGTGAACGCATGCGCATGCCCCTGAGGAAATAGGAGAAGGTGTAGGAACCCCCATACTCTCCTAAACGGTCCACATCTTGTGTGGCGCTCACCAAAGTGAATGATAACATGGAAGAGTTATCTGCTATGAAGCAGCCCCTAATGATTATCAGGAACAATTGCCGAAGAATGCGATCCCTAACTCTTATGTCATTGGGTATGGGCTCACTCAAAAGCCCGCTTATAGCATCTATGCTGAAAGGACCTGTACGGACTGTCCTGCCTTTGAGTGCCTTAGCTAGGACTCCTAGCAAGGATCTAACGATAATCAGGGTAATATTCGTCGTACAAAGCACTAGCGCCCCTCCAAACTCCATACCGGTGATAAATTGCCAATCCATCGGCGTAATCATAACCTCACAGTTTAACAAATAGAGAGACTGAGTCTGGTGAAACTAGTGCTTAGACGACACCCTGAGATAACCCTAGGGACAACGATGGGGGAGGATGGAAAGGAACGCCTCGAAGCCCCAGCCATGCACAATCGCTCGATAATCGAGATGTAGAGCCTGATATATAGAGTGAATGCAGAACCAGTTCCCTCGAGGCTGTGTAAATCCAGGAACCTACATCATAAAAGCAGATCAACATCAGAATTCTTTACTCCTCATCAATAGGAAAGAAGGAATATCAAAATTCAGATTGTACCTTGTTTGTATGCAAGAAAATCGAGGGGTATCAACTCAAATCACCCAGAAGATCTGGGATCGCCACCTGAATGTCTGGGAAATACCTACGGGGAATAGGAGTAGCATGAGCAGGGTCCGCAACCAGAACATCCTCCTCCTCATCCTCAACATTCGGTACCTCAACCTGGACATGACGTATCACCACCTCCACCAGAAGATGAGGCTGTCTAACTAAATGGGGTCGAGGAACATCAGAAGCCCTCCTCCGCACACCTGAAGTGGTCCTGCAGGAACTACTCAGCTAATCTGGATCCATATATTTGGACACAAGTCTCCAAATCACCTCAGAAAGGGTTTGGTAAACTCTTACCTGGAGCTTTTTCAAATGTATTCTATGACTATATGCATGCATGCATTACTTTAATATACACCTACAGTAGAGTTAAAAATGCATGACTACCTAATGCCTACATTTTAGAAAATTTTGCCATAGTCTCCTTTGTAAAAAGGACTATCCAATGCACATAGGCATGACTAGGTGGCCATTCAGTAGCACACCTACCCACAGTCATAAACATCCTATATACATTATAAAGTCAAAGTTATATGAGCAGACATATTCACTACTATATGTTTAGAAGCATTTCATGTGATAACTCATTTTCCAACGGATAAAAACTAGAAAAGAAGACATGCATACATTACCAAGACAGTGTAGAACACTTGTACGATGACAGAATTTGCAGACGCCTAAACCCAACAAATCTAAAGAAGAGCTCTAGGATTTCCTGTATGGCGCAACTTAGAAGTGATTGTGATATCAACAAGCCATTTAAAGCCACCCATGGTTGGCCGCAGGTGTACTTGTGGCTATTGTAAGTGTACCTATGGCTCCCCTAGGTGGGGCCCACCCCTCCGGCTCAGTTCAGGATGAGTTGCAAAGGAGGTTTCACAAGCTAAAAAAGCCAAATCAGGAAAAAAGATGCTACACGATTGAGCAAAAGAGCTTGAAATCCTGGTTTTCAGAGACCAAAGTTGTGATAATCCGAGAAATTAGACAAATTATTAAAATCTTAAATGATTGATTTAAGGTCAAATAATAGACCTAGACAGAAAATAAGTGTATGCGTTTGATATTTTTGGGATGGAATATTGAGGATTTCAAAATTCTGTGAAGGATTTAGGTGAATTATTCAAGATTAAGTGTATATGTGTTTATGTTCTGTGAATATGGTATTATGTGTGCACAGTATGTGGTTAAGGGTCAAGGATTGACCAGAGAAATTTTATCAGTGTCAAACCCTAATATTATTAAGAACGTCAATGTTCAATTAGAAAACCCTAACGTTTGATAAGAAACCCTAGAAATCAGTTTTGAAACCCTAATTTCAGCTCTAGGAATCCGAAACCCTAATTCTAGAATTTAAATGCCGTGTATAAGGTTTAACGTCTTTAATTATAATTTATTAGGGAAAGACCCTAACGAATTACTTGAAACCCTAATTGATTATTAGAAAACCCTAATATCAAATCTGGGAACTCTAATTTCAAATTTCGGGTATTTGAAACCCTAATCTGGGAACTTAAAGGAAGATTATATTGCTTAAGGGTTATTAATTATAATAGTAATTAGGGTAAAGCTTAATTAATTAGCAAACCCTAATTTTAGATTTTTAAACCCTAATTATTCTGTCAGGAACCCTAATGTACAATTATGGATTTAATTGCTAAATTAGCAATCTTAATTGGGAAATATTAATCCTAATTTGTGTTAGTCCTAATGTGATTAGGAAAGTATACTGTAATTAAGAAACTCTAATTATAATTTAAAGTTGTTAATTTTCATTTATGAAAACCCTAATTTAGAAATCCTAAAAGGTGAATTATGGAAAGCTTAGGTTTTAGCCGTAAGGGTTAAACCCTAAGGGTTTGCAACAAATGACTATTGTAGAATTAAAATGATATGCTAAAAGACCAAAATACCCTCCCTTAACTTTTATGTTAAAAGAGTTATGGCCAAAATTGGTGTCACATCTTTTGAGTTACAACCACACATCTTGAATCAGCCAAATCTGAACACTTAGCCACATTTACAACCATGGATTCAAAAGATCTAAGATTAAAAAATAAGAAATACTTACTTTGCTTATCATTTGCTCCGAGTCCCTTCTCTCTCTATATTTTCGGAACTTAGAGTGAGAAAGTGTGAGAAACAAAGCTAAGATCATATATTAGCAAGCCAAGATCAGGAATCAAAAGTCAGAAATCAAAGATCAAAGCTCAAAGGTATACAAAAAACCCTAACTTAGAAATCTGATGATTTGATGCTAAATGTTGTTGTTGATTGGTTAAAGTTGTGTAATAGAGTGTCATTTGATGATCTAGGTTGTCCAAAACCTAGATCCATATCACTTAGATGTACGAATCTAGCATTTTTAGAAATCTGGAAAAAATTCAAGAAATGGTCTGACAACCATATGTCAGGGCCTTTAGATCCGTGTGTGTTAGATGTTTTGTGTGTTTTATGTTTTGGATATGTTCTATGATATGTGGTATTTACTCTGCAACTTGAATCAGGGTCATAGCATGTCTAGATCGAAAGTTATGAGCAGTCAAAACCCATTAACCAAACTGCTTAAAAACATTTCTGGGTTTTCCAGAAATGTTCAAGAACAGTTGTTGTGGCCTACTTTGACTGACCTAGATCCTCCTGTTTTGATGTTGTTAAGTTGATCTGGTGATTTGTTGTTGTACCTTGACATAACGAATATAGATCTGAACCTTAACATAACGTGGAACATGACTAGAACAGTTATAAAATTTAGCCACAAAGTGGTCACTCGAAATTGACTGGGAATCTGGGAAACCCAGAAATCCCTGCAGGCCTCTGACATCAACTTTGCAGACTTGGATCTTGCGATTATGATGTTTAATGGCTTATATGGTGATATATAATTGTAGTATTACATAAATACTACAAGATTAACGTCTTAACAAACCCAGAAATCAATAAGAACACTGAATTAAACCCGGTCAAACCTCCTACCTTGGAGTTTGACATAAAGCTCAAGAACATGCTCAAGAACACCTATAGCGACGGTTCTGTCGCTATAGGGCCCTTTAGTGACACTTAATTTTGGAAAATAGATTAATTAATTAAATAAATAGAGAAAAATAGTTTTTAATTATTAAAAATACATAATAAATTCTGAAAAATTATTTTAAGGTCCGAAAAATAGTTTTTAATTATTTTCAGTATATTTCATAAATATTTAATATTTTTGAAATATAAAAGGTATTTATTTATTTAATTATAATATTAAATAAATTATTTAAAAATGGTTTTAATTCATGAAAAATCATAAAAATTATATTATGATGTTAGAAAATATTTTAAGTTATTTTTGATGACTTGTAATATTTTGTGATGAATTTCATTAATAATTTATTATTAATGGTAATTAATTTATTTAACAAATATATTAAATAAATTATGGAAAAATAGAATTATTGATTTAAAATCATATAAAATGATTTATGTGTTATAAAATATTTTAAGTTATAAAATATAACTCTTGATATTTTGGCATGAAAATATTAATATTTTAATATTAAAAGAAATTATCGGATAATGGATTTTTAAGTGTTTAAAAATCATATAATTATGATTTTAAGGTATTAAAATACTTTGATATATTATAATTATATTATAATATTATGTTATAATTTTCATTAATATTCAATATTAATGATTAAGGAATTATGTAGTATTTAATTCATTTAAATACGTTACAAGTGATTGGAAAATCATGATAAATGGTAATAATTATCTGAAAATTATTATGCTTTATGAAAAATTGTTTTGACTGCTAAGAAATTTATCTGTGATAATTGTTAAGTGTTTAGGCAGAGTTTAATTAAACTTAAACTCGATATTTGTTCGACTAGACTGTCGGGATGATAGAATTGTGTTGGTTTCAACTCAGACTTAAATAGTCTGACTTGATGCTAAGTTTATGTGTATTGTAGACTGATAAGATTATGTGCTATGTGTTTAGGTTATTCTTTGTGTATATATATAATAGTATTATATTGTGATGATATTATTCTAATATTGGAGATCTATATTACTAATATTAGGTCTTCGGATAAAGCGTTATAAATTGTGTAGCGGTAATCAACGGTTTAGGCAAGTTTTACTTAACTCTACTAAGAGTTGTTTTATTCTGATATGCTTATGGTTAATCATTGTTGATTGCCATGGATAATTGTACTCTGTACATATTGCATGTATAAGTCAGGTATGAAAGGCTGATCACCTTCATTACCAGTTGGTCCAGATATATTTGTTCATGTTCAATACTTGTTTAGTCAAAAGTTTGTTCGTGCTAGTTCTAAGTTATATTTATGAATTATAGCCAGCCTATTATTCAGACTCTTTCAATCATGATATATCCTTAAATTATATTTAAACTTGTTGGGCAACTTTCATGCTCACCCTTGCTATATCATGATAAACATTGCAGATAAGGCGAATGCGTTCGGATACAAGAAAAGGATAATTCTAAGTTCTACTTGGGATAAAATGTGTAGCTAGATTATAATAGTATAGTTTGATAATAATGTCATGTGTTAGATAGTTTATGATTTGTGTATAAGTTAAGGTTACTCGATTTTGGGGAAATGTGTGTAAAGTGTATTGTATAAATAATTTATGTTTATATCTTTCGCAAATAGTTATAGAATGATTGAACCGAATCTGTGGTGATTTGGGACCCGAATTCGGGGCTCTCACAAAACTGTGGGTTTATATATCTCTCATTAGTATTCGCCCAGACACAGGGTTCACTATACCGATGGTCACAATAATTTTAAACCACACTCGGCAATACCTCACGAAGGTTCGACGCCATCTGTTCGGGGTCGAAACCCCAAAACCTTTCTCACCAAGCAAAAACTCTATCCAACTCAGTCGTTGATGTACATGTCAATGAAGGTCAAGCATCCTTGACACTATACTCTGCTACCGTAATTGATCCTTGCTTCATTTCTTAAAATTGCACCTCCATCTGATTTTTTGAACTCTATGGGAAATAGGTCTCAAAAAATATTTCCTTAAACCTTTCCAAAGTCATTACCCCTTGACCTCCTCGAGTTTTATTGGCTTGCCACCAATAACTAGCCTCTACTTTCAACATTAATGTTGCAAAAGCAGTCTTCTTATTCTCACATACTCTAGCAACATCGAAAACTTTCTCTATCTCCATGATCCAGGTCTGTGGCTCAACCGGATTCATGGATCCACAGAATTCTTGTGGCCCAACCGCCTTGAAATCCTTAAATGTTGGAGCTTAATTCTGCAGTTGATTCTGCAATGCTCCTATCAACAACGTTACTAATTTCTGAAATGGATTAGCCTCAGCATTGTTGTTATTGGTAGATCCCTCAAGGGTCCTTTGTCATGGTTAACGTCTTGGAGGCATTTTCTGTTAAAATATTCTAATTAGATCATTATTCAATCTTCTAAGTATTATATATACAACTTGCACATCTCAATTTTTTTTACCACATATCACACAATATCTTGAATAATTAGTAACTTTTATTTATTCATCATCTTTTAAAAACATAGCCATGATAGCATTCTTGCTACCTACCTTAC
This sequence comes from Panax quinquefolius, assembly GCA_020205615.1. Classification (NCBI taxonomy): domain Eukaryota; kingdom Viridiplantae; phylum Streptophyta; class Magnoliopsida; order Apiales; family Araliaceae; genus Panax; species Panax quinquefolius. The sequence continues at coordinate 93,434,330 of CM035159.1, forward strand.
TTTCCTGAAGTACAAAAGTTTCAGGATAACATCATCATCATCATATCTCATTGGTTATATAATACTTGAGATTTACATCTTATTTACTCATTAATCACACAATAATTACATTTCTTATGACGACCTACTAAATGCTGCATAGCCTTACGACGCTCCTCTTCCATAATACGGAACATTGTTCGGCGGTCTAGCATGTACCATGGCAGCGTCTCGAACTGAATCGGATAATACATAATTCGGTCTTGATCTCAGTTTACAACGGTGTTGAAAACACTATTCATCTCCTCCATCTTGATCTTCCTTACTTGTACTTCTCTCTCTGCTACCCCGGCTCGTTGAGAAGCTTCCTCAAACTCATCTTTGGCTCTTTCTCTCTTAGTAGACTCTTCTTTCAATTTGTTCTTCAGCTCTGCAATCTCCTCTGCCATTTACTCGTTCTCTCCTTCAGTGTGAATCAGCTTCCATTCGACATTGCCCAGACGCTCATCTAGATCCTTAATCTTGTCGTCCTTCTGCACCATCGAGGTCTGCTGTTTAGCTACTATCTCTTCCAACTCCTCGACTCTATCCTGAAGTTCCATATTACAGTCATATACTCGTTGTATATACGGGCAGCGATCGAGTTTGGTGGAAACTCTTCCTCTTCTTCCATATTCGACTGTGGTATCTCAATGGGATCCTCCTCATCTGTCTCTACCTCATCATCCTCATCAGGTAAGCCCTCCTGCTTAACCACTGTGACCAACGGAGATGACTTCCATGGAAGTAGTTGTTCCCAAACCACCTGAATATCTCGAGGCTCCTCCTCTCTAGGCATCTGAGATCCTTCATCCCTATCCTGAATGGATTCTCCCACATTAGCCATCCTGACAACAAAATTTTAAGTTTTAATTACTAATCGTTACTACTCGACACTCACGAGCATATAGGTTGCAATCACATAAGCACATAAAGTGTTTTATTTCTTCTTTCTTGAAATTCGATAAGAGTTTATCATCACTATCTTTTCAATCTTCTATAAGGTTACTTCCTAAGCCTTTTTCCCCACCTAAGGTTCATAACCTAAAGCTTTGATACCAACCTGTGACACCCCCAAATCTAGATACTTCATTCCCACAAGATTTGGTGTCCACTTTCCATTCATTCATATCTAACTACCCAATTATGATAAAATTAAACCATTAATCTTCCCATTAAAAGGGTTACATCATTAAATCAAAAGTCTCCCAAGTTATCTAACTTTTAACATAAATCAAGTGCGGAAATAAAATATTTACATCACGTCATTATATATAAAGTCAATCATCATAACATTGAGTGAATTACAAGTCTTCATCACTTGTTCATTTTCCCTTTTCCCTTGCTAGTGGTAGGTTCATCGACATTCTTAACCTTAGCTGCAATGAGTATATATATGCAAGAGTGAGCAAAACAAATGCTCACTAGAAATAATAATGTATAACAATTGTATAATAAATGCTAATGAATAAGCTCATTAGAGTTGAATAATACTCTATCAATGATAATCAAAAACTTGTATCAACATAAAAAATGTAACCGAGGATCACAAGACCACAAATTATGTCTACGGTTACAAGTAATCTTTCAACTTTAACCTAAAAAGTAATACTGTAGGGACTCCCCATACTTAGGGTGATCAGCCCTTTGTACCATGTATTGTGCACAAACATCTAAACGTATTGAGTAAAATAACTCCCCTATAATAGGATTGTTCTTCTCAGTCTTAGAGTACGAGTCCACACCAAAGGAGGTTTGGTTTGGATAAGCTTCAAGGGTAATTTAGAGTTTCACGACGTCAACTAAAGGATTAGTTGAATCAACAAAACTTAACAGTACTACGAGTGATCAATAATAGTTTAATGTAAAATGATTAAGAATCATAGGTGAACCAACTATACATTAGACTCATGCTTAGAAATAACTAAAAAGCATAAGCATTGAATAAAACAATAAACCTTGCTTGAACAATACTAAGCTAAGGCTATGATCTTGTCAAATAAGAAATTGAATTACTAAACATACATTAACTGATAACAAGCTGGAAACAAAGCTTGCTCAACATGATAATAACTTGTACAAAGTAAATGAAATATGACGGCTCAATATTAGAGATTAGAGTTCAAGAAGTTGCATTCAGTATAAAAGAATGAAACTAAAGAAACTTGCTTAACTATAAACAAGTTAGAATAAATCAACAATGATTAGAATTCAAAACTTGCTCGAATAAAGTTAGGGTTAGAGTATGCTCAAATAATTTTTAAAGATAAAAGAACTTTCTCAATTAAAGATTAGGGTAAGAAACTTGCCTCGTGCATAAGCTATAAATTACAACTCACATTAACCTACACACATTATTAGAATCATAATATCTATTAGATATATTAACATCCACTTTCCAAAATAACACACTTTTTGTTAGACATGTTACTTTAGTACATGTTTTACTTTACCATATGCATTTCAGAAATCACAAGTGTTAACTTCTAAACAATTATTCCCTACTCATGTATACATTACATCATAGCGTATCACTTTTATAACTTACTAATTTTTTTACAACTTTGCAACTACTAAGTACATGATACATGTTACCTCCTTTCTAGTCTAACAAAAAGGACTCTAACTCATGCAAGCATACATGGGTCAACAAGTAGTATAAAATAAGAAAAGTATCGATCCACAGAGAAAGGTTTTAAATCTAAATTATTATGCATCAACTATATCACTATTTTTATATGCTTAGACACTCAACTCACAATTAACTTTTCATTTCAAATAAGTTCATGAAATAAAAATTATAATAACTAAGTGATGTAATCAAATTGGAGAATAATGGGATTCTAATTTCATTTAATATTTCATCTAAATGAAACCCTTATGTAATGTTTAATTATTTATCACAGAAACTAGTCAAGAGCACAAAAGTAGACATAACCATTTTTTAATGAACTATGACCAATTCACATAACCTCCACATTTTATAGAAATCATGTAAGCAACACTACTACTAAAATCACTATATGTCTACGTGAAATTGCAATAATAATGAATTTAAGTGCATGCTCTATTCATGGCTACACACAGTGAAACGATATATGTATATCCGATTCACAAATCACAAAACTTAACAAATCAGCCTCATGAACATATGCCATTATGATTTAATCCATACTCTTATTTCATTTTTTTCAATTCCATATAAGCACACTGTGTGAATGGTGATCATTCATTAAGCTCAATCATAATGGGAATCCAATGATAAATACACAATAATACAATAAGATATACAAATTTAGACTACATATCATAATCCATTAGAATCCCATAATGGAGTTTAGTTCATTTATGAACCAAAAGCCATTATGGGATTGAAGCACTATATGAAAATAAATACTGCAATCAAAAGAGGTAATAGAAATGGAGTACAGATCTGTCAATCTCTGTTGTAGAGTTAGTTCCAAGCTTGTTCCAAATGCACCACAATCTCCAGAATTGAAAACTAACAATTATTCAATAATGTAGAATAAGAGAGGAGTAAAATGTATCATCCAATGATCAAAACCTCTACAACGTAGTTAAAACTTTTAAACCCTAAATAATCTCCTAAACTGATAACAGACTTCACATAAACATGTCTGGTGCCAACCAAATCGTTCAGTTGAGCCTAATGCGCTCAAATTTTAAATTACAAAAAGTTAACAAAACTGACTGTAGAAGACTCGCGCGGCCGCGCGAGATTAAACTGCATTACGGGCGCGAGCGCGCGATAGAATTGTCTATCGAGATCTTGGCGCGGGCGCGCCAAATTCCTTCACTGATGTAGCACAGCCGCACGATGGTGCAATTTAGGCTCTGTATTCATGTAGCGCGAGCGCGTGATGTAAGACTGGATTAGCAAAGCGACCGCGCTGCTACTGCATTTTGTCTTCTGATGTCTTGCTGCTGCTGCTTCTTATCTGTTGTCGTTTGTTCTTCATTCCTTCTCTTTTATACTGCATTCCTCCACTGCTTTAATTCCTCATTTACTCATGTTCATCTTGCCATGCCTTTTCTAGCTTCATGCCACCATGCTAATGCCATTCCATGCCATTTCTTGCTTTTCCACGCCTTTCCTTGCCATAGGGGTTCCAACTACAATTACTGCAAAATAAACATAAAATGCAACTAAAACATAGTAAAAACTGCTTGAGATGAGCATAGTTCTAGTGAGTTAGAACCCAATAAGTAAGTATAAAACCTACTTATCAAATACCCCCAAACATGAACTATTGTTTTCCCTCAAGCAATGCACATGAAAATAAATAATGCAATGCAACTACATGTTATGCATATTATACTATGATGCAAATGAATCCCAAGTTTTCCAACTAAGATGAAATTCCAATACTTATGCCTCAAATATTTTTTCGGATTTAAAAATAATGTTTCAACCCAAACTACTGACATAATATCATACACTCAAATAACCCATACTCACTAGAAAGATGCTCTGTGTGTGTTGTGTTCACAAATATACTTTATCAAGGTAGAGACTACACATGTTATATTGCTAAAACAGAAAATTGAAGTCTAAATCAAGAACCATGTGTACTACTAAAACAAAATCTGCTCCAACACATCAAAATAAACTAAGGTTCAATAATGGGTTTAATCTGCTTTATTTTTACTCACGAGGGCGATTCTCGCACTTTCCCGCGGTGTTTATTTATTTTTTATTTTTTTATAGCGAGTGCGTTTTACGCTCCATCCTGCCCAACCACAAGCTTTAATAATTCAACTTGGGAAGGTTTCAATAATACTTTTCTTTTCTTTTTTTTATAGTAAGCATACCCATGTGTTCCCAAAGTTTGATTATAAGTGTTTTCACAGGCTAAGTCCACTTTCTTCACAATTCTATTTTTAAAACAACATTTTCTTATAAGCATGCAAAGCATGTTATTCTTATACCAACAAGCATAAATGAACAACTACGTGCTAACTGAAAACATCTTAAACAACAAGCATGGCTTACATCATGCAAAACATTATAGTTAAGCTCATGTTATCTACTAAATTCAAATATCCTTCAGAATTATATTTCATCATTAGCTAGACTAAAGCTCCATAAAGCTAGATACTTGGAATATGCACTAAACACATAACTAAAACATATAATAAACACTAAAAATAGAAAAAATTTCTGCAATTATTAACTAACACATGCTAAACACATAATTATGCAAAAATTAAACTAAACATACAAAAATAATGTAAATTAAATACATGCACTACACTACTATCCATACCCCCAAACTTAAAATATTCATTGTCCCAATGAATGAAGGTATAGAATTTAAACGAACTCCCTTAGTTATCAGCTGTACCACCCTCTCCGGGTGGTGAATCCGGTAGTGGAAATGGTGCTGCTGTCCCGAATTGTGGCCATTCAAGCATGGTTCCCTGCTGTGCGAAAGCTTCGGCTAAAGACCTTATCAACCCAGTAGCAAATGGCGCAAAATTATCGTACATAGCATCAACCTTCCTCTCCAACCTTCAGAGCTGTCGATCATCAGTAGCAGCAGTAGCTTTAGTAGAAGTGCCTGCTTCATTTATCCTTGAGGGCTTCGGTGATGGCATAGATGACGAAGGTCGAAGGATGAAACCCTTACCCCTTGGGTGCGGGGTACCTCCTTCCCAATCTTTAAATCTTGCTATTATAGCATGAGTGATATCCTGACTTGGGTATTGCAACTGTTCATCAGTCCACCTAACTCCTGCTCGAGCATATAAATGAGAAAAAATCAAGGCATGTGGTATACTTCCTGTAATGCTCCCACGCATATAGCGTAACATGTTCTTATTAAGGAGATGGCCAACGTCAATGTATTTTCTTGTAATAATCCCCCACATAATGATTGCTCGTTCAGTTGTAATCTCATGTTGATGAGATGATGGCATAAGTTTCGCACAAACAAATAGATTCCAAGCCTTGGCGTAACGGTTAAGAGTTGAAGTCGGAAAGGTCCTAGGCTGATTAGTGTCTGACTTGTAAGTCCAATGTGTACCCGTTATACACAAATCAGTTATGACCTCGTCTAAGTATGTCTCAAGTTGTTCCGCCTCAACCTAATTTGTACGTCCAGTTGGAGGGTCGGGTAAATTGAACAAGCCACGGATTGCCTTTGGGCGATAATCTATTAGAACCCTTCTGACAAAAGAAAATCCACTCATTGTCTCCTTTGCATTTGTATAAAACTCTTGTATAATGGCCATGGGTGCAGCCATGGGTGTAGAGCAGACTTCATGCCAACATCTTTCTCTGACCATGTCTTTCAATTTCCCATCTTGTACCTCTGGCTTGAAACCTCGCTCTCTGATAAATGATTTAGCCACGATTCTATAATATTCTATCTTGGCATCACGATTGACAAATTTGGAAAAATCCACGGTGTCTGCACTCTGGCTACTTGCAGAAGAAGACTCTGGAGTGCGAGAACGAGCACATTTTGGTCCCATTACACTTGATAAATAAACGAACTCTAAATTGCAAAGAAAAATTGGACTGAGGAACTCGTACGCTAAACACCCCCAAACTTACTGTTTTCACTGCACCTCTAAAGAAACCTTAACTTCTCTGTGATTGAATAGAAGATGACAATAGAAGTTTGAATATAGATAGGAGAATGGAATGCATATATAATGGGATGAGGAGTTATGAATTTGAAATAGAATGGTTTGGAAGAAAAGAGAGTCGTGCGTCTGTTGAGAGAAATGGATACGCACGTTTCTAATGTAACTGATATAAGAAATGGGAAAAGACACGTCTTTAAAACACTTAAAAAATTTCGGCTCCGGTCTAAGGTTAACCGCACGCTTTTTTACTTGAATAAAGGCGGACGACATACGGTGAGGCTATGTTGCAAAAAGATATTGCTTGTGAGCGTGCCATTTTATACTGTTTTCCTTGCGCGATCGCGCGGCCCTATATCCTACCATACTGATCTGCATCTTTAAAAATAGCAAAGCGGCTACTGATAATCTCTAATGCACCTGTACAAACAATAAATATTAGTATGAGATATATAAATTCTCCATAATGAAAGCCTGAACTAATTAATATGCATGAATGACTATCCCAAAACAATCCTTTGTATATTACTCCTAATCATCATTATATGCATAATCAGCTCCACAAAACATATAACACACTAATTATGCTATAACAACTAACATGAAAATGAGAGACTAATACGATCCAAAACAGAATTAAACAAGAGGTAAGGATAAAAATAATGGGGTGCCTCCCATCGAGCGCTAAGTAGTAGTCAATTAGCTTGACTATCTCTAATTGCATCATGTTGAAGAATGAATGGAGGTGACTTTCTGCCTGTCAACCTCACCACCTTAGTAATGCTTAAGCCCACTCACTTTGAACGACTTATCTGGGAATTTATCGAATACCTCTACTGCACCATGTGGATAAACTGTCTTCACAGTAAATGTCCCTGACCACCTTGATTTGAGCTTTCCAGGAAAAAGTTTATGTCTTGAATTAAACAATAGAACTCTTTGTCCCGGTTTGAATACTCTCTCCAAGATCTTGCGAGCATGCCATCCCTTCACCTTTTCTTTATACAACTTGGAGTTTCATAAGCCTCCAATCTGAATACATCCAACTCATTGAGTTGGAGTAGGCGTTTTTCACCTGTAGCCTTCAAATCAAAGTTGAGCTTCCTAATTTCCCAATACGCCTTATGCTCAAGCTCCATGGGAAGGTGACAAGCCTTTCCATACACCAGCTGAAATGGTGACATTCCTAATGGAGTCTTGTAGGTAGTCCTATAAGCCCATATAACATTATCAAGCTTTAACGACCAATCCTTTCTTATGGGGTTCACGACTTTCTCCAATCTTTACTTCATGATTTTAAACTTCTGCTTGGCCATTGGTTTGAGGATGATAAGGTGTAGCAATGCGATGATTTATCCCATACTTAGCTAAGAGAGCTGTAAACTGTCGATTACAGAAATGACTGCCTTCATCACTAATGATAGCCTTTGGTGTTCCAAACCTTATAAAAATACTTCTTTGTAAAAATTGTAGGACCACTTTGGCATCATTAGTTGGAAGAGCTGCCACTTCCACCCATTTCGAAACATAGTCGACTACTAACAAGATATATAAATTTCCACATGAAGAAATGAAAGGACCCATGAAATTTATCCTCCAAACATCAAAAATTTCAACCTCAAGAATTATGTTTAATGGCATCTCATTTCTTTTTGATATATTCCCAACTCTTTGACATCTGTCACACCTCTGGACAAAACTGTAAGCATCTTTAAAAATCGTCGCCCAGTTAAATCCTGCTTGTAACACTCTAGCCGCTGTTCTTTCTCCACCGTAGTGACCTCCATATAATGAAGCGTGGCAATCCTACAAAATCCTCTCTGTCTCGCTATATGGGATATATCTCCTTATCATCTGATCAGGACACTCTTTGAACAAATACGGTTCATCCCATATAAACCACTTCACATCATGCAAAAATTTCTTCTTTTGGTGCCCAGTCAAGTCTACAGGAATGATCTTGCTCACTAAATAGTTAGCAAAGTCCGTGAACCAGGGCACTTCCCCTTTCAACACAAATAACTGTTCATTTGGAAAAGACTCATTAATCATAACTTTGTCATCTCTATCTCTTTCTTGATTTTTCAATCTCGATAAGTGGTCCGCCACTTGATTCTCAGTACCATTCCTATCCTTGATCTCCAAATCAAATTCTTGCAATTGAAGTATCCACCTGATTAATTGAGGCTTTGCATCTTTCTTTGCCACCAAGTATCGAATTGTCGAATGATCTGTGTATACTATAACTATTGTCCCAATCAGATATGCTCGAAACTTATCAAAAGCATATACAACTGCCAGCAGTTCCTTTTCTGTGGTGGTCTAACTCAACTGAGGATCAATAAACGTCTTGCTCGCATAATATATCACATAAAAATCCTTTTCCCTTCTCCGGCCCAAAACAGCCCCCACAACATAATCACTAGAATCACACATTAACTCAAATGGTAAATCCCAATCTGGTGCTGTAATCATTGGTGCTGAAGTTAATTTCCTCTTTAAATGCTCAAATACATACATGCAATCCTCATCAAACTTGAATTTAACATCCTTCTCCAAGAAGTTGCAAAGTGGCTTTGTGATTTAGGAGAAGTCCTTAATAAACCTACGGTAGAAGCCTACATGCCCTAGAAAACTGCGGACACCTTTTACAGAAGATGGTGGTGCCAAATTCTCAATGGTCTCTAATCTGGCCATGTCCACCTCTAGTCCTTTCTTCGACACCTTATGAACCAAAATTATTCCTTCTTGTACCATAAAATGGAACTTTTCCCAATTCAAAACTAAATTCGTCTCAACACATTCTTCTCAGTACCATCACTAAATTTTCTAGACACAAATCAAAAGAATCTCGGAATACTGAGAAGTCATCCATAAATACCTCCATATTATGCTCCACCATATCTGAGAAAAATTCCATCACACATCTCTGAAAAGTGGTTGGGGCATTGCACAACCCGAAAGACATCCTTCTGAAAGTGAATTTTCCATATGGACATGTGAAAGTTGTCTTTTCTTAGTCTTCTGGAGCTATCACAATCTGATTGTAGACTGAATACCCATCTAGAAGGTAATAAAATTCATGACCCGCTAATATGTCCAACATCTGATCAATATTCAACAATGGGAAGTGATCTTTCCTGGTAGCTTTGTTAAGTCTGCGATAGTCTATGCAGACTCTCCACGCCATCATTGTTCTCGTCGGAATCAACTCATTGTTTTCATTGGAGACTACGATCATTCCACCCTTCTTTGGCACACACTGTACCGGGCTCACCCACGAGCTGTCTGAGATCGGATAAATAATTATTGCATCTAACCGTTTGACCACTTCCTTTTTGACCACTTCCTTTATAATTGGATTAAGTCTCCTTTGCTGCTCCACTGAAGGCTTGCTCTCATCTTCCAATAGGATCTTGTGCATGCAGAATGATGGGCTAATCCCTTTGATATCTGCTATGGTCCATCTAATTACTGATCCCTTTGATATCTGCTATGGTCCATCTTAACAATTTTTCTTCCTGAAAAGATGTTAGTGTAGAAGAAATAATCACAGGTAATTTTGAATTATCATTTAAAAATGCATACCTCAACTGATCTAGAAGTGGTTTCAACTCAAGTTCTGGAGGTGACTCAAAAGATGGCATTAATTTCACTGATGACTCTCCAGCGATCTTTAATGGCTCAACAAGAGTCTAAAACATTCTGAACTGTGGAGTTATGTTAAGTATTTGAACACTTTCTTCAACCTCACCATCTTCTATCTCTGAACTTCCCACAATGGCATTCTTAAAAGGTTCTTGTTCCACCAAGTTCTCTACTTCATCATTTAGTACCTTTTCCACCAAATAAATCTTGAAGCATTCCTCTTCATCTGTTGGAAATTTCATTGCATTGAATATATTAAAGATGACTTCCTGATCATGAACTCGCATTGTCAATTCACCTTTTTAAACATTTATCAAGGTCCTTCTTGTGGCTAGGAATGGTCTTACAAGAATGATCGGTAAACTTCTGTCCTCTTCATAGTCCAATATGATGAAATCAGCTGAAAAAATGAATTTATCCACTTTAACTAGTACATCTTCCACAATACCCCGTGGATAGGTAATAGACTTGTCAGCTAGCTGTAATGAAACGTTTGTCGGCCTTGGAGCCGGAAATCCCAACTAATTGAACACTAACAATGGCATCAAGTTGATACTTGCCCCTAGATCGTACAAACATTTGTTGAAACTCATCTTTCCAATCGTACAAGGTATCGTGAAGCTGCCCGGGTCCTTCAGCTTTGGAGGTAACTTACGTTGAAGCACTGCACTACATTCTTCGGTCAAGGCCACTATTTCAAAGACTTCTAGCCTTTTCTTCCTTGACAAGATACCCTTCATAAACTTTGCGTAGCTAGGCATCTGTTCCAATTCCTCAGCGAAAGGTATGTTGATCTATAGATTTTTAAACACCTCCAAAATTTTACTGAACAACTTATCTTCCCTTTGCTTCTGTAGCCTTTGTGGAAAAGGAACAGGGGGATGAACAACTGGTATCTTGGTCACTGGTTTCTCAGATGACTTGTGACGCCCCGAAATAGGTATACAACACCCATTCTGAGTCGCCAAATACATGATACAGAAACAACTACAACTTTATTATTACAATTGTCGTGCAAAATACGACAACACATAAACTGTGAGTTTAAATACAAATATTGTCATCTAGACAATATTCACACTCAAATAAGTCTTCATTACAATTATTGATACACTATTTTACAAAATAGTGAGGACTACTAAAACAACTTCTAGAACCATCATTCCACATCCCGACTAGTACTCGCTACATTCTCGCCTCCTGAGAAGAAAAATGGAACAAAAAAGAAAAGGGTGAGCTCAACTAGTCCAGTAAAGAATATTATGACTAAGATAATATAGAACAAATTATCGTTAGTCCTCAACAGGGAAAAATCTGATAGAATACAATAGACAACGTATTTTAAATTAATATTTGCAGCGGAAATAATAATTCATTGGAAGAGTTACGTAGAGAATGAAATCTACTTTCTTCTATGAATTTAAAAGTTTATCATCAATATTTATATCCTCAGTAACATCAATCAATATACATCTTGAATGAAATATTCATCTTTTGCACCTGAGCCAAAGATATTCATCATTGGTCATGTTCATCTCAACACTGTTCATCTTTTGCATTACGGCCAAAGATATTCATCAGAAAATCATTCATCTTTGCACTACAGGCCAAAGATATTCAGTAATATCATCATTTAGGACTGAGGATGATGAAAAATATTTTAAAGAAAACGAATCTAGTGAAACAAAAGAACAAATATTAAGGATTCGTACTTTAAACAATCTCAGTTCAAAAATACTTCATAAATAACCATAGTAGAGTAAAATTAAAGAATGATCAAAACATGGATACAATCAAAGCTAGTATCCATAATACATATCTTGGACAAAAATGAAAATTTATTTTTTTGTGAATAGTGCCGAATTCGTGAATAGTGCCGTATACTTGAATAGTGCCGTATACATGAATAGTAACTCGGACACTAAAAGACAAGAATTTCACAAGAAAAATCTTACCAATATTTTGGCATAATGATATTGAAAGAAATAATATCATTTATAAAAAAAAATAACATCCCTTACCTCGAAAAAACAGTAATTCTAGCTGGAATACCCGATATAGTACTAAAGGGAACTTGCACCATATAGCAAAGTATCAAAATACTCACAAGAATACGCTCGATAATATAGAGAGAAAAGATTTCAGTTTCTGGTGTGATTTTCAATTCTAACTTAAGCACCCTATTTAAAGGAAAATGCTTAGAACACCAAAACAGAAAATTTAATAAAATATTAATATATATTAAAATAATTCACGCCCACCTCTTGACAACTGAAATCAGCATGTTTACAACACTTGTGGGGCCCACCAAAACAATAAAAATGTTTTTCTTAAAAAAAATAATTAAAACTTCAAAAATCAATTATTTCGGATCTTCGAAATTTCAATAATTCATAATAAATAGACCTTTTATCAGAAAAATTCGAATCTTATGTCCATTCCATAGGAAATTCAATTCTCTACAACTTTGTAGTTTTAAGTTTTTCCAAATTCCAAACAGAAATTGACCGAAATCCATATACGGACGATTTTACAAGCTATAATCAAATTTTAGTCAAGAAATGGAGTCCACAAACATGAAAAACATGTTTTAAATATTTTTAGCAACAAAAATACCCTTCCTCCTCATATAATCATATATCCCACATTCATTGTAAAAATATCACTATTATTATATTATTATAATATAATAATATATTTAAATGAATTATTTTATCAGAAAAAGATAAAATATTAATTTTCAACAATTGTCACATTAAAAAATTTCTCCATCTATATCCACATAAAATGAATATTTTTCTTATCATAAAAATTAATAATTACTTATTCACAAATAATATTACATAATCACAATACTGACAACAAGGCCGTTCCCAGGAAAGAGGGGGCTTTCCAATAAGTATTTCTCCTTACTGCCGCGCAATTAGATGACCAAACCTCTCTTTAGACAAAACTTTCTAGACATTACCAATAATGTTATCTAATAATATTATTCAAATAATATGAATTATTGCTCCGATAATGGAAAATACTATGTAGTGATAATTATTGAAAACACAATAATATAAAATATCAACGTAGCAATTATTGAATCAATAAAATAAAATATTGAACAGTAATTACTATAACAATTATTGAGTAGTGCCTTCTTACGTAAGAATTAATAATTGGTGAAATACCTGGTAATCTTCTTCGTGTTTTAACCAACCGAGTATTTCAACGAAGATTATCTGTGATAATTACTACGCTGCTATTTATAAGCGACTTATACTTATCGTTTTCTTCATCCAATCGCTTTAGTTATGGGGCCCACACAAGTTACGCGTCATTGCATCGAATATTTCCGAAGCAAGAAGAATATTCCACGACCAAACAAATATTCCCCGACAACAATGAATATTTTATAACCACATGCTTATTATAAATATTTGCGCATTTAACCCATAACTAACCACATTAATCAAATCAACCCTTACTATTTCAAAATAATAAATACAGGAAATTCAATTTCATTTATAATAAGTTGGGGTCTTTCAACCTCCCCTCAGGAAATTTCGTCCTCGAAATTGATGTACGTACCTGGTGTTTCAAAAAGGTGAGAATACCTCGCTTTCATTTCCATTTCCAACTCCCAGGTCATTTCCATAATAGCATGGTTTCTCCACAAAGCTTTGACTTGTGGTATGACCTTTGTGCGTAGGACATGCTCCTTCCTATCCAAGATATTGACATGTACCTCTTCATACGTTAAGTCTTCGGCTATCTCATTTGGTTCTAACTCAATAACGTTGTTCGGGTCTTTCACATATTTACGAAGCACATATATGTGAAAAACTTTATGAACACGAGACATACTTGGAGGTAACGCGAGTCTATAGGCTACCTTTCCTACTCTGTCAAGAATCTAAAATGGACCAATAAATCGTGGATTGAGCTTTCCATGGAGCAACACGCAGCAATACATGATCCCCAATACTAAATTCCACGTCCTTTTGATGAAGATCCGCATAACTCTTTTGTCGATCCTGTGATGTTTGTATATGTTGTCGAATCATTTGGATCTTTTCTATAGTCATACGTACCAACTTGGGTCCCAACAATGTTTCTTCACCCACCTCATCCCAATATATTAAAGAACAACACTTTCATCCATATAATGCTTCGAATGGAGCCACACATATACTTGCCTGATAACTATTATTGTAGGAAAATTCCACCAATGGAAAATACTTATCCCAACTCCCTTTGAAGTCTAGGACACAGAGTCTTAATATATCTTCAAGAGTTTGAATAGTCCTTTCTGATTGTCCGTCCATTTGAGGATGGTATGCCAAACTGAATCATAAATTCATCCCCATAGCTTTTTGCAAGCTAACCCAAAATCGTGAAGTGAATCTTGGGTCATGATCTGGAACTATGGATACTGGCATGCCATGCAATCTCACAATCTCATTTACATACATACGTGCAAGACATTCAAGGGAATAAGTCTCCCGTATCGGCAAGAAATGAACAGACTTGGTTAATCTATCAACAATAACCCAAATAACATTTATGCCTTGAGAAACCGTGGGAAGACCTGTAACGAAATCCATGGTAAGGTGTTCCCACTTCCATTTCAGAATCTCAAGTGGTTGCAATGGACCCTTAGGCACTTGATGCTCTGCCTTTACACATTGAAAAGTTAAACACCTCGAGATAAACTTCGTAATCTCTCTCTGCATATTATTCCACCAAAATGTATGTCGAAGATCATGATACATTTTGGTACTTCCAGGATGGATTGAAAATGGGGTATTATGTGCCTCCATCATGATCTTGTACTTCAAATCAGAGTCATTAGGAACAAAATGTCTGGATTTAACTCGAAGTATTCCTTCTTCATCGATTCTTGCTTCTAGGATGACACCTTCTTGTATCTTCTTCTTCATATGCATCAGCTCCGGGTCTGTGGCTTAAGAAACTTTAACTTTTTTGATTAAAGTCGGTTCTATGCGTATACTTGACATCATTGCATGGGTCCCCGGATTCCTGAATTCTATCTTCATTTTTTGTAGATCACACAAAATATGACTTTATGATAACAACATCGCACTCGTTCCCACATATGATCTTCTACTCAATGCGTCAGCTACCACGTTCGCTTTTCCAAGATGGTATTGAATATTGTGGTCGTAATCTTTCAACAGCTCGAGCTAACGTCATTGCCGCATGTTAAGTTCCTTTTGGGTGAAGAAATATTTGAGGCTTTTATGATCTGAATATATCTCCACTTTCTCCCTATATAGATAGTGCCTCCAGATCTTTAGCGCGAAAACGACTGCTACCAATTCTAGATCATGAGTAGGATAATTCCTCTCATACTCTTTAAGTTGTCACGAGGCATAGGCTATGACTTTCCCACATTGCATGAGAACACATCCTAACCCTTTGCCTAAAGCATCGCTGTAGATAAAAAATCCATCCATGCCAGATGGTATTATCAGAACAGGTGTCGAAATGAGTCACCTCTTGAGATCTTGGAAACTCTTCTCGCATTCCTCATTCCATACGAATTTTGTATCCTTCCGAGACAGCTGAGTTAACGGAGTAGCGATTCGAGAAAACCCTTCCACGAATCTCCGATAATAACCAGCTAAGCCCAAAAAGCTACATACTTTGGTCACCGTCTTCGATTGCTCCCAACTTTGTATTGCTTCAATCTTCGCGCGGGTCAACAGATACTCCATGTTTTGACACCACGTGCCCAAGGAATGCTACTTCCTCAAGCCAGAACTCGCATTTCTTCAACTTGGCATAAAGCTTGTTTCACGAAGCCTTTAGAATACCAGCTTCAAATGGTGCTCATGATCTTCACGACTTTTGGAATATATGAGGATGTCATCAATAAAGATAACAAAGAACTGATCCAAATATTCTTTAAATACTTGGTTCATCATATCCATGAAAGCCGCAGGAGCATTTGTCAACCCAAAAGACATGACTAAGAATTCATAATGCCCATACTGAGTTCTGAAGGCAGTCTTTGGAATATCCTCAGTTCTAATCTTCAGCTGATGATATCCAGAACGAAGATCGATCTTTGAAAAGAATTGTTCTCCTTGCAACTGGTTAAACAGGTCATCAATGCGAGGTAGCGGATACCTATTCTTGATGGTGACATGGTTCAATTCCCGGTAGTGTAACATTCCAGAATTTTAATTGTTATATTAAATATTTGTTGAATTGTATAAATATTTAATGGATGCGTTTATGGTTGAATTTGTAATTGTTCAAATTTGATTCAATTTGGTTAATTATTTGTTAAATAAATAATTAAGGAAATTAATTATTATATTCTAATTTAATTTAATTATTAAGTTAGAGAGTTTTGATTAATTGAATTATTATTCTTTTATTTGAATTTGTAATTAAAAGAATGTGTTAGTTGATTAAATAAAGTTATAATTATATAGAAAATTATAATTTTGTGGTATTGATTTATGTGATGTAGTAATTTAATAAATTGTTATTAGAATTATTTTAATTAAATAAAAGTGTGTCGAATAACCTTTTATTAAGTAGTTATTAAAATAACTTAAAGGAGTTTTAATTCAGTTTTGCCAAACAATGCCTAATGCCTATTAAGTCTTTATTCTAATTGTGTTGTGCCAAACAAGGCATAAATATTAATTGATTATTTTTAGGGATTAGCCAAACAAGCCTTATGGCTTTTGGTTTTCAAAACTTGGATAACTGATATCAGTTATATGTTTTATTTATATTATATAATTAATATATATTATATCAATATACGTTATATCATAAGACGTAAGAATAGAGGAGAGAGGTAAGGAAGAAGAAAAGAAAAATTCAAAGGAAAAAGAAGAGAAGAAGAAGAAAAGTGAGAGAGAAAAGAAGAGGGGGAGAAAGGCTAGAGATTGGAGAAGAAGAAGCTTGAGAATAGAAAGGGATAGCCATCATCATCTTCTTCAAGGTATCATCCTACTCTTTTAGTTTTTAAAAGTTTAGTTTTTCTCTTCCCTAATTCTCTGTAGAATCCTTGTGTAAGGATAAATTATTTGTTATGTATGTGATTTTATATGATAATCTAGTGTTGTTAAACTATTTTCTTAAGCTATAATTGAGAATAGTTCATGAATTTATAATGTGTATATGGTTGTGAAGAAAAACCTTTTTTTACAGAGAGTTTTTGTGAATATATATATATATATATATATATATTGTTTGGTTTAAGGTAGGAATTAAGGGTTTATTTGTTGTTTAATTGATAAATTGGCTATTCTATTTGATAGAGTATGTATAAACTGTGATAAAATGCTTTAAATTAACTGTTTTGGTTGCAAAACAAAATCACAATGTTGATTTTCATTAAAAACATCAAAAGTGAGTTTTTATCAAAAACAGTGAAATTGGATGTTTTAAATTGTTGTTTATGTTGTTGTATGGGTATAATCATGTTAGAAGTTCTTGAATTATGTTTACATGAAGTCTTTGTATGAATTACATGTGAATTAGACTTTAGATACGAGCTTGTAGGCCAAAATTGGCTTTTTCTTATACTATTATTAAGAAAATGTCATCGAAATTGAAGCTGCGATTTGCACCTTGTGGCGTTAACAACAGTTCATTTTCGCGCGCCGGTATTACATTTACCTTACATTGTAGCCTTGTAGTTTTTTTTCTCGAGCCGCAACACCATCTTGTTGCTTGCAGAATAACTGATGCACCACAAGATAAAGCGTATGCCAGCATGACACGAAAGTTAAGCAGAATGGTCTCGATAAATTGTACTTTTTTGTACTCAAAGTCTAAAGGAATGGTTATGTGTTATTAATAGGACTATTAAGTTATGATTTTAATATTTCTTTATCTAGAATGAACATGTTATTAACAATTAAATTGTTTTGTAACTGGATTATGTGATTAAACATCCAATTTTTTTAAATGATGAACGTACTTAGTTATGTTTGTAAAGTGGTAATGGCTAACTATGTCATGATGACATATGTTTATAGGATATTGTGATTCGAATTGTTCGATTTAGGCTACGAGCAAGGCAAGTTTTCTAATCTAATATCTTGTTGAATCAACTATTGTTTTCAATATAATAATGCAAGGTTTCTAAACTTTGATTTTGATATTGAACAAGTTATTCTTGTATTTAACTTGTTGTTTAGAATGCCCAAATATATTTGAATAGTTTTATCGTTCATATTGCCATGCATGCTTAGTATTCAATTCTAAATAACCTTGGCTTAATATTGTTCAAGCAAGGTGTGTTATAGTTATTCAAGTTGTATGCTATTAGATTATTCCTAAAGCATGATTTTAATTTACCATGACGATTCAATTACGAGTATTATATAGTATGATGTTATTGGTATTAATTCAACTAGTC
Source organism: Panax quinquefolius (assembly GCA_020205615.1). Taxonomy (NCBI): domain Eukaryota; kingdom Viridiplantae; phylum Streptophyta; class Magnoliopsida; order Apiales; family Araliaceae; genus Panax; species Panax quinquefolius. Next base: position 93,453,009 of record CM035159.1, read on the forward strand.
CTCTAGTTGATGATCGTTGAACTTCAAATTACCCTTGAAAGCTTATCCAAACCAAACTCTCTTTGGTGCGGACTTGTACTCCAAATACTGAGATGAACAACCCTATTATTATTAGGGGATAACTTACGCGTAACATTAAATGTTTGTGCACAATACATGGTATGAAGGGCTGATTCCCCTAAGTACGAGGTGTCCTTATAGTCTTATGACGGTTAAAGTTTGAGTTGAAAGATTACTCGCAACTGTGGACATAGTTCATGGTCTTATGACCCTCAATTATGTTTATTCCATACTTTGGATTTCAGTTCTTGATTATCATTGTTAGGGTACTATCTAGTTTTGATGAGCCTATTCATTGGCAGTTATTATTGTTATTTTTTGTTGATTCATTATTTTATCCGGTGAGCAATTGTTTTGCTCACTCTTGCATATTTATAAACTCATTGCAGCTAAAGTAGAGAAGGTAGAAGAACCTTAAACTAGCAAAGGAAAGGGAAAATTGTACAAGTGATGCTGATTTGTACTTTTATTATTGTGATGATCTTAGACTTCTTAATAATTGTGTTATATAATAATTTTAATTCCGCATTTGAATGATTGTATTTAAAGGTTAGACAACCTGGGAGATTTTTATTATGTAACCCTTTAGTGGGAAAGGTTTTCATTATTCAATTGGATTATGATTGGGTAGTTAGATATGAATGTTTGATTAAGTGAACACTAAATCCTATGGGAACAAAGTACCTGGGTTTGGGGGTGTCACAGGTAGTCAATACAAAGTCGCATACTCCCGTCTTTCTTCTTTACAAATAAAACAGGAGCACCCTAAGGAGTTGTACTAGGACGGATGAAACCGATGTCCAACAACTCCTGAAGTTGGAACTTTAATTCCTGAAGTTCAATAGGACCCATTCGATATGTGGTTTTAGAAATGGGCTTTGTACCAGGTTCAAGGTCAATAAAGAATTCAACTTCACGTTCTGGGGGTAGACCGGGAAGTTATTCAGGAAATACGTCAGGAAAGTCACTAACAACAGGAATATTATTCAAATCTGACGTGTCTTTATTCAAATCCATAACATGGGTTAAGAAAGCTTGACATCCATTTTTTAATAAACGAATGGCTTTATGGCTTGATATAATAGTGATTGATTTTAGTGGTTTAGTTGCTTAAATTTGAACAACAGGTTGATTAGGAATATGAAAACTAACAACCTTATGAAAACAATCAATTTTGGCATGATGAGTAGTTAACCAATCAATCCCTAAAATCATGTCAAATGAAAGTATCTTTAAAGAGATAAGGTCAACGGTAATGTGATGGTGCCAACTTGGATCAAACAAGATTTATAAGCGATTGGATGTAATGAAAGTTTCTCCTAACGGAGTCTCCACAGATAGGTCAAAGTATAATTTCTCTGGAGTCAAGTTTAAACGTTGAGCACAAGCAGGAAAGATAAATGAATGGGTGGCACCGGTATCTAGTAAGGTATAAACTTCACAAGAATTTATGATTAGCTTACCCGTGATCACCTCGTTTGGGTTCCTTGCATTTTGACTAATCACGACAAATGCTCTTCTAGGAACCGTTGACTTTGACTTTTCTAGGACAACCTTTTGAGTCACCATCCCCGTTGGACTTGGTTTCGCTATAGTGCAATCTCGAGCGATATGTCCTTCCTTTCCACAATTATAACATACCTTAAACTGTTGTGGGCGGTTTCAATGATATATCCTTCTTTCCCGCATTTATAGCATCGACCGGTGGTGGTCGCTCCTCCCCTTAGAACTAATTCTCACCGTGTCTTTCTCTTCACATTGTCGTTATTGTACCTTCTCTTTTTAAAATCTCCTCTCGAGATATTGATGTATGTCGGGTTTCAAACCTCTCAGAAACATCCGCGTCATACGTTCCTCATTCTCCACCAAATGAGGTGCAAACCTGGATAACTTTGCGAACTTTGCCTCGTACTGGGACACTGTCATGTTGTTCTGCTCCAGTCTAATAATCTCCACTATCTTCATATGACGAATACTTTCAGGAAAGTACTTGTCATTGAATAGTTTCTAAAACGTTTCCCAAGACATCTTTGAAAAGTTTGGATGGGTGCACGCTTCACTGATTCCCACCCAAGAATCGCCTCATTCTGTAACATAAAGGTGGCGAATGGAACCTTCTATTCCTCCGTGCATCCCAAGACATCGAATATCTTGGTAATTTGCTTGACCCACGTCTCCACCTTAATCTGATCCGGCTTTCCCTAGAATTCTAGTGGTCCCAACTCTTTGAGCTGCTTGGCTGTGACAAACCGTGCATTGTTATCATTTTCGCCTGTATTTTGTACACGAGTCTCCTAAATGCGATTTTGCATGAACCGCAAAAAGCTTCTAAACATCTAAATGCGTTCATCGTCGCTTTCGGTGGTGTTGTTTACTGGAGGAACATTCTTAAGCTATTTCACGTTCTCCTCATTAGTGAGTAAAGGTGTCTCCACAGTCTCATTTACTCCACTATTAACATTCTCAGTCACCATTCTCAAATACTGCCATAAAACAACGGTTAATTAAAGAAATTAACATATTACATAATATCCCTATATTCTGACCAACCAACAAATAAGCTTAGGTAGGACACACTAGCGAAGGATTTACTCGTCTCTCCCTCCTAGTTCTATTCCCGATCTCCGCCGGAGATCATATCCTAAACTCGATACCATTGTGGCGCCCCCAAAATAGGTATACAACACCCATTCTGAGTCGCCAAATATATGGTATAGAAAAAACTACAACTTTATTATTACAATTGTCGTGCAAAATACGACGACACATAAACTATGAGTTTAAATACAAATATTGTCATCTAGATAATATTCACACTCAAATAAGTTCTCATTACAATTATTGATACACTATTTTACAAAATAGTGAGGACTACTAAAACAACTTCTAGAACCATCATTCCACACCCCGACTAGTAATCGCTACATTCTCGCCTCCTGAGAAGATAAATGGAACGAAAAAGAAAAGGGTGAGCTCATCTAACCCAGTAAAGAATATTATGACTAAGATAATATAGAACAAATTATCGTTAGTCCTCAAGCAGGAAAAATCGATAGAATACTGATGTACAACAAGTTTTAAATCAATATTCGCAGCGAAATAACAATTAATTAGAAGAGTTACGTAGAGAATGAAATCTACTTTCTTCTATGAATTTAAAAGTTTATCATCAATATTTTATCCCTGTAACATTAATCAATATACATCTTGAATCAAATATTCGTCGTTGCACTACATGCCAAAGATATTCACCAGTTGGTCATGTTCCTCTCAACACCTGTTCATCTTTACATTACGGGCCAAAGATATTAATCAGAAAATCATTCATCGTTTCACTACAGGCCAAAGATATTCAGTAATATCATCATTTAAAGAACAATCTTGACAACAGAAAAATATTTTAAAGAAAACGAATCCAGCGAAACAAAACAACAAATATTAAGGATTCTTACTTTAAACAATCTCAGTTCAAAAATACTTCATAAATAACCATAGTAGAGTAAAATTCAAGAATGATCAAAACATGGATACAATCAAAGTTAGTATCCATAATAGATATCTTGGACAAAAACAAAAATTGAATTTTTCTGTGAATAGTGTTGTATTCGTGAATAGTGTCGTATACGTGAATAGTGCCGTATACGTGAATACGCTCAAAGTATCAAAATACTCACAAGAATACGCTCGATAATATAGAGAGAAAAGATTTCAGTTTCTGGTGTGATTTTCAATTCTAACTTAAACACCCTATTTATAGGAAATTGCTTAGAACACCAAAGAAGAAAATTTAATAAAATACTAATATATATTAAAAAAATTCACACCCACCTCTTGACAACTGAAATCAGCATGTTTACAACACTTGTGGGGCCTACAAAAATAATAAAAGCATTTTTCTTTTAAAAAAATAATTAAAACTTCAAAAATTAATTATTCCAGATCTTCGGAACTTCAATAATTCATAATAAATAGCCCTTTTATCAGAAAAATTCAAATCTTATGTCCATTCCATAGGAAATTCAATTCTGTACAACTTTGTAGTTTTATGTTTTTCCAAATTCCAAACATAAATTGACCAAAATTCACATACGGACGATTTTACTAGCTATAATCAAATTTCAGTCAAGAAATGGGGTCCACAAACATGAAAAACATGTTTTAAATATTTTTAGCAACAAAAATATTCTTCCTCCTCATAAAATCATATATCCCACATTCATTGTAAAACTATCACCATTATTATATTATTATAATATAATAATATATTTAAATGAATTATTTTATCAGAAAAAGATAAAATATTACTTTTCAACAATTGTCACATTAAAAAATTTCTCCATCTATATCCAAATAAAATGAATATTTTCCTCATCATATAAATCAATAATTACTTATTCACAAATAATATTACAAAATTAAAATACTGACAACAAGGCCGTTCCCAAGAAAGACAGGGCTTTCCAATAAGGATTTCTCTTTACTGGCGCGCAATTAGATGACCAAACCTCTCCTTAGACTGAACTTTCTAGACATTGCCAAAAATGTTATCTAATAATATTATTCAAATAATAGGAATTATTACTCCGATAATGAAAAATACTGTGTAGTGACAATTATTGAAACAACAATAATATAAAATATCAACGTAGCAATTATTGAATCAATAAAATAAAATATTGAGCGATAATTACTGTAACAATTATCGAGTAGTGCCTTCTACGTAAGAATCAATAATTGGTGCAATACCGGTGTGCTTCTTGTATTTTAACCACCGAGTATTTCAATAAGATAATTGAATAACAACTACGCCGTTATTTATAAACAACTTATACTTGTCGTTTTCTTCATCCAATCGCTTTCCGTTATGGGGCCCACATAAGGCTGCGCCGTCGTATGAATATTCCCCGACAGTAAGAATATTCCACGACCAAACGAATATTCCCCGACAACAATGAATATTTTATAACCACTTGCTTATTTGAAATATTTGCGCATTTTACCCATAACTAACCAGATTAATAAAATCAACCCTTACTATTTCAAAATAATAAATAGAGGAAATTCAATTTCCTTTATAATAAGTTGGGGTCTTACATGACTCTTCTTTATTCCTGTTCACTTCCCGCTGTTCTGAACCTTCATTAAACAAAACTTCACAAGAATTTTTTTCTTCATCGCGCGGCAACGCGTCCTCTCTTTGCAAAATTGGCGTGGGCGCACCATGTTATAATTATATAGTTTGGTTCCTAGATCTTATAGTTGTACTTGGCAATGAACCCGGTGGTCAGTTGTTAAGCATGCTAGCCATTTGACCCATTTGAGTTTCCAAATTTTTGATAGCCACTGCTTGACTTTTAGTCATCACCTTGGTATTTGCCATATATTTCATCATCATCTCCTCCATCTCTGATTTCTTCTCTTCCATGTAAAAAAAAGTCTTAGCCTAATTGCATCTTCTGTCACTCCGTTATATCTTAAGGTGTCACCCCATTATATCTTAAGGTGTCACATATCTCTATAAAACTCAATAGATGCTCATTCGGTCACTTGAGAGAAAGACCCCAAAGCATCATCAAGATACACGCACCATCTGAATATTGCCCAACTTTATCTCAAATGTGTTGGCTGCTATAGCTGGCCTGACGATACTTGACTGTAATCCATTTATCTTTGGCGTTGAATAATCTCTCAAAGCCCTGTGTTCCACTTTTTGCTCTTCTGCTGCCATATTGGATGTTGCGGTCTCTAAAGCTTCTTGTAAATTCCTACGCGCTCTTGATTTCCAACCTCTTCCGTTAATGTTATCCTGTGCAGGTGTTAACTTGGAATTGGATGACCGCATGTGCATAAAATATATACAAGTACCTGAAACACATACAAAAACAAAAATAGAAATAAGATAAGAATAGAATTGTCTAAGTCACACAAATTTAGATTTAAATTGATGATAATAATACTAAAAATAAACGCCTTTCCTCGACAACGGCACAAAAAAATTGTTGCCTCCATTCTAGTCTAACAAAAAGGTCTCAAACTCATGCAAGCATACATGGGTCAACAAGTAGTACAGAGTAAGAAAAGTTTCGATCCACAGAGAAAGGTTTTAAATCTAAATTATTATGCATCAACTATATCACTATTTTTATATGCTTAGACGCTCAACTCACAATTAACGTTTGATTTTAAATCAGTTCATGAAATAAAAATTATAATAAATAAGTGATGTAATCAAATTGGAGAATAATGGGATTCTAATTTCATTTAATATTTCATAAAAATGTAACCCTCATGTAATGTTTAATTATTTATCATGAAAAGTAGTCAAGAGCACAAAAGTGGACATAACCATTTTTCAATGAACTATGACCAATTCACATAACCTCTACATTTGATAGAAATTATGTAAGCAACACTACTGCAAAAAATCACTATATGTCTATGTGAAATTACAACAATAATGAATTTGAGTGCATGCTCTATTCATGACTACACACAGTGAAACGGTATATGTCTATCCGATTCACAAATCACAAATCTTTACAAATTAGCCTCATGAACATATGCCATTATAATTTAATCCATACTCATATTTCATTTTTTTCAATTCCATATAAGCACACGGTGTGAATGGGGATCAAGCATTAATTCATTAAGCTCAATCTGTAGTAGCCCCAAATCTGGGTCCCAAATCACCGCAGATCTTGGTATACTAATTCTATAATTATTGCAGAAGATATAAACATAAATTGTTTATACATTGAACTTTACACATTAACCCCAAGGTTGAAAACCTTCACGTAATACCTGAATCAATATCATATCTAACATACAATGTTATTATCATATATCAATGTTACAAATTTAGCTGTACACATAAACTAACGCTGGAACTGCCTTTGACCTTTCCTTGTATCCGACGCATTCGTCTTAATCTGCAATGTTTATCATGATATAGCAAGGGTGAGCATAAGTTTGCCTGACAAGTATAAATTTATTTAAGGATATATCATGATTGAAAGAATTTGAATAATAAGCTGGCTATAATTCTTCAATATAGTTGAGAACTAGCATGAACAAACTTGCATAGCTGAAGAACATTTAACATGAACATATCAATTATATCTGGACCGAATGGTAATGAAGGTGATCAGCCTTTCATACCTGATTAAAAAAATTGCAATATGTACAGAGTACAATTTAACAATTCTTAGTCATGGAAATCAACAATGATTAATATTGGGTAAAATCTATATACGCACAACACGCAAGTATACATGGTCAACAAGTAATTAATTTGTAGAGTATCGTTCCCATAGAGACAATTTAGTAAGAATTTTAACCTTACAATTATCAATTTCCTATTAATCCTAATTTTATTAAACTGTCCAATTCAATGATTAAAGTTTAAAAACTAAATTATAGATGAATATACTGAAAGTAGTATGCACATAAGCCAATCATGTTTGATGATAAAGCATATACTTTGTAACAATCTTATTCATTTATTAATAAAAAGTATTAATTTATTAAGGGCTTTTAATTATCTACATGATCTTTGTTTTATAATATGTGATAAACCCATAGTTTTAAGCAATGCTTTTAGAATAATGATGATGATCATTCTAATGAGATCTAAATTCTTAGAAAGCTTAAAACTAAAATAGTTCCCAATCATTGGATTACTAAATTGGGGATTAGTGAATCCGGATAGATTGGTACATCGTTGTTTGCTCATTGGATGAGGATGATTGATCTCATGATCATTTGTGTGGAGACACTAAAGCAAGTATGTAGGTGCTTATTAGAGAATAAGTTCACACGAACGTGGCTCGCTAAGGAATACCTAATGGAGTTTTACTTGCCTGTCAATAGGAATTCCTGTAGTGATAGTAGAACAAGTGATCCTTTGACTTGAGATCATCATAGTATCTTGTGTATGATGAGTTATACTTTGACTTATTCCTTAAGACCCTTAGGGTATATCAAAGGGTATGCTTGGGTATAATAAGTTATACATGGAGATAATGTATGATCAATAAAGAATCTACCACTTTATTAAAAGAAGAGAAATGTCCTATGTGATTCGATAAATGACAACCCAAAGAGTCCTTGGCAAGGTAGAATGAAATTAGAAAGGAGTTTCTAATTTGCATTATTTGGAGTTGTGCATTTAAGAGTCGAAATACATATAATTAAATAAAATAAGACTTGACAAAGAATTCAGGTGTCTTATATTTAATTGGGACATTGTATGGTGGAAGGATTGAATTGTACGGTAACTATTTACTCAAAGGTTCTTTTATGATTAATGTTGAAATCTATATTATCCGGAAAGTCGTTGATCGCTAGGGAGGCTTATCCTATTGTAGAATAAATATTATTTATTTAAATAAATTAATTGTTTAATTTATTTATTTAAATAAGATTATAATTGTTCTAATTGATTTATTCACAACCGGTTTAATATGGAGAACCTAAAGGGTCACACCATAAAAGGAAGAATAAATATTTAAGAAGTTAATGGCATAATCATAATAATATGTTATGTATATTTAATTTAATCTATGGTGATAGAATAAATTAAATAGCTTAATATTTATTATTTAATATTTTAGAAATATTAAATTAATAAGAGGAGTCTTATTAATATTATTACAATTATTATTATTATTTTAATTTCTAAAAGAGTTTAGGAATTAATTTAATATAAGTACTCTCATTTATTCCTAATTGGATTAGGAAGGAAAATTAGTTAAAGGAGTTTAATTAATTATCCCTAATAAGATTAGGGAGCCCCTTTAATTAAAAGGGTTTAATTAAATAATACCTTATTTAAAATTGGGTTACTTGATATCTTTATAAGAGGAGTCTTATATCAGATATTAAGACGACGTTATAATTCCAATGGTTAGAGAGTACGCTTCTTTTCTATAGAGATAGAAAAACTAGGGTTTAGCCAACCACCCATCTTCTTGAATCCTTCTTCTTCCTTGGTGGATCACCTCTAGAGGCCAAACACTTGGGTGGCTAACGTTGATCAAAGGAAGGAACCAAACCCGGTGGATTCAAGTTGAACGCGAAAAGAATTGGAGGTGAACTTGTACCTGAGGAAGCTTGGATCTTCAAGGGTATGATTCTTGTTCTTCAATTTTTCGTTTAATTAATAATTGTGCATAAAGGGTGATCCGGGTATATGGTTTGTAAAAATTTTAAACTCTGATTTTTACACGTTTCCGCTTATTTATGCAATTTGATTGCGTTCTTGAATATTACAAACCTAACAGTGGCATCAGAGCCAAACCTTTATGCAAATTATTAATTATTTTAATTTAATATATATATATATTGATATGTGTTTAGAATAATTTAATTGGGAATAATTTTGTTGTATAGAATTAAAAAAAAAAAAAAAAGGAATAAGTCGTAACAATTTCCGGTAATCTGCACATGAGGTTCTATGGTGTAGTGGTTAGCACTCTGGACTTTGAATCCAGCGACCTAGGTCCGACTCACGGTTGGATGTTACAATGGAATCATATTGGTATAAGAATATATTATATATATATATATATATAATAACGGTATTATTATATATATAATAATAATAACGGTTTAATATGAAGATAATATATATATATGATATATATAACGTAATTTATATTATATATAAAATATATATATATTAAGTAATATTATATATATATTTATATATATATATATATATATATAATATATTTTAAATAATTTTATAATTAAAATAAAAGGTTTATTTTAATATTGAAATAAAAGAGTTTATTTTAATTTTAAAATTGAATTTTATCCTAACTAATTAGAGTTGGAATTGGATTCCATGATAACTAATTGGAGTTGAAATTGGATTCCATGTTTCCTAAAATAAAGGAGTTTATTTGTGAATAGGAAAGTGAATCCATATTTCCTTAAATAAAGGAGTTTATTTAGATATGAAATAAGATTTCATATTATTCAAAATAAAAGTGTTTATTTGTGAATGGAAAAGAAAATCCGTGTTTTCCTTAATAAAGGAGTTTTTTTTTACATGGAATTGGATTCCATAATTAATTAAAATAAAGGAGTTTATTTTGATTAATGATTTTGATTAAAATAAAATAGTTTATTTTATTCAAAATTGGATAAATTAAAATAAAATAGTTTTATTTTGATTTAAATTTGGATTAAAATAAAGGAGTTTATTTTGATTCAAAATTTGATTTTATACTAACTAAATTTGCCCATTAAATGATATCAATATATATATTAAATATTTATTATTCATGAGATGAATGTTATTTATTGATGCATATGATGATGTGTATGATAATAAATGGGATTGATTATGGACTATTGACCAATGTGATTGGATTTTATTTTAGTTGGATGCATGAATGTATGGGTTTTATTAAATGGGGTCTCACGTACTCGCCGTCTTCTCTAATTTTTCTTAATGTAAATTCTATCTCTCTCCTATGTACTTCCCCTTGACTGCTGATCAAGGTTTCTATTTATTTTAAATAGTTTTGTAATAGGAATAGTTAAAATTATTTTGAAGAATTGGAGATCAAGGGACAAGAAGCGCATGAAGATTCGTTTGTAATGGAGCTCGGGTTTAAATGTAATAGTTATATTTAAATATTAATTCTTGCACCCCTAGGGTTTGACCTTTTGGTTCACTTGGTGACTCTAGTGAACCAAACTAGAATAAAAGTCCATAATCAATCCGGGTAGAATATAGTATTCTATATGTGCATGCTTATACTTTATATATATTATATATTATGCAAACATGCTTCGCATGTTCATTAATATATGACGCGTATTTTATATATATATATATGTGTGCGCTTAAACAAGATGAGACAAATTAATAACAAACCCCTCAATTTTTATATTAAGTCCTAAGCGTTCAAAGATATTTAGAATATCGAACGTCGCCTTCTAGCATGATAAAATTAATAGAGTATTAAATATTTAATATGAGTTTATTGTGTCACCACAAGGCAAGTATTAAGTATTTAAGATGTTAATTTATCACATTTGATGCTTATAAAGAAAATTGAACAATATTGTTTTGTTGTGTCACAACAAGGATGATATTTTTCTTTTTTGAATATATGGATTGCTAGATTGGACTTAACTTGGATAATTTTGATTCGGATGTGCCACCACTTGATCAAAAATAATCTAAGAGGCAAAAATACAAGGAGTTGCATAGTTGATGTAATTGACAAGAGTTGTCTACCTATTTATTTATATATAGTTTGTTGTGTCACCACAAGGCTATATACATTTGAAATGGGATTCTTATTCTCACTAGCAGATCTTTAATTAGATTTTGCCGAACTATATATATTGAGGGTAATATAGTTTGAAGAAAATAGTGGGAGATACCAATTTAAAACAAAACCTAATTTATTTTGGTAATTAATAAAAGAATGTATGCTAAAATGTTGTTAATTACAAATTCATTTGCAGAATTTTACAATGTCTAAAATTACTATCATTGCGAAGCATATTAGATGCTATTTAATCGGACCGAATTAAACGAATTGGTTAAGGAATTTGAGAATAGTTCTCATGGCTGAAAAGTTATCTTATGTCCTTAATACGCCTATCCCTGCAATGGTTGCAGACAATGCCTCTGAGGAAGACATTGCTACTTTTAGAAAGTGACAAGATGATGCACAGTTGGCTCAATGCATCATGCTCGCATCTATGAGTAACGAGCTTCAGCGTCAGCATGAAACTATGGATGCTTCTACTATATTCCTGCACATCAAGTAGTTGATGGTGAGGAAAGTAGGACTGATAGATATCAGATATCTAAGGAGCTCTTCCGATCTAGAATGACCGATGACACTATAGTACAGATAAAAGTCCTTAACATTATCAATTTGATTGATTAATTAGGACAACGAGTTTTGTCATGGATGGAGAGTTGAGCCAAGATTTGATCTTTCACTCACTCCCGAACTCCTTTCACAATTGTTGTGAATTTTTCATATGAACAAGCTAGATATCAGCCTCGCTGATTTGCTTAACATATTGAAAAATGTTGAGAGTCACTTTCCAACCAAAAAAGATCAAGTCTTACTGGTAGGGGCCAAAGGATCTTCTGAAAAGAAGAACGATTCAAAGAAGGTAAATAGAAAGGCATAAACAAAGGATTATACGAACAAAACTGATACGGATAGCAAATGAGTTTGCTTCCACTACAATAAGCCAGGACACTGGAAAGAAACTGCAAGAAGCATCTTGCAGAGGCTAACCAAAGAAGCTTAGTGAAGTTTTGGTTACAAATACAAATTTGTTCATGATTTAAAATAATTTTTCTTTAAGTCAAGGTTCTACTTGGGTATTGGATACCGACTTTGGTTATCATAAATACAGATTTATGAAGGGACCAAACAGAAGTAGAAAGTTAAACAAGATAAGTAATCCTATGTGTGGGAAATGAAGCAAAGGTTGCTGCATTAGCCATAGAAACTTATTGTTTAGCAATCCCTACGGGCAAATCTATTAAGTCAATAAGTTGTTATTGTATTCCAGTACTTGTTAGAAACATTATTTCCATTTTATTGTTGGACAATGAAATCTTTGGTATTATATTTAAGAACAATTGTTGTTCTATTTATAATAATAATAATGTTTTTGTATAGAATGGAATATTACTTAATAAATTTTGTATACTTGACTTACATATGAAAATAATTTTGCATATTGAACAAATTAGTATAAGAAAAGGAGATGATGATCATTCAAAGAGTTGAATGTGTGTATTTGCTAAAATACAAGTGTGAATTATTTGAAAGGTTCAAAGAATTGAGAAGTGAAACAAATTGGCAATGTATTAAGATTCTTTGATTAGATCAAGGAATAAATACTTGTGCAATAAGTTTTAGATCATCTCAAATGGTTTTCTCATAATGGACACATCCCGACGTCGCAATAATTGATTGATGTATCCGAATGAAAATCGTACCTTGTTGGACATGGTGCGGTCCATAATGATTTTACCGACCTTCCGGTATTCTTCAGGATCATGTTCTAGAAATGGTCGCATATCTACTTAAAAGGTAACCTCAAAATCCAAGCCCCAAGACTCCATAAAAGTTATGGATGGGGAGGATTCCTAATCTTAAGTATGTTAAGATAAGGGGTTGTCCAACTTATGTGAAAAGGTTTCGAAGGATAAGCTTGGGACAAGATTTGACAAGTACAGATTTGTGGGACATCCTAAAGTAAGTTTAGGGCATATGTTCTATAATCCTACTTAGCAAAAGGTGTTTGTTGAGAAACATGCTGCCTTCTAAGATAAAGATGTTTATCATTAAAGGGGCTAGTGGGAGGATAATAGATCTTGAAGAGTTCAAGAACCACAAAATACTATAAGTCAAATAAGAGGAACCTATAGATAGACCTATTATACCACAACTAAATCATAAATCTGGAATAGTACCGAAGATACCTAGGAGGTATGGATTCATCATGGATGATGATGATGAGGTACGCATCATAGAAGATGATGATCCAGAGTTACATACGATGAGGTAAGAGTTCTAGTGTGTACAAAAGGGTCAGTGGGAGCGTCGTGAAATTTCTAGTATTATATGTTGATATACTACGGATGAGGAATTACATACCAATGCTATAATCAATAAAGATAAAGTTGTCTAAACAATCCTCCATGAATGATTTGGGAAGAGTATCATTATTGGGGATGCAAATCTATATAGATAGATTTAAAAAGATGCTCAACTTAACCCAAGGAACGTATATTCATTTGATGCTAAAGTCGTTTAGCATGGCAAACTCCAAGAGATGTCTCATGTTGATGAGTTATGGAGTGTATCTCTCTTTATAGTCCCCACAGACTCCTGAAAAGAGAGATCGCATGAGTGATTATCATGTATGCAATGAAATATACAAGATCTAATGTTGATCGGTCATATTCTGGAGAAGATCACTGTAAGACAGTGAAAAACATCTTAAAGTTCTTAACCGGCACTAAGGATGTGAGCATACATGGTGGGTCTGAATTAAAACTAGAGGGCTTTACAGACTCAAGTTTTTCAGACAGACCAAGACGACCGAAAATCCACTTTAAGATAAAGCGTTATCTTGAACAGTGGTGCAGTGAAATGGAAAGGTTCCAAACAGCAAAGAGTTGCTGGTTTAGTGATAAAGACAAAGTATATAGCTATAAATGAAGCTGCAAGTTGATTGTTTGGATTAAAAGTTCATTCTGTAACTAGGAATAGTTCCTAAGTCTCATCTTGGATCTAAACATGTGTTGTGGCACTTTCATTTGATTATTAGAATCATTGAAAGATGGGAAATCACTATAGAGATAGTGGACTCTCATGAACAACATTACATATCCATTAACTAAAGCTTATCCAACAGCAGGATAATCGTCACTTAGAGAAGAAGAGTATGAGATACCATGACGATTGGCTTTAGTGCAAGTGGGAGATTGAAAGTAGTATGCACACAAGCCAATCATGTTTGATGATAAAGCATATACTTTGTAACAATCTTATTCATTTATTAATAAAAAGTATTAATTTATTAAGGGCTTTTAATTATCTACATGATCTTTGTTTTATAATATGTGATAAACCCATAGTTTTAAGCAATGCTTTTAGAATAATGATGATGATCATTCTAATGAGATCTAAATTCTTAGAAAGCTTAAAACTAAAATAGTTCCCAATCATTGGATTACTAAATTGGGGATTAGTGAATCCGGATAGATTGGTACATACGTTGCTTGCTTTCATTGGATGAGGATGATTGATCTCATGATCATTTGTGTGGAGACACTAAAACAAGTATGTAGGTGCTTATTAGAGAATAAGTTCCTTTGAGCATTGGCTCGCTAAGGAATACCTAATGGAGTTTTACTTACTGTCAATAGGAATTTCAGTAGTGATAGTAGTACAAGTGATCCTTGGACTTGAGATCATCATAGTATCTTGTGTATGATGAGTTATACTTTGACTTATTCCTTAAGACCCTTAGGGTATATCAAAGGGTATGCTTGGGTATAATAAGTTGTACATGGAGATAATGTATGATCAATAAAGAATCTACCACTTCTATTAAAGAAGAGAAATGTCCTATATGATTCGATAAATGACAACCCAAAGTAGTCCTTGGCGGCGAGAATGAAATTAGAAAGGAGTTTCTAATTTGCATTATTTGAGTTGTGCATTTAAGAGTCGAAATACATATAATTAAATAAAATAAGACTTGACAAGATAATTCCATGTCTTATATTTAATTGGGACATTGTATGGTGGAAGGATTGAATTATACAGTAACTATTTACTCAAAGGTTCTTTTATGATTAATGTTGAAATCTATATTATCCGGAAAGTCGTTGATCGCTAGGGAGGCTTATCCCTATTGTAGAATAAATATTATTTATTGAAATAAATTAATTGTTTAATTTATTTATTTAAATAAGATTAGAATTATTCTAATTGATTTATTCACAATAGGTTTAATATGGAGAAACCTAAAGGGTCACACCATAAAAGGAAGAATAAATATTTAAGAAGTTAATGGCATAATCGTAATAATATGTTATGTATATTTAATTTAATCTATGGTGATAGAATAAATTAAATAGCTTAATATTTATTATTTAATATTTTAGAAATATTAAATTAATAAGAGGAGTCTTATTAATATTATTACAATTATTATTATTATTTTAATTTCTAAAAGAGTTTAGGAATTAATTTAATATAAGTACTCTCATTTATTCCTAATTGGATTAGGAAGGAAAATTAGTTAAAGGAGTTTAATTAATTATCCCTAATAAGATTAGGGAGCCCCTTTAATTAAAAGGGTTTAATTAAATAATACCTTATTTAAAATAGGGTTACTTGATATCTTTATAAGAGGAGTCTTATATCAGATATTAAGACGACGTTATAATTCCAATGGTTGAGAAATACGCTCCTTTTCTATAGAGATAGAAAAACTAGGGTTTAGCCAACCACCCATCTTCTTGAATCCTTCTTCTTCCTTGGTGGATCACCTCTAGAGGCCAAACACTTGGGTGGCTAACGTTGATCAAAGGAAGGAACCAAACCCAGTGGATTCAAGTTGAACGCGAAAAGAATTGGAGGTGAACTTGTACCTGAGGAAGCTTGGATCTTCAAGGGTATGCTTCTTGTTCTTCAATTTTTCGTTTAATTAATAATTGTGCATAAAGGGTGATCCAGGTATATGGTTTGTAAAAATTTTAAACTCTGATTTTTACACGTTTTCGCTTATTTATGCAATTTAATTGCGTTCTTGAATATTACAAACCTAACATATACTATCACAAAACAATCACAAAAATCAAAACTGAAATTTCAAATAATTAATGGAGAATTAGACTTTTGATTTCACTCTAAGCTTCACTCTGATTTCTACACCTTTATTCCAATTCAACTCACTATCCCAGTTTATTAATCAAGAACATGAATGTAGCACTAGCCACCTCTCGATGCACTAATACCATATTAACTTAAATCCATAATTTAGATAGAAACAAGTTAAACACATTAATCAACTAACTCACTATATCACTATGTGAATTATAATTAAAGAAGGTTTAAGATTAAGTTCTTTGGCCGATTACATGCGATGTCAAACATATCTCTACCTTAACATTCATCAAGATTCTGTTATTCACAAAATTCATGAACACATGCTAAATTAACTAAGTCTAGATTCGTATATCCTCTCTTGATTCGATACAAATCCATAAAGAATTGTTGATCAGACAATTCATAAATTCAAGCTCAAATTAATATAGATAAACTGGAAAATAGCTTATTGAACTAGAAATCAAAGTTTACAAAATCATCGTTTCACTGAAGGATCCATCATAAGCCTAAAAAGTGAATTAGTTCATCATAAATGAATTAATAACTGAATAATTCAAAGAAAACATCTTTTTTATTATAAATAAAACTAAAATGAAGAATTGTGAAAAACATCCTTCATGTAGCCTAAATTTGCAATCGTCACAAAAATCTCTTCAAAATCTCCCTCCAAAGCTTGCTATGAAAAACTAAAATTAATCTCTGTAATATGCCTTGTGTGTGTTTAATTCGTTGTTAACTGCGTAATAGATATCCCAAAACACAAGTCTTAGTCGAAATCCTCTAATAATTAGAGTCCATATGCTATCCAATTGCTAATGTTCATGTCCCAGCAGAGTTCAAAGCAAGAAAGGAGACTCGAAGATGAGACCCCAGCCTCGGTGGGTGTATATTATAAATGACCCTACCCCGTGGCATCCATCTAATAAACAAATGTTGAAGACCCTTCGCCCCGGCGGAGGTATGAAGGCAAAAAGGGCCTGCCCCGGCGGGGGTAGCTTCTGCAAACTAGCTTGGCTAAACTTGATTCTTGCAACCAAAATGCACCAAATGCTTCCTTTTTTCATTCAATCACCACACCATCTATCCTACATACAAAATAACACGAAACGAGTAAAAACGAACATGAAAACAAGAAAGGAATAATGATTAAGCTTGAAATGGACATCAATTCGTGGATATAAAATCCACATATCAAAATCCTCCAAACTTAAACCGTGCTAGTCCTCGAGCACAAAACAAACTACATACTATGCAATGCAATGAAATTTAACGAATCTAAACTATATGCTTTCGAATCCAACAGTATCACAGAATCAAAAATTATCTCACTGGCCTTAGAGAAAACAAGCAAACTCTACAATATTAATCACCAAAACCAATCAATAATTTCTTTTTAGTTCTCAAATCTTAAACCATTATTACTGGTATAGTGTGCGTGTGTGTTCAACATCCATGATAACTGATACAGATTCAAATTCAATACATAACCAATTTCGTAGAAGGAATCATACAACGCATACTTAAAAATTTCAAAAATAGACTAGTTCCAACTGAATTCAGGCATTTAGCAAGCTTAAGGGAACAAATAGGGTATTCATGCTTTCTTTTCTTCTTCTTTTTTTTTCCATTGACGGGGGCCCTTTGCTCTTATTTCCCATCTTTTTCATACTTTTTTTTATAGATAGATGGTTGGTGAGTGCGTTTTACGCTCCATCTCACACTCATATTTATGGGGAGTATATTTTCCTCAACCCACCACAACACTCAACTAGATATTATTATTTTTTCTTGAAGCTTATATACCTTACCTTTTCCCCCCAAACTTAAGTTCTTGTCTAATTTGTCATTTTCACTGCCTATCCTATCATTTTCTCGTTCACCCTAGCATTATCCTTTAGAAAATCTTTATGTATCAATTTGAACTAACCAGTCAACAAAAATGTTGTTGCGTGCTTCCCTTTTTATACCAGTTTTCAAACAAGCACAAGATTTGATTCATAACAGAAACTATATCACAGTTCTAATAATCAATGTTGTATTGGTTAACTTATTCTCAATCTCATCATTGGCCCAAAATAACATGAACTACAAACACTGATGGACATATGCAAACACAATATGTAACTAAATAATATTATTTTTAGATTGAAAATCAAACATAACATAACATAATACAATAAAAACAAAAATAAAAATGCAATAAAAAAAGTGACCTAAGCTACTATGTGACTATATGCATGCAACATCATATTCCTAAACTAATATGCAAAACTAGAATATAATGACAAATGTAACCCTAACTAATGACATTATGTATGCAAATAAGAAATTAAATCCCCCAAACTTAAGAATTACAATGCCCTCATTGTATGAATAATCGCAATTAAGTGTGTGAGGACTTCCCTGCAATCGCCTAAGTCTGGGTTGGTGGTGGTTGATCTTCTTCCTCTGAATCACTTGGCAGAAACTGTGGCATTGGCATGGGCTGTTGATATGGAAATTGTGCAGCTGGATTGAAGCTCTGAAGTGTCATGTTGAGTGAAGCGAAAGACGTGTTCATAGCGTTAAATATGTGGTCTTGCCTCAATGCAAGTCGTCGTATCTCCCGACGTGCTGTTTTGTTATGCGCATCCATTCGATGTTTAAAGTCAAGAAACTGAGGACTGGATAATGCCTCGGACTACGGTACCTGCTCGGCTCCTTGATCTCCTATAGCCTCATCCTCATCCTCCGAGGTGTCTGTAGCATCAACTTCGTCCTCCAAGGCTGATGGAAAAATAAAACCCAGACCTCTAGGATGGGAATCACCTCCGACCCACACCAAATACCACGCTATCATTCTAGAATCTAGTAACCGAAGCAGCATCTGTGTGGGTTCATCGTCAGACCATCTCACACCCGCTTGGCGACACAACCCACATATGAGTGATGGGTGTGGCAAGCTGCCTGAAACGTTTCCTCGTAAGCATCAGCGGATGGAAAATCATATTATGGCCCCAACATCAATAATGAAGTCTTGCATAATCGCGTACAGCAGTAATGCCTTCTTCTTGGTCACGTCCGATGTGTGTTGGGATGGATACAATTTAGCACATAAGAAAGCATACTAAATTTTACCATACCGACTGAGATCTTTGCTATGAAAAACTGTGCCTCCCTTCCGACCTTTGATCCATGTTGTCCCCGACTTAGTCATTTCCTTGAGTGTCGCCTCATAATTCGGATCAAAATTGCGTAGGTGAGCATATTGGCACTATCGAGGCACACACATCTGATAATAGGTGTTGATGGAATTAACACTGAACGGAACTAATTGACCCCGCACATAGGTATTGAAGGGGGCTTTGTCCTCGGCGTTCGCATAAATTCCTTGACTATATTGACAACTTCAGGCTCAGGTTCCTCGATAAATTTGTTCCAGCCCTTCTGATAAATTTGTTGCATCATTTCTCCATCGACGTGATTTGGTGCCAACCCCCGCTCCGATGTAAAAGCTTTTGTCATCATATAATTGTACCGGTCAGCGGCGGCGGCACTTACAAATTTCCAACGATCAAAGGTCCGTGTCAGTTGTGTGGGCCTTGAACTTTCTCCCTTTTGTCGTTTCAGTGTGGGTTGCGAAGCCATTGACTCTTGAATGCCTTAAATCATAGTATCTCCCCCCAAACTTTGTTCACACACACTGTCAAACACTTGGTATGCACACTAATTTCTACCCTCAAACTTAGATGATAATGCTTCTACAAAATGCTTAGAAGGGATGAATTAGACAACAAGGTGCTGACCCTCAATTACTCTATACTCTACTCAATGAAAATTTTGATTCATAGCCTTATGAGCTGCTGAAGCAAATTTGTGAGGAATTTGGGATGAGAGGGTGTAAATATATAGAGGTGGTGTGATGGAGAGAGTTAATAGTAATTGATGAAGAATATGGGTTTGTGTGTAGTAATGGGGTGAGATGATGGAGTAATCGTGGGTAGAAGTTGAAGTTGAAGTGGACGTGGAATAGGAGTAATTGATGAAGTAGTGGGGAAGCGGTGTGTAGTTGGGAAGAAGAAGAAAAAAAACATGTGTGTGTAACTGTCGAGTAGTCGATTAAGTTTTAGGACCCCCGCCCCAATGCGGGGTATTAGGCTTAGGAAGCCCGCCCCGACGGGCATGTATTCTACTAGTTGAGTTTGGGGACCCCCGCCCTCGCAGGGGGTGCAATTCTAAATAGGCCCGCCTCGATGGGCATGGTCACTTTATTAATTTCTGGGAGACCCTGCTTCCGTGGGTGTATTTGTATTAATTAAGCCATACGATGGGCATGTATACTCTTGGTGACCCATTTTCTCTTATTTTCTTCATGTTATGCCACCTAATATACATTTTCTCACCTTGCATGCCATGAAACGTAAAAGCTATTTGGTTGTTGATAAAATTTAGCATGGTTGAGAGATTAACAAGACTCATACGATGTAATGGCTACTTAATGAACTTATTATACTTACTACTTAATCTAAACTATGAATGAAAATACAAAAAAATAAAAGTATGATTGGGTTACCTCCCAATTAGCACTTGATTTTAAGTCGTTCATCCTGACTACTTCCTGTTCATGGTACATCGGATAATGTGATAGCGATGACATCGGTGTTGGACTCGCCACCCCAATAGTGCTTTAATCATTGACTGTTGACCTTAAAAGTTTCTAATGGATTCTGACTGTATAGTTCAATGGGGCCATGATGGAACACCGTTTTTATGGTGAATTGTCCCGACCACAATCTCAACCGTGAATTGAACAATAGGACTGATTGCCCCGACTCGAATGTTCTTTGCATAATTTTCTGGTTGTGTCATCTCTTTACCTTTTCCTTATATAACTTGGAGTTCTCGTAGGCATGAAGGCAAAATTCGTCAAGCTCGTTTAATTGCAGTAATCTCTTTTCCCCTACAGCTGCTTGATCGAAATTGAGTTTCTGAATCGCCCAATAAGCCTTATGTTGTAACTTTCAATTAGGTAAGTGACAAGCCTTCCGCATGCAGTAATTGATATGGTGACATTCCGATCGGTATTTTATATGCAGTCCGGTAGGCCCATAATGCATCAACCAACCTGAGAGACCAATCCATTCGATCTGGATTCACCACTTTTTCCAGGATTCTCTTTACTTTCCTGTTCAAAACCTCAGCTTGCCCACTGGTCTAGGGATGATAAGTCGTTGCTACCTTATGGTTGACCCCATACTTTGTCGATAGAGCTATAAATGATTTGTTGCAGAAGTGACTACCTTCATCACTTATAATAGCTCTCGGCATGCCAAACCTCATAAAAATATTCTTCTGTAGGAATTTTAGAACCACTTTGGCATCGTTCGATGGGTGTGCTGCGGCTTCAACCCATTTTGAGATGTAATCAACTACGAGAAGAATGTTCTGATTGTTAAGTGAAGAAGGGAATGACCCCATAAAATCGATGCCCCATACATCAAAAATCTCAACTTCTAGAATTGTTTGTAGAGGCATCTCATTCCTTTTCGATATGTTGCCCACCATTTTCCATATATGACATGTTTTAACAAATTGGTGGGCGTCCTTGAACAATGCAGGACAATAAAACTCGAATTGAAGCACCTTTGCTGCTATTCTCTCGCTACCATAATGTCCCCCATATGCAGATGAGTGAAACTCATGCTGTATGTTCCTCACTTCACTATAGGGCACACACATTCTAATCATTTTGTCGGCACACTGCTTGAATAGATAAGGTTCGTCCCACATGTACCATTTTATGTCATGAAGAAAATTCTTTTTCTATTATCTTGTAAGATCAGGTGGAAGAACGTTGCTCACTAGATAATTCGCATAATTCGCGTACCATGGAAATTTTGTATTTATCCCAAACAATTGTTCATCCGAGAATGACTCGTTGATTGCACACTTGTCCTCTTTCAGTTTATCTTGATTTTCCAGCCTAGACAAATGATCCGCGACTTGATTCTCTGTCCCCTTTCTATCCTTTATTTCTAGATCAAACTCTTGTAGAAGGAGAATCCATCGGATAAGGGGTGGCTTAGAATCTTTTTTCCCAATTAGGTACCGAATAGCCGAATGATCAGTGTAGACTATCACCTTGGTCCCGATCAAGTATGCCTTGAATTTGTCAAACGCATACACCACAGCAAGCTTCATTTGAGTCTTCATGAGTGTCTTGCTTGCATAATATATGCCCTGAAATATCTTCTCTCTGCTTTGACCCAAAATAGCCCCAACTGCATAGTCGCTTGCATCACACATTAGCTCGAAAGGCATATTCCAATCCGGTGCGATGATCACGAGGGCTGTAGTCAACTTTTTCTTCAACAACTCAAAATCCAACTTGCACTCCTCATCAAAATTGAAAACGGAATCCTTCTCTAAAAGACTGCACAAAGGTTTTGCAATTTTAGAAAAATCCTTTATGAATCTCCTGTAGAACCCAGCATGTCCCAATAAGCTTCTAATTCCCTTTACTAAGCTCAGTGGAGGTAGTTTCTCAATTGTTTCCAGCTTAGCTTTATTAACCTCCAATCCTTGAGCCGAGACTTTGTGACCCAAAATTATGCCCTCCTCAACCATGAAGTGGCATTTTTCCCAGTTAAGTACCAGGTTCGTGTCTTTGCATCTTTGTAACACCATCACCAAATTCCCTAAGCAAGTATCAAAATTGTGCCCATAGACAGAAAAGTCGTCTATAAAGACTTCCATGTTTTTCTCAACCATGTCTGAGAAGATGGCCATCATACATCGTTGGAAGTTAGCAGGTGCATTACACAAACCTAACGACATTCTCCTGAATGTGAATGTGTCATAGGGGCACATAAACGTGGTCTTCTTTTGATCCTCAGGAACGATGATGATCTGATTATAGCCCGAGTATTCATCCAATAAACAGTAGTACTCATGTCCCACCAATCTGTCCAACATTTGATCGATGAAGGGCAAAGGAAAGTGATCTTTACGGGGTGCCTTATTTAACTTCCTGTAGTCTATGCAAACCCTCCAACCAGTCACTGTCCTTGTCGGAATTAGCTCATTGTCTTCATTTTGTATCATGGTCATTCCTACCTTTTTTGGCACACACTGAACCGAACTAACCCACTTACTTTTGGAAATCGGGTAGATGATACTGGCGTCCAACAATTTTAGAATTTCTTTCTTTACAACTTCCTTCATAATTGGGTTGAATCGTCGTTGTTGCTCCACCGTCGGTTTTGCATCATCTTCCATCAGAATTTTGTGCATGCAAAAAGAAGGGCTGATTCCCTTGATATCCGCTATCGTCCATCCTATCGCTGATTTATGTTCCCTAAGCACCCTCAATAACTTTTCTTCCTGTAAATCGTTAAGTGTAGCAGAAATATTAACTGGTAAAGAATTTAAATCGCATAAATGCTCATACTTGAGGTGTTTAAGTAGTGGCTTAAGTTCCAGAATCGGTGGGTCCTCAAATGATGGTTTCATCCTTGTCGTGGCTTTCTCCTCCGTGTGTAATGGTTCAAATGGTGCTCTGAATCGAACAACTCGTGGCAATGAGTCTAACATCTGCAAGTAAGCCACAAATATTGGGTCATCAAACTCTTCATCCCCCAATAATGTTGTTTCCAATGGATCATTGACCAAACTCTTGCCCATGTCTGCACTGATTATCTGCTCAATTATATCCATCCTGAAACAGTCTTCGTCATCCGTAGGGAATTTCATGGCTTTGAACAAGTTAAATTTGATTTCTTAATCTTGGACTCTCATAGTCAGTTCATCTTTTTGTACATCAATGAGTGTCCTACTTGTAGCCAGGAAAGGTCTCCCTAAGATAATCGGGATGTTCTTGTCCTCCTCAAAATCCAGAATAATAAAATCCGCAGGGAATATAAACTTATCCACCTAAACCAATATGTCCTCTACTATGCCTCTCGGATATATGACTGACCTATCCGCCAACTATAATGAAATATTTTTAGGCTTTGGCGCGGGCAAACCCAATTCCGTGTCAACTGATAATGGCATAAGGTTCACACTTGCCCCCAAATCACATAAACACTTATTAAATAACATGTTTTCGATTGTGTACGGAATAGTGAAACTCCCCGAATCTTTTAACTTTGGTGGAAACTTCCGCTGTAACACCACACTACACTTTGTTAATTCCACTATTTTGAAGTCTTCCATTTTCTTTTTCCTTGACAGAATCCCTTTCATGAACTTCGCATAACTTGGCATCTGCTCTAAGGCTTCTGCGAACGGGATGTTAATCTGAAGTTTCTTAAAAACTTCCAAAAATTTCGCGAACTTCTTATCTAATTTCTATTTTTGGACCCTCTGCTGGAACGGTGGTGGAGGATACACAACTGGCTTGTCATCTAACTTTCTTTTCTCACTTTGCTTATCCTCACCCTTATTTTCTTCACCCACTTTGTTGTCATCAATTTTATTATCCGATATAGCAGAATTTTTTGCATCTTTACCAACGAGATGTTTTCGACTCCTCAATGTGATTGCCTGACACTGTTCATGGTTTCCCTTCAAATTTTTCTTGGTATAACTCGGTAGAGTCCCTTGTAATTTGTTGTTCAATGCTAAGGCAAATTATCCCATTTGATTTTCCAAATTCTTGATAGTAATTGCTTGGTTTTTCATCGCTGCCTCATTGCTTATTATGTATTTCAACAACTCCTCTAAATCTAATTTTCTTTCTTGATGTTGAGCCTGTTGTGAATATTCTGAAAACCTGGGGGATATGATGGGAGTAGAGCTTGATGTTGCTGATTATTACTCCACGAGAAATTTGGGTTATTCCTATTCCCCATGTTGTAAGTATTTTGATACATATTATGTGGACCCTTGTTGTAGCTACCTACGAATTGCATAGACGTTGGATTGATTGCGCATTGATTTGTAGGATGGTCACCCGCGCATAATTCACACACAACCGCAACCTGCTGTACCTGCGCCCCTGTCATAGCGTCCAACTTCTTGGAAAGTGCTGAGATTTGTGCTTGTATTGCCGTTACCCCATCTACTTCTAACACTCCAGCTGCCTTTGCATGTGTCATTCTTGTTGTAGGCCACTGGTAGTTATTAGCTACCATTGTCTCAATTATATTATAGGCCTCCTCATAACTCTTAGCCATGAATGCTCCGCCCGATGCTGCATCAATACTGGTCTTGAGATTCCCATGTAGCCCGTTATAGAAGGTATTCATTTGCATCCACTTAGGCAATCCATGATGCGGGCACTTTCTAAGAAACTCCTTGTATCTCTCCCATGCCTCATATAATGACTCCCCGTGTTGCTGCTCAAACATCGTTATGTCATTCCTCATTTTTGCAGTTTTCGCCGGTGGGAAAATTTTGGCAAGGAATTTCTGAGCTAAATCTTCCTACGTAGTTATCGATCCCGGCGATAGAGAGTGTAACCAACCCTTTGCCTTGTCCCGTAAAGTGAATGGGAACAAGCAAAGTCTCACCGCATCATCCGACAACCCGTTATACCTAAAGGTGTCACAAATCTCCAGAAAGCTGAATAAATGTTCATTCGGGTCATCATTTGCCAATCCCCCAAACTGGACTAAATTCTGGATCATCTATATCGTTCTAGGCTTGATTTCGAATGTGTTTGCAGCAATTGCAGGCCTGGCAATGCTCGACTACAGTTCAGTCTCATTGGGTGTGGCAAAGTCCCTAAACATTTTCAGATCTTCGGCTACCATTACCTCTTCTTTTTTAGATTTTTCAAAGTCTTCCCTTGTTTCCTTGATCCACTTACTTAACCTCTGGAATCGTTTCTCAATGTCGTCCTCAAAAGGTAGCAAGTCTGGATTTTTGGACCGAGTTTTCATAAATCACTTTAAAAACCAGAAATAAGAAGAACAAAACAAAAATAAAAATGATTAACTAAAACTGGACTAATTAAACTGATATCGTAAAAATATTAAAATCTATACTAAATTTAACCCCGGCAACGACGCTAAAAACTTGTTAGGTAAAATCTATATACGCACAACACGCAAGTATACGTGGTCAGCAAGTAATATAGTAATGAGTAGAGTGTCGCTCCCACAGAGACAATTTAGTAAGAATTTTAACCTTACAATTATCAATTTCCTATTAATCCTAATTTTATTAAACTGTCCAATTCAATGATTAAAGTTTAAAAACTAAATTATTAATGAATAAACTATCACAAAACAATCACAAAAATCAAAACTGAAATTTCAAACAATTAATGGAGAATTAGACTTATGATTTCACCTTAAGCTTCACTCTGATTTCTACACCTTTATTTCAATTCAACTAACTATCCCAGTTTATTAATCAAGAACACGATGTAGCATTAGCCATCTCTCGATGCACTAATACCGTATTAACTTAAATCCACAATTTAGATAGAAACAAGTTAAATACATTAATCAACTAACTCACTATATCTCTATGTGAATTATAATTAAAGAAGGTTTAAGATTAGGTTCTCTATCCGATAACATGCGATGTCAAGCATATCTCTACCTTAACATTCATCAAGATTCTGCTATTCACAAAATTCATGAACACATGCTAAATTAGCTAAGTCTAGATTCGTATATCCTCTCTCAATTCCATACAAATCCACAAAGATTTGTTGATCAGGCAATTCATAAATTCAAGCTCAAATTAATATAGATAAACTGGAAAACAGATTATTGAACTAGAAATCAAAGTTTACAAAATCATTGTTTCACTTAAGGATCCATCATAAACCTAAAAAGTGAATTAGTTCATCATAAATGAATTAATAACTGAATAATTCAAAGAAAACATCTTTTCAATTAAAAATAAAACTAAAATGAAGTAGTGAAAAACACCCTTCACGTAGCCTAAATCTGCAATCATCACAAAAATCTCTTCAAAATCTCCCTCCAAAGCTTGCTATGAAAAACTGAAATTAATCCCTGTAATATGTCGTGTGTGTGTTTAATTCGTTGTTAATTGAGCAATAGATATCCCAATACACAAGTCTTAGTCTAAATCCTCTGCTAATTAGAGTCCATATGCTATCCAATTGCTAATGTTCATGTCCCAGCAGAGTTCAAAGCAAGAAAGGACACTCGTGAGCCGAGACCCCCCCTGCTCGACGGGTGTATGTATATAAATGACCCCTTTGGGTGGCATACATTCTGTAAACAAATGTTGAAGACCCCCCGCCCCGGCGGGGGTAGCTTCTGCAAATTGGCTTGGCTAAACTTGAGTCTTGCAACCAAAATGCTCCAAATGCTTCCTTTTTTCATTCAATCACCACACCACCTATCCTACATACAAAATAATATGAAACGAGTAAAAACAAACATGAAAACAAGAAAGGAACAACGATTAAGCTTGAAATGGACATCAATTCGTGGATATAAAATCCACTTATCAATTAACCATAAGTATATTTGAATGAAACAACTCGAGATCGAGTTAAGGAAAACTTGCATGTTTGGTCGATTACTGTTACACAATTTATTAAGCTTTGTCTGAAGACCTAATATATAAATTATATCGATATACAAATTAGAATAATATCATCACCATATAATACTATATATATATATATATATATATACATAGAATAACCTAAACACATAACACATAACCCTATCAGTCTACAACACACATAAGACTTAATATCATGTCAAAGTATTTCAGTCTGACTTGAGCCCGACAAAATTCTAACATCCCGACGGTCTAGTCGAACAAATCTCGAGTCTAAAATCACTAAGACTCGGTCTAAACTGGTTCACAGATATCTTAGATAATTTATTATCAGTCAAAATATTTTTCATTAGCTCATAATAATTTTCAAATAATTATTACCATTTGTCATGATTTTTCAATCATTAATAACGTATTTATATTATATAAACACCACATTATTCTATTATCATTAATATTTATTTAATATTAAATATTAATGAAAATCATAACATAATATTATAATATATTTATAACATATCAAAGTATTTTTAATACCTTAAAATCATATTTATATGATTTTTAAACAATTAAATTCATTATCCGATAATTTAGATTAATATTAAAATATTAATATTTTCATGAAAAAATATCAAAAGTTATATTTTATAACTCCAAATATTTTTCTAACCCTTAAATCATTTTTGTATGATTTTTAAAACATAAATTTTATTTTACCATAATTTATTTAATATATTCATTAAATAAATCTATTATCATTAATATTAATTTATTAATTAATTTCATCACAAAATATCAAAAGTTATTAAAAATAACTTCAAATATTTTCTTATACCATAATATAATTTTTCATAATTTTTCAAGTATTAGAATCATTTTTAAATAATTTATTTAATATTATAGTTAAATAAATTAAATACCATTTATACTCCAAAAATATTGACTATTTATGAAATATACTCTAAATAATTAAAAACTAATTTTCGGACTTTAAAATAATTTTTAGAATTTTTTTTTATTTTTAATAATTAAAAACCATTTTATCTATTTATTAAATAAAATAATTAATTTTCTGAAATTATCTATCACTAAAGAGCCCTATAGCAACAAAACCGTCGCTATAAGTGTTCTTCATCAAACCCAGAATGTTCATTTCAGTGTTCAAGGTAGGAGGTTTGACCGGTTTTAATTCTATATTCTTGTTGTTTTCTAGGTTGGAATTTGTGCTAAAGTTGTAGTACTTATGTAATACTACAATATCATACCAAGTTCATGGCCATACAACATCAGATCAGAGAGATTTAAGCCTCATAAAACTTTGTCAGAGGTTATTCTTCATTTCTGGGTTTTCCAGAAATGAAGAATAGTTCAAGGGTGCTACTTTAGATCCTTATAACCTTCATTCTGGGTCTGCTTTGTGTAATATAATGGTTCACACTTGTAGTCCATATGTCAAGGAACATTTACAACACATCTGGTCATCCTAACAACATCATGTGAACCATATTTGGCATGGTCAAACCATGTCAGAAAACTGTTCTTGGTGAATTCTGGGTTTTCCAGAAATTCTACAAAACAGGTGGTCAACCCTACTTTGACCCTTTATATCTTTGATCCAGTGTAAGACCTAAGTGATCTAAAGACATATATGTGTAGCCTATATATCAGTCTACAACATTAAAACAACAACTTGTCCAAACTACTTAAACACAACAAGATTAAAGGCTAGTAAAAACTTGTCAGAAGCTTTCTGGAAAATCTGGGTTTTCCAGAAACAATCTCCCATGGTCAGTCAACCATGTTTGACCATTTATATCTTGCAATCTAGACATGATCTGACACAGTTTCTAGTTCTAGATCATAGTCCACATGGCATACTATAGATCTATAACTTCTAAAACACTTAACCATTAACATACAAAGATCTATGGGCCCTGATATTAGGCTGTCAGACCATAGATTTAAGGTTCTAAGTCAGTTCTACAAACTTGATTTCTAGCATCTATATGTTATGGATCCTTGATGTAACCTCTTAGATCACTAAATAACATCCTTAAACACAACTCTAACCATCTAACAACAATATATAAAAGGGTGTTTTGGTCATTTCGCACCACTAAGGGTATGTTGGTCTTTTCCCCTATAATTTGAAGGGTATTTTGGACATTTCCCTTTTATTCCATAACTTATAACACTTAGCCATTTAATCTTAACTTTTGAGCTCCTGAATTAGGGTTTTGAAAATCTGAATTAGGGTTTCGGATCCCCAGACCTAAAATTAGGGTTTCTAAACATATCGCTAGGGTTTCTAACATTTCGTTAGATTTTTCTAACTTAATCACCATATTCATATCATGAATTTAGGGTTTGTCACGAGCCTAACTTGTCTGCTCAATAGCTGATCCATAAACCACAATTGTTCTCATATAAAATTATTGACTAGGGTTCAATAACTTAACCTTAACGTTCTTATTATAATTTTAGGATTTGTCACCTATGTAACTTATCTGATCAAAATTTTATCCTTATCCACAAATTATACACATAAAAATTTACTGTTCACATATATGATGGCATATACCGACTCGTATACACTTAGATTCTTAACCTTGATAATTCTTCACAAGAATTTTAAATCCACCAAAATCTTATACCTCATTACCAGCTATCACTTACAGTCTACCAAATTATTCAAATCTTGTCCAAAAATTTTGAAATCCTTAAAATTTATTTACAGAACTGCCAATTCCATACACTTATTTTCAGTCTAGGTTCTAATATTGAACCTTAAATCAATCAATTATGATTTTAAATTTTTTCTAAATTCCCGGGTTGTCACATTCACCCCTTCCTCTAAGAATTTCATCCCTGAAATTCACCTTACACCTTACACCATACTGCTTACACCATTCATACACATCATTACATGCTACCCAATACACCACTCACAAGAGTAAAAAATTTCAAATATTGCTAAGGAGTTATATAGACTATTGTCTGTCATTTTCGCAAAGGTTTTATGGAAATTCATCCGCAAATCATCATAACTTACGGACATAGTGGGTGATTAGCCAGTTATGCCCTGTACTGATCAAGTACTGCTGGTCGGAACCATTTTCTTGTTTCTCTTATCCGCCTTGGGCGCATAAAATTTTCTTACCTCAGTCTTATTCGATTCCGCACCAAAACAATTTGGTTCGAGAAATTTTTTTCAATGAACACTAGAGTTTTCATAAACATTAGTCTAGTTGAATCGAATAGCGTAGACTTATATCAATAATCAATTTCAATCGATTTACGAATGTGTATAGCCAAACGCCGTTGGCAAATTAAATTTTTGAAAATATTTTTGAGAATGACATCATGATGCCGTACTGTATTAACAGTCCGTTTGAGGATGTCGTCGTTGTATGACTTTGTCATAACACATCATACAATAGTGGAACAATGATTCTTAGATAGATTTCACACTAAGTATTCCTGTATTTATAACTCTATCAACTTTTTATCATCTCTGCACCAGGTTACATGGTACATAAGTGATAAATAAAAATATATTTAGATATTTCAAATCATTATCGTCTAGCTGAAACAAGTAGCATAGATTATTCTTTAAACCGTTTAAAAATCATTACATATACATATATATATATATATATATATATTCAAAAGCACATAATGCGTATTTAGCTTGATGTCAAAATTTCGAAGCCTAGCATAGCTAGGACTTTTGGAAAACCTATGTCTCCACTAATGATCAATTGCTTAAATAGTCTATGTATTCCTATTATCCTTAATACTCCATTCACACAGAACTATACCTAGTTCATCAAACTTACCACACTTATGAGTTCATAAACTTTCCACAATCATATGAGTTTAAGAAATTGTCCTAGTCAGACCTTTGACGTCGATTCGCTGAGGGGTTCATAAACATCTCATATAATCATGAGTCACAAACATACCATAAGTATGAGTTTTAAGAACTCGTACTTAACCTTATATTCTCTACTTATAACCTATCTATCTGTTATACACATGAGAAAGGAATCACCCTCTCAATAGGTATATAGAAAATAACGCGACATAGACATTTCAATGATGATCAGTGTCAGAAACTAAGTGGTTTTTACACCAAGTACAATTCCCCGCCCATAACTAGGAATCATACAACTCAGCTGCCGATTTGGAAATCCTATATAAGGATAATGCAGATTTTTGATGAGGGATTTGATCATTCGCGATGAAATTTTATGAGTATGGCATTTTTGAATGATTAAATGCATTATTTGGTAAAGTGTAAACAATTAAAATAAATTGTTTATAAGTTTAAGAAGTGATTAAAATATTGTTATAATATTAATAATATTAGATTATTAGTTTATTAAGTGATTAATAATATTTGGATAAATTTAAAGTCTTTAATATTTATCCTTGTTTTCGTTTGATTAATGCTTATATTATTGTCATCATCCTCATGCTTATATTGTGATGAAAGTCATCTGTGGCTTACGTGCATAGATAGACTTGGTATGATTATGACCAGGAATTATTCGGTATAATCATGACCGTAATGTTACAAATGATGTGGTAAAAGTCCTCATTGGTCCGTAGTTCATTGATGGACAGTGTTGGTATGATTATAACCAAGGATTATTCGGTATAATCATGACCATTGTTGAAAACACGAATATCCTTGGCCCGTAGTGCATGGAAAATTCGTGGTCATAATACTAATGAATATCCTTGGCCGTAGTGCAGGGATGATTCGATGATGTGAATTATTCATTAAGCTGAGTCTTAGAGATAAAATATTGATTATACACTTTTAATTCGTAAAAGATAGTAGATATCATGCTCTACTTGACTCTTCTAAAATATAGTTGTATGTCTTTGGCATGTAGTGCAAAGATGAATTGTTAATGAATATCTTTGGTCGTAGTGCAAAGATGAATTTATTAGTATGATTATGAGCAGGAATTGTAATTTGGTATAACCATGATTTTTGATGTTTCAGGTGAAGATAGGTGATAAAAATTATCTTCGTCCTAGTTGGGAAGAGAAATTTAGAATCACAATTATGATTATGAGTTATTCATATGATTATGGACAGGAATTGTTGATTGATGTTACAGGGATAAAACATTATTGGTGGACTTTTAACATAGAGAAGATAATAGACCTAATGGTCTATTTGACTCTTCTAATGGATTGCTCGTTCCGCTGTAACTATGGTTGAAAAGTTTTATCATCTACCATATGTTCTAAATCTCTGATTTATTACTGATGAAGGCTATTGATGATGTAAATTATCTTTAGTCATGATATTCTTTACTGGGCTAGTTGTGTTCACCCTTTTTGCTTCACAATTCCTTTCAGGTAATAAGAGTGTATGTGACGCCCCCAAAATAGGTATACAACACCCATTCTGAGTCGCCAAAATACATGGTACAGAAACAACTACAACTTTATTAATACAATTGTCGTGCAAAAAACGACAACACTTAAACTGTGAGTTTAAATACAAATATTGTCATCTAGAAAATATCCACACTCAAATAAGTCCTCATTACAATTATTGATACATTATTTTACAAAAAAGGTGAGAACTACTAAAATAACTCTCTAGAACCATCATTTCATAGCCCGACTAGAACTCGCTACATTCTCGCCTCCTGAGAAGAAAAATGGTACAAAAAGGAAAATGGTAAGCTCAACTAGCCCAGTAAAGAATATTATGACTAAGATAATATAGAACAAATTATCGTTAATCTTCAACAGGGAAAAATCTGATAAAATACAATAGACAACAAATTTCAGATCAATATTTGCAGCGGAAATAATAATTCATAGAAGAGTTACGTAGAGAATGAAATCTACTATTATCTATGAATTTAAAATTCCATCATCAATATTTTATCCCTGTAACATCAATCAATATACATCTTGAATCAAATATTCATCTTTGCACTACAGGCCAAAGATATTCATCAATTGGTCATGTTCATCTCAACACCTGTTCATCTTTGCACTACGGGCCAAAGATATTCATCATAAAATCATTAATCTTTGCACTACAGGCCAAAGATATTCAGTTATATCATCATTTTGGACTGAGGATGATGAAAAATATTTTAAAGAAAACAAATCCACTGAAACAAAAGAATAATTATTAAGGATTCGTCTATCGGTTTATCCATGTCCAAAAATAACTCATAAATAATCATAGTGGAGTAAAATTCAAGAATGATCAAAATATGGATACAATCAAAGCTAGTATCCATAATAGATATTTTGGATAAAAAAATAAAAAATTTAATTTTTCTGTGAATAGTGTCGTATTCGTGAATAGTGCCATATACGTGAATAGTGCCGTATATGTGAATAGTAACCCCGACACTAAAAGACAAGAATTTCAAAAGAAAAATCTTACCAATACTTCAACATAATGATATTGAAAGAAATAATATCATTTTAAAAAAACATAATATCCCTACCTTAGAAAAGACAGTACTTCTAGCTGGAATACCGGATATAGTGCTAAAGGGAATTTGCACCGTATAACAACACTCAAGGTATCAAAATACTCACAAGAATACACTCGATAATATAGAGAGAGAAAACTTTAGTTTCTTGTGTGATTTTCAATTCAAACCTAAGCACCCTATTTATAGGAAAATGCTTAGAACACCAAAGTAGAAAATTTAATAAAATAATATTATTTATAATAAAATTCTACGCCCACCTCTAGACATTTGAAATCAGCATGTTTACAACATTTGTGGGGTCCACCAAAACAACAAAAACGTTTTTCTTTAAATAAATAACTAAAACTTCCAAAAATCAATTAATCCGGAACTTCAGAACTTCAATAATTGATGATACATAGCCCTTTTATCAGAAAAATTCAAATCTTATGTCCATTCCATAGGAAATTCAATTCTCTACAACTTTGTAGATGAAAGTTTTTCCAAATTCCAAACAAAAATTGACCGAAATCAACATACGGACGATTTACAGGCTATTATCAAATTTCAGTCAAGAAATGGGGTCCACCGACATGTTTAACATGTTTTTAACATTTTTAGTAACAAAAATACTCTTTCTTCTCATATACTCATATATCCCACATTTATTGTAAAAATATCACCATTATTATATTATTAAAATATAATAATATATTTAAATGAATTATTTTATCAGAAAAGATAAAATATCAATTTTTCAATAATTGTCACTTTAAAATTTTCTCCATCTATATCCACATAAATGAATATTTTCCTTATCATATAAATCAATAATTAATTATTCACAAATAATATTACAGAATCACAATACTGGCAACCAGGCCGTTCCCCAGGAAAGAGGGGGTTTTCCAATAAGGATTTCTCCTTACTGGCGCACAATTAGGTGACCAAACCTCTCCTTAGACAGAACTTTCTAGACATTGCCAATAATGTTATCTAATAATATTATTCAAATAATATGAATTATTGCTCCGATAAAAGAAAATACTGTATAATGACAATTATTGAAACAACAATAATATAAAACATCAATGTAGCAATTATTGAATCAATAAAATAAAATATTGAACAGTAATTACTATAACAATTATTGAGTAGTGCCTTCTTACGTAAGAATCAATAATTGATGCAATATCGTGTGTTACTATGTTTTAACCACCGAATATTTCAACAAGATAATCTCAGAATAACTACGCCAATTATTTATAAATAACTTATACTTGTCATTTTCTTCATCCAATCGCTTTCCGTTACGGGGCCCACACAAGGCTGTGCTGTAGTACGAATATTCCCCGACAATAAGAATATTCCACGACCAAACGAATATTCCCCGACAACAATGAATATTTTATAACCACTTGCTTATTTGAAATATTTGCGCATTTTACCCATAACTAACCACATTAATCAAATCAACCCTTACTATTTCAAAATAACAAATAGAGGAAATTTAATTTTATTTATAATAAGTTGGGGTCTTACAACCTCCCCTCCTTATGAAATTTCGTCCTTGAAATTGACGTACGTATCTGGTGTTTTGAAAAGGTGAGGATACCTCGCTTTCATTTTCATTTCCAACTCCCAGGTCATTTCCTCAATAGCATGGTTCTTCCACAAAACTTTAACTTGTGGTATAACCTTTGTACGTAGGACATGCTCCTTTCTATCCAAGATCTTGACAGGTACCTTTTGTCGATCCGTATAACTCTTTTGTCGATCCTGTGCCGTTTGTATACGTTGTCGAATCATTTGGATCTTTTCTGTAGTCATACGTACCAACTCGGGTCCCAACAATGTTGCTTCACCCACCTCATCCCAACATATTAGAAAGCGACACTTTCGTCCATACAATGCTTCGAATGGAGATACACCTATACTTTCCTGATAACTGTTGTTGTAGGAGAATTCCACCAATGGTAAATACTTATCCCAACTCCCTTTGAAGTCTAGGACACAGAGTCTTAATAGATCTTCAAGAGTTTGAATAGTCCTTCTGATTGTCCGTCCGTTTGAGGATGATATGCCGAACTAAATCGTAAATCCGTGGCCATAGTTTTTTGCAAGATAACCAAAAATTGTGAAGTAAATCTTGGGTCACGATCCGAAAATATGGATACTGGCATGCCATGCAATTTCACAATCTCATTTACATACATATGAGCAAGACGTTCAAGGGAATAAGTCTCCCGTATTGGCAAGAAATGAGCAGACTTAGTTAATCTATCAACAATAACCCAAATAATATTTATGCCCTGAGAAACCATGGGAAGACCCGTAACGAAATCCATGGTAATGTGTTCCCACTTCCATTTCAGAATCTCAAGTGGTTGCAATGGACCCTTTGGCACTTGATGCTCCGCCTTTACACGTTGACAAGTTAAACACCTCGACATAAACTTTGCAATCTCTCTCTTCATATTGTTCCACCAAAATGTATGTCGAAGATCACGATACATTTTGGTACTTCCAGGATGGATTGCAAATGGTGTATTGTGTGCCTCCATCATGATCTTGTTCTTCAAATCAGAGTCTTTAGGAACATAAATTCTGGAGTAGACTCGAAGTATTCCTTCTTAATCGATTCTTGCTACTGGAATAACACCTTCTTGTACTTTCTTCTTCATACACATCAGCTCCGGGTCTGTGGCTTGAGCAACTTTAACTTTTTTGATTAAAGTCGGTTCTATGCGTATACTTGACATCATCGCATGGGTCATCGGAGTCTTGAATTCTATCTTCATCTTTTTTAAATCACACAAAATGGGCCTTTGTGTTAACAACATCTCACTCGTTCCCGCATATGATCTTCTACTCAACGCGTCAACTACCACGTTCGCTTTTCCAGGATGGTATTGAATGGTATGGTCGTAATCTTTTTAACAACTCGAGCCAACGTCGTTGCCGCATGTTGAGTTCCTTTTGGGTGAAGAAATATTTGAGGCTTTTATAATCTGAATATATCTCCACTTTCTCACCATATAGATAGTGCCTCCAGATCTTTAGCGCGAAAACGACTGCTGTTAACTCTAGATCATGAATAGGATAATTCCTCTCATATTCTTTAAGTTGTCGTGAGGCATAGGCTATGACTTTCCTATGTTGCATGAGAACACACCCTAACTCTTTGCCCGAAGCATCGCTGTAGACAATAAATCCATTCGAACTAGATGGTATTGTCAGAACAGGTGCCAAAATGAGTCTCCTCTTGAGCTCTTAAAAACTCTTTTCGCATTCCTCGCTCCATGCGAATTTTATATCTTTCTGAGTCATCTAGGTTAATGGAGTAGCAATTCGAGAAAACCCTTCCACAAATCTTCGATAATAACCACCTAAGCCCAGAAAGCTACGTACTTCGGTCACCGTCTTCGGTTGCTCCCAACTTTGTATTGCTTCAATCTTCGTCGGGTCAACAGATACTCCATGCTTTAACACTATGTGCCCAAGGAATGCTACTTCCTCAAGCCAGAACTCGCATTTCTTTAACTTGGCATACAACTTGTTTTCACGAAGCTTTTGGAGTACCAGCTTCAAATGGTGCTCATGATCTTCACGACTTTTTGGAATATATGAGGATGTCATCAATAAATACAACAACGAACTGATCAAAATATTCCTTGAATACTCGATTCATCATATCCATGAAAGCCGCAGGTGCATTAGTCAATCCAAAAGACATGACTAAGAATTCATAATGCCCGTACCGAGTTCTGAAGGCAGTCTTTAGAATATCCTCAGTTCTAATCTTCAGCTGATGATATCCAGAACGAAGATCAATCTTTGAAAAGAATTGTGCTCCTTGCAACTAGTCAAACAGGTCATCAATACGAGGTAGCGGATACCTATTCTTGATAGTGACATTGTTCAATTCCCGGTAGTCAATACAAAGTCGCATACTCCCGTCTTTCTTCTTTACGAATAAGATAGGAGCACCCCAAGGAGATGTACTAGGACGAATGAAACCAATGTCCAACAACTCATGTAGTTGGACCTTTAACTCCTGAAGTTCAATAGGAGCCATTCGATATGGGGTTTTAGAAATGGGCTTTGTACCAGGTTCAAGATCAATAAAGAATTCAACATCACGTTTCGGGGGTAGATAGGGATGTTCTTCAGGAAATACGTCAGGAAAGTTACTAACAACAGGAATATTATTCAAATTTGATGTGTCTTTATTCAAATCCATAACATGGGCTAAGAAAGCTTCACATCCATTTTTTAATAAACAAATGGCTTTATGGCTTGATATAACCGTGATTGATTTTAATGGTTTAGTTGCTTGAATTCGAACAACAGGTTGATTAGGAATATGAAAACTAACAACCTTATGAAAATAATCAATTTTGGCATGATGAGTAGTTAACCAATCAATCCCTAAAATCACATCAAAAGCAAGTATCTTTAAAGAGATAAGGTCAACAGGTAATATGATGGTGCTTACTTGGGTCAAACAAGAATTATAAACAGTGGATGTAATGAAAGTTTCTCCTAACGGAGTCTCCACAGATAAGTCAAAGTCTAATTTCTTCGGAGTCAAGTTTAAACATTGAGCACAAGCAGGAGAGATAAATGAATGGGTAGCACCGGTATCTAGTAATGTATAAACTTCGCAAGAATTTATGATTAGCTTACCCGTGATCACCTCGTTTGGGTTCCTTGCATTTTGACCAGTCACAACAAACGCTCTTCTAGGAACCATTGACTTTGACTTTTCTGGGACAACCTTTTGATTCACCATCCCCGCTAGACGTGGTTTTGCTACCGTACAATCTCGAGCGATATGTCCTTCCTTTCCATAATTATAGCATACCTTGAACTGTTGTGGATAGTTTGGGCTGATATGTCCCTCTTTTTCACATTTATAGCATACGACTGGTTTCGTTTTCCTCCCTTAGAACCAGTTGCTGCTGCTGGTACTATGGTGGTATTCTGCACGACAGTTCAACAGTTTTATAAATGAAGTTTGTAAATGATTTTTATAGTGTGATATTTGGCGACTCAGAATGGGTCGTGTGGACCTATTTTGGGGGCGTCACTAGCGGAGTTATGAGTCTAGAACTAGGAGGGGAGAGACAAGTAATATACTTCGCTAGTGTGTGACTTACCTAAGATGAAATTTTTACTTGATAAGTTGACAAATTGTGATATGTCAATTAACCTTTGTTTTGAAAATATATTCTAGAATGATATCTTAAATACAGGAGATGAGCAATGGAAAAATAATGATATAGAAGAAATAACCGGGAAGGTACAATCAGAAAAGAAAGCAAGGCATTCTCATCTCTTCAAACTACCAAGTACATAAATTTCGAGGGCGAAATTTCATAAGGAGGGGAGATTGTGAGACCCTGAATTTTATGAAATGAAAGTATTCAATTTTCCTATAATTATTATTTTATTTACTAAATGGTTAAATTGAGAAAGGGTTAAAGTGAAGGGTGATATTTGAAAATTTTACAAAGTAAGCAAGTTGTTATTCGTTGTGTCGAGGGAATATTCATTTTCATAGGGAATATCCGTACGACGGCACAATCATTAGGGACCCCACAACAGAAGTATTTTTGTAGTAAGAAAACGACAGAATTATCTTGTTATAAAAATAACAGCGAAAGTGTTACCGTTAAAACTATTGAACCACCAGGTAGTAAAAGTACATTAATACATGTGGTTGCATAGTAGCACACGGTATTGATTATTGATGCTTACGTGAGAATTTACTCAGTTATACTCAATTATTACTACAATAATTGCTGCAACATATCTCTCATATTATTGATTCAATTATTATCACAGTATCATCTACATAATATATTATATTATTAAATCAATAATTAAGACGGCAAAGTTATTCATATTATGATTTGCAATATTGAAAATGTCTAGAAGTTATGTCAAGGAGAGGTTTGATCACCTAATTGCGTGCCAATAAGGAGAAATCCTTATTGGAAAGCCCCCTCTTTCCTGGGAACGACCTGGTTGTTAAATATTGTGAGTTATAATATTAATGATGAATAAGTTCGTGTCGATTAAAGATGAAATTGATAGTTCCATTGTGTTGGGATTATTAGTGTTAGTGGAAATCGATATTTATTTCGATAATAATTGATGTCTGGAGGTTATATTGACCAATCGGGTAATTAATCAGATAAATGAGCAATTAATTTCTATTGATTCACATGATTATAACTATTTGTTCACATGTGTACTATTGATTCACATTCATTTATTATTAGGGGAGTTGGTGCAAGATTGATAATACTTGCATGACTAAGTTAAAAATGGAGGTATAGATGGAGGTACTGTACTGTACTTCGTATTTTCACATGTCTAGAACTATTGATTCACATGACTTACTATTAGGGGAGGTGGTGCAAGTTTGATAATACTTGCAAGACTAAATTAAAAATGAAGGTATTATACTGTAATATTTCGAGCCCCAAAATGTACAATTATGAAAACTATATTTTCCTATAAATAGAAGCTCATTCCTTCATTATTTTTCACCAATTCACTAAAGCTATAGAGCAATTATTATAGAGAGAAATAATAGAGAGAAAGAAGAAGAGAAGTCTGCTACTTCACTATTCCAGTATCCAGTCTTCTTCTGAGGTAAGGGATATTATTATTATAGTAAGGGGTATTATTTCTTTCATATTCATGAAGAGAGCTTCTGTTATTCCATTCTTTATTATTATGTTGGAATAACTTTGTCTATGCAATCGCATACATGGTGAAATTCTTACATTATTCCATTTTTTATTATTACATTGGAATAACCTATACATCTTGATCATCGCATGCTTGGTGAATTCTGTTGTTATTCCATTCTTTATTATTCTGTTGGAATATCCTGTCTGTGCGTATTACGCATGACCTGGTTCCATTCTTTATTATTCTATTGGAATAACCTGTCTATGCGGATTACGCATGACCTAGTTCCATTAATTATTATTCTGTTGGAATAACCTATCTGTGCGGTCTATCGCATGCCTGGTGAATTCTTCTGTTATTCCATTCTTTATTATTTTGTTGGGAATAACCTGTCTGTACGGTCTATCGCATGCCTGGTGAATTCTTTTGTTATTACATTCTTTATTATTCTGTTGGAATAACCTGTCTACGCGGACTACCGTATGCATGGTGAATGACCCTTCGTATTCATTTCTTATTAAATTATGGAAATGATCTGTTTACGTGGATTACCGCATGGCAGGTTAAAATCCATTTACAGTTTCGTAATTTTTCTGACCCTCAAAAATTCTGGAAAAATTTGAAATGATGTTTTGTTGAGTTTTCTAGATTGTGACCAAAAATGACGATTTTTGGATGTATAGATTAGGAGTTATGAATTTTATGGGAAACGACTATTTTAAAAGTAAACCCTTATAACTCTTTGTGGTAATCTCCAAAATCTATGAAATTTTTATTGGGAGTACATCTATATAACAGGAGTATACCCTGTAAATTTTAGAATTTTTGGACAAAAGTACAATTTATGATAAATGTCTAAATATTCAGCAATTTTGGCCATATAAAAAATAGTAAATGAATTTTAAAAATTTTAAGAAAAATATATGTTCAATATGGGACTAAATTCTGCTAAATCCCAAAAAAGAATAATTTTTGGGACTGATTTGGAATTTTTCGTGAAAATGGTTTAGTTAAGAACATATGAATTAAATATGTCATGTGAAGTTGAAAAATTGGTAAATAGGATTTTATGGCTTGGAAATCCTATATAAGGTATATGCAGATTTTTGATGAGAGATTTGATCATTGGTGATGAAATCTTATGAGTATGACATTTTTGAATGATTAAATGCATTATTTGGTAAAGTGTAAACAATTAAAATAAATTGTTTATAAGTTTAAGAAGTGATTAAAATATTGTTATAATATTAATAATATTAGATTATTAGTTTATTAAGTGATTGATAATATTTGGATAAATTTAAAGTCTTTAATATTTATCCTTGTTTTCGTTTGATTAATGCTTATATTATTGTCATCATCCTCATGTTTATATTGTGATGAAAGTCATCTGTGGCGTACGTGCATAAATGGACTTGGTATGATTATGACTAGGAATTATTCGGTATAATCATGACCGTAATGTTACAAATGATGTGGTAAAAGTCCTCATTGGTCCGTAGTGCATTGATGGACAGTGTTGGTATGATTATAACCAGGGATTATTCGGTATAATCATGACCATTGTTGAAAACACGAATATCCTTGGCCCGTAGTGCATGGAAAATTCGTGGTCATAATACTAATGAATATCCTTGGCCGTAGTGCAGGGATGATTCGATGATGTGAATTATTCATTAAGCCGAGTCTGAGAGATAAAATATTGATTATACACTTTTAATTCGTAAAAGATAGTAGATATCATGCTCTACTTGACTCTTCTAAAATATAGTTGTATGTCTTTGGCATGTAGTGCAAAGATAAATTGTTAATGAATATCTTTGGCCGTAGTGCAAAGATGAATTTATTAGTATGATTATGAGCAGGAATTGTGATTTGGTATAACCATGATTTTTGATGTTTCAGGTGAAGATAAGTGATGAAAATTATCTTCATCCTGGGCGCGAAGAGAAATTTAGAATATCATAATTATGATTATGAGTTATTCATATGATTGTGGACAGGAATTGTTGATTGATGTTACATGGATAAAACATTATTGGTGGACTTTTAACATAGAGAAGATAGTAGACCTAATGGTCTATTTGACTCTTCTAATGGATTGCTCGTTCCGCTGTAACTATGGTTGAAAAGTTTTATCATCTACCATATGTTCTAAATCTCTGATTTATTACTTGATGAAGGTTATTGATGAGTAAATTATCTTTAGTCATGATATTCTTTACTAGGCTAGTTGTGCTCACCCTTTTTGCTTCACAATTCCTTTCAGGTAATAAGAGTGTGTGGTCGGGTCGAGAAATTTAATAAGGATAATAGAACGGTGGTCTATAGTTGTTGAGGTTCTCCCTTAATAGTATGGAAATAATTTTATTGAGAACTTTAGATTAGTGTGTCGTATTTTATACATCATTTGGTATTTAATTTTTGTGAACCGAATAGGTTGAGGTGAACCCAACTATGGAAGAGTGTTTGGCCACTATCATACAAGATGTCTAGTGACATACAACCTCGTGTTATCATGAGACAGGGTTGTGCACATCCACTTGTTGAGTATATCTACAAGCACTACCTATATGATCTTGGAGTTTGTTTAAAATATAATTCTCAATTAGAGACAACGGAGATAATTACATGTCAAGAGAAGACTCACTGTAAGACCCCGAAATTTTTAAATAAAAAGGAATTTCCTTTATTTATTATTTTGAAATAGTAAGGGTTGATTTGATTAATGTGGATAGTTAAGGGTTAAATACGCAAATATTTCAAAATAAGCAAGTGGTTATAAAATATTCATTATCGTCGGGGAATATTCGTTTGGTCGTGGAATATTAAATGCTTGTCGGGGAATATTAAATGCTGAATGTATGACCATGTGTGGGCCCATAACTGAAAGCGATTGGATGAAGAAAGCGACAAATATAAGTTGTTTTTAAATAACAGGCGTAGTTATTCTGAATTATCTTTGTTGGAATACCGGTGGTTAAAACACACTATCTGGCGTTGTTGAGCAGGTAGCACCACGGTATTGCACCAATTATTGATTCTTACGTGAAAGGCACTACTCGATAATGGTTACGATAATTCTTATTACGTATTTTATTGAGTTAATAATTCTTTGCGTTGATATTTTATATTCTTTGTTGTTTGATAATTGTCATTTTACGGTATCTTTCATTATCGAAGCAATAATTCATATTATCTGAATAATATTATTAGATAACATTATTGGCAATGTCTAGAAAGTTACATCTAAGGAGAGGTTTGGTCACCTAATTGCGGCTTGGAAGAAGAAATTCTTATTGGAAAGCCCCCTCTTTCACAGGAGGCGCACTGGTTGTCAATATTGTGATTACGTAATATTATTTGTGAATAATTAATTATTGATTTATATGATGAGGAAAATATTGATTTTATGTGGATATAGATGGAAAAATTTTAAAATGACAATTGTTGAAAATTAATATTTTATCTTTTACGATAAAATAATTCATTTAAATATATTATTTTAATAATATATTAGCGGTGATATTTTACAACGAAT
Organism: Panax quinquefolius; assembly: GCA_020205615.1. NCBI lineage: Eukaryota > Viridiplantae > Streptophyta > Magnoliopsida > Apiales > Araliaceae > Panax > Panax quinquefolius. Next base: position 93,497,669 of record CM035159.1, read on the forward strand.
GTGGGATATATGAGTATCTGAGGAGGAAGAGTATTTTTGTTGCAATAAATGTTTAAAACATGTTAAACATGTCGGTGGACCCCATTTATTGGTGAAATTTGATTATAACTTTGTAAAATTGCCCGTTTGTGGATTTGGTCAATTTCTGATTGGAATTTGGAAAAACTTTCTTCTGTAAAGTTGTAGAGAATTGAATTTCCTATAAAAACTCATGAGATTCGAATTTTCTGATGAAAGGGCTATTTATTATGAATTATTGAAGTTCGAAGCTCAAAATAATTGATTTTGGAAGTTTAAAATATTTAAAATTAGAAAAACGTTTTTTTCTTTTTTTTTTCTAGAAGGTGGCATGTGTTTGATGGCTGAAATCAGATTCTAGACATGTGTAGAAAATAATATAATTATATTATTAATTTATTAAATTTTCTACTTTTGGTGTTCTAAGCGATTTCTATAAATAGGGTGCTTAGGTTAGAATTGAAAATCACACGAAGCTGAAGTTTTTCTCTCTATATTATCGGCGTATTCTTGTGAGTATTTTGAGTATACTTTGAGTATTGCTATCTGGTTGCAAGTCAAGTCATAGCCTATATCAGGTGTTTTAATTTAAATCTTGATCTTTCGAGGTAAAGGGATATTTTTTTTTCGTAATGATATTATTTCTTCAATATCATTATCTTTGAAATATTGATCTGAAGTTTTATCAAATTTGGAACTTTTTCATATCGGGGTTACTATTCATGGGTTACTATTCATGAGTTACTATTCACGAGTTACTATTCATAAGTTCTTATTCACGAGTTACTATTCACGAGTTCTTATTCATGAGTTACTTATTCACGAGTTACTATTCACGAGTACTATTCATGAAGCGTGAAGATGTTTTTTGTGGAATTTCTATCTTTTGGTGTCGGAGTTACTATTCACATATACGGCACTTTATTCACGATATCTGACTATTCACGTATATCGATCTTATTCATAGAAAAATAAAATTTCTTCTTTTCGTCGTCAAAACATCTAATACGGATACTAACTCGATTGTATCCATGTTTTGATCATTCTTGAATTTTACACCACTATGATTATTTTTGAGGTATTTTTTGGGCGTGGATAAAACCAAGTACGAATCCTTAATCCTTAATCCTTGTCATTTTGTTTCCTTTGGATTCGTTTCTAAAAAAATATTTTTCATCATCCTCGGTCTTAAATGATGATATTATTGAATATCTTTGGCTGTAGTGCAAAGATGAATGATTTCTGAAGAATATCTTTGGCACTGTAGTGCAAAGATGAGCAGTGTTGAGATGAACATGTGCCGATTGATTAATATCTTTGGCTGTAGTGCAAAGATGAGCAGTGTTTAAATGAACATGACCGGTGATGAATATCTTTGGCTTTGTAGTGCAAAGATGAATATTTGATTCGAGATGTATATTGATTGATGTTACGGGGATAAAATATTGATGATGGGCTATTAAATTCATAGATTATAGTAGATTTCATTCTCTACGTAACTCTTCTATGAATTATTATTTCCATTTGCGAATATTGATGCGAAACTTGTTGTCTATTGTATTCTATCAGATTTTTCCTTGTTGAAGACTAACGATAATTTGTTGTATATTATCTTAGTCATAATATTCTTTACTGGGCTAGTTGAGCTCACCCTTTTCCTTGTTATTCCATTTTTCTTCTCAGGAGGCGAGAATGTAGCGAGTACTAGTCGGGGTATGGAATGAAGGTTCTAGAGAGAGTTGTTTAGTAGTCCTCACCATTTTTGTAAAATAATGAATCAATAATTATGATGGGGATTTATTTGCATGTGGATATTGTCTAGAAGATAATATTATATTTAAACTCACAGTATATATTGTCGTATTTCACACGACATTTGTATTATTGAAGTTGTAGTTTGCTTTTTGTACCATGTATTTGGCGACTCAGAATGGGTGTTGTGTATACCTATTTTGGGGCGTCACGGTTAATATCGAGCTTAGGGATATGATCTCTGGCGGAGATCGGGGAATAAAACTAGGAGGGAGAGGCGAGTAAATCCTTCGCTAGTGTGTCCTACCTAAGCTTATTTGTTAGTTGTAGTCGGGTATATAGGGATATTATGTGATATATTGATTTCCTTAATTAACCCTTATTTTATGGCGGTATTTGAGAATGTCATTGAGAATATTAATGATGGAGTAAATGAGGCAAGTGGAGATGCTGTACTCACCAAGCGAGGAGAGCGTAACAGCAGTGGTAATGTTCCTCCGTGAACAACACCACCTGGCGAGATGATGAGCGAGGGGATGTTTAGAAGCTTTTTGCGAGTTCATGCAAAATCGGGCGAGGAGACTTCGTGTTCAAAATCGGAGGAGAAATGATAGCAATTCACGGGTGGTCTGAATGCGGTTCAAAGTTGGGACCACGAGTGCAGGGAAAGCGGATCCGATTAAAGGCGGAGCGTGGGTCAAACAAATTACCAAGATATTCGATGTCTTGGGATGCACGGAGGAACGAGAAAGTTCCATTCGCCGCCCTTTATGTTAAAAGTGGCGGCGATTCTTGGTGGGAATCGTGAAGCGTACCCATCCATTTACTCGGCATGTCGTGGGAGAGCGTTTGAAGCAGTTCAATGACAAGTACTTCCAAAGAAAGTATTAAATGCGTATATGAAGGAAGTGGAGTTTATTAGACTAGAGCGAGAATAACATGGCGGTGTCCCGATGCGAGGCGAAGTTCGCGGAGTTATCGAGTTGCACCTCATTTGGTGGAGAATGAGGAGCGTATGCGCGGATGTTTACGAGAGGTTTGAAACACGACATACGTCGATATCTCATTTCTCATAAATTTTCTCTCTATTAGAGATGTTGTCAGCGGGGCTCGGTTGTTAGAAGCGAGATACGAAAGTACGTTCAACCGAGGGGACCATAACCGAGGATCATCTAGAAGATAGCGATGATCATCGAATAACGATAACCGGCGGAGAAAGAAGAATACTGACAAAGCGGTAACCACTCTGGTGGTAATCGTGGCCATGAAAATAGAAGAAGCGAGTCGGGAGGAGATTTTAAAAAGAGGAGATTCAACAACGACCATGTGAAGGCGTCGGCGCCCGGTAGCAACTAGTTTTAAGGGAGGAGAAGCGACCACCCGGTCGTATATGTTACAAATGCGGAAAGAGGGACATATCGATCAAAGCGCCCTAACAGTTTAAGGTATGCTATAATTGTGGAAAAAGAAGGACATATCTCTCAAAGATTATGCGATATCGAAACATAGTTCGGCGGGGACGGTGACTCAAAAGATGTCGAGAAAAGTCAAAGTCAGCGATTAGGAAGAGCGTTTGTTGTATTTGGTCAAAATCGAGGAACGACGAAGTTAGCGGGTTAGTTAATTATAAATTCTTTGAAGTATATACCTTACTAGATATTGGTTCTACCCATTCTTTTTCTCTCTCTTACTTGCGCGCTCAGCGTTTGAACTTGACTACGGAGAAATTAAACTTTGACCTATCTGTGGAGACTCCATTAGGAGAAACTTTCATTACATCCGTTGTTTAAAAATCTTGCTTGATTCAAGTTGGCACTATCACATTACACTGTTAACCTTATTTCTATAGAGATATTTGCTTTTGATGTGATTTTAAGGTTAACTACTCACTCATCATGCCAAATTGATTGCTTTTGTAAGGTTGTTAGTTTTCATATTCCTAAGCAACTTTGTTATTCAATTCAAGCAATCAAACCATTGTAGTCAAACATTTTCATATCAAGCCATGAAGTCATTCGTTTATTACGGATGTCAAGTTTTCTTAGTCCATGTTATGGATTTGAATAAAGACACGTCGATTTGAATAATATTCTGTTGTTATTGATTTTTCTGGCGTATTTCTGAAGAATTTCTTGGCTTACTCCCAAAAGCGATATTAAATTTTGTATCGACTTTGAACCCGGTACAAAACTCATTTCTAAAATCTCATATCGAATGGCTCTATTGAACTTGAGGAGTTAAAAATTCAACTATAGAATTTGGTACTGAGCCTTTATCTTGTGACTTCCTTTGTGGAATTCACTAAGCCAGACTCTCTGTAGGGGCGTCATATTAGATGCGATAGTAAAGCGATAGGTGTCATTGTGACGTCTTTATCCAAGATTGGGATATGAGTCGCAGTTGAGAGCAACCTAAGTCGATGAATCGAAATCGTAGCTTTCTAGGCTTAGTTGGTTATTATCGGAGATTCGTTGAAGGATATTCTCGAATCGCTATTCCATTAACTTGGTGACTCGTAGAGATACAAAATTCGAATGGAGCGAGGAATGTGGGAAGAGCTTGAAGAACTCGAGAGGAGACTCATTTCGCACATATTACGATCATGCCATCACTGGAAAAGCGAGCGTGGTAGGCGGCGCGATGAGTAGAAGATTATATCGAGGAGCAAGTGCGATGATGTCAAGTATCGCATAGAGCCAACTTTAATAGAAAAAGTTAAGATTGCTCAAGCCGCAGGACTTCGGATGCGATCGCGTATGAAGAAGAAAGTACAAGAAGGAGCTATTAGGGCGAGAATTGATGAAGAAGGAATACTTGAGTCCACTCTAGACTTTGTGTTTCTAACGACTACGATTTGAAGTACAAGATTATGATGGAGGCACACAATCGCCATTTGCAATCCATCACCGAAGTACTAAAATGTATCGTGATCTTGACATACATTTTGGTGGAACAATATGAAGAGAGAGATTGCAAAGTTTATCTCGATGTGTTTAACTTGCCAGCGTGTAAAGGCGGAGCATCTTGTACCTAAGGGTCCGTTGCAACCACTTGAGATTAGGAATGGAAGTGGGAACACATTACTATGGATTTCGTTACGGGTCTTCTGCGGTTTCTCAAGGCATCAATGCTATTTGGGTTATTGTTGATAGATTAACGAAGTACGCTCATTTCTTCTGCGTCGAGACTTATTCCTTGAACGTCTTTTTCTCGTATATGCGTAAATGCGATTGTGAGATTGCATGGCATGCCGGTATCCATAGTTTTAGATCGTGACCCAAGATTCACTTCATGATTTTGGGTTAGAAAGCTATGAGCGCAATTTCTGATTGGTTTGGCATACCATCCTCAAGCGGATGGGCAATCGAAAGGACTACTCAAACTCTTGAAGATATATTAAAACTCGTGTCCTAGATTTCAAAGGAAGTTGGGATAAGTACTTGCCATTGGTGGAATTCTCATACAACAATAGTTATTAAACAAATATAGGCATGGTTCCATTGAAGCATTATATGGACGAAAATGTCGTTCTCGATATGTTGGGATGAGGTGGGTGAAGCAACATTATTGGGACCCGAGTTAATCACGATATGACTACCTAGAAAAGATCCAAATGATTGACAAGCGTATACAAAGCGGCACAAGATCGACAAAAGAGTTATGCGGATCTTCATCGAAAGGGCGTGGAATTTAATGTAGGGGATCATGTATTGTATTGTTGCGAGTTGCTCCATGGAAAGGAGTTACAAGATTTGGGAAGAGAGGAAAGCTCAATCCACGATTTATCGGTCCATTTCAAATTCTTGGCCCGAGTAGGAAATATAGCCTATAGACTTGCGTTACCTTCGAGTATGTCTCGTGTTCATAATGTGTTTCACATATCGTACTTCGTAAATATGTGAAAGACCGAACCACGTTATAGAGTTAGAGCCGGACGAGATATAGAAGACTTAGCGTATGAGGAGGTACTGTCAAGATTTTGGATAGGAAGGAGCATGTCCTACTGCCATGAAAGGTTATACCACAAGTTAAAGTTTTGTGGAGGAATCATCTTTATAGAGAAATGACACGGGAGTTGGAAGCGGAAATGAAAGCGAGGTATCCTCACCTTTTCAAAACACCAGTGCGTCGTCGTCAATTTTCGGGGACGAAATTTCATAAGGAGGGAGGTTGTAAGACCGAAATTTTTAAATAAAAGGAATTTCCTTTATTTATTATTTTGAAATAGTAAGGGTTGATTTGATTAATGTGGATAGTTAAGGGTTAAATATGCAAATATTTCAAAATAAGCAAGTGGTTATAAAATATTCATTATCGTGGGGAATATTCGTTTGGTCGTGGAATATTAAATCTTTGTCGGGAGAATATTAAATGCTGGTAGCGCTTGACCATGTGTGGAGCCCATAACTTGACGAAGCGATTGGATGAAGAAAGCGACAAATATAAGTTGTTTTTAAATACTTGGCGTAGTTATTACAGATTATCTTGTTGGAATACCCGGTGGTTAAAACACACTAATCGCGTTGTTGAGCAGTAGCTTTGCAGTATTGCACCAATTATTGATTCTTACGTGAAAGGCACTACTCGATAATGGTTACGATAATTCTTTATTCGAGTATTTTATTGAGTTAATAATTCTTTGCGTTGATATTTTATATTATTTGTTTGTTTGATAATTGTCATTTACGGTATCTTTCATTATCGAAGCAATAATTCATATTATCTCGAATAATATTATTAGATAACATTATTGGCAATGTCTAGAAAGTTACATCTAAGGAGAGGTTTGGTCACCTAATTAATTGGCCAAGATGAAGAAATTCTTATTGGAAAGCCCCCTCTTTCTGAGGAAGCGCACTGGTTGTCAATATTGTGATTACTGTAATATTATTTGTGAATAATTAATTATTGATTTATATGATGAGGAAAATATTGATTTTATGTGGATATAGATGGAGAAAATTTTTAAAATGACAATTGTTGAAAATTAATATTTTATCTTTTTACGATAAAATAATTCATTTAAATATATTATTTTAATAATATATTAGCGGTGATATTTTACAACGAATGTGGGATATATGAGTATCTGAGGAGGAAGAGTATTTTTGTTGCAATAAATGTTTAAAACATGTTAAACATGTCGGTGGACCCCATTTATTGGTGAGAAATTTGATTATAGCTTTGTAAAATTGCCCGTTTGTGGATTTGGTCAATTTCTGATTGGAATTTGGAAAAACTTTCTTCTGTAAAGTTGTAGAGAATTGAATTTCCTATAAAAACTCGCGAGATTCGAATTTTCTGATGAAAGGGCTATTTATTATGAATTATTGAAGTTCGAAGCTCAAAATAATTGATTTTGGAAGTTTAAAATATTTAAAATTAGAAAAACGTTTTTTTTTCTTATTTTTTTCTAGAAGGTGGCATGTGTTTGATGGCTGAAATCAGATTCTAGACATGTGTAGAAAATAATATAATTATATTATTAATTTATTAAATTTTCTACTTTGGTGTTCTAAGCAATTTCTATAAATAGGGTCTTGGGTTAGAATTGAAAATCACACGAAGCTGAAGTTTTTCTCTCTATATTATCGAGCGTATTCTTGTGAGTATTTTGAGTATACTTTGAGTATTGCTATACGGTGCAAGTCAAGTCATAGCCTTTATATCCAGGTGTTAAATTTAGAAATCTTGATCTTTCGAGGTAAGGGATATTTTTTTTAAGTAATGATATTATTTCTTCAATATCATTATCTTTGAAATGTTGATCTGAGTTTTTATCAAATTTGGAACTTTTTCATGTCGGGGTTACTATTCATGGGTTACTATTCATGAGTTACTATTCGAGTTACTATGAGTTACTATTCACGAGTTCTATTCACGAGTTACTATTCATGAGTTCTTATTCACGAGTACTATTCACGAGTACTATTCATGAAAGCGTGAAGATGTTTTTGTGGAATTTCTATCTTTTGGTGTCGGAGTTACTATTCACGTATATCGGCTTTATTCACGTATCTGACACTATTCACGTATCTGGTCTTATTCATAGAAAAATAAAATTTCTTCTTTTCGTCCAAAACATCTATTACGGATACTAACTAACTCGATTGTATCCATGTTTTGATCATTCTTGAATTTTACACCACTATGATTATTTTGAGGTATTTTTGGGCGTGGATAAAACCAAGTACGAATCCTTAATCCTTAATCCTTGTCATTTTGTTTCCTTTGGATTCGTTTCTTTAAAAAATATTTTCATCATCCTCGGTCTTAAATGATGATATTATTGAATATCTTTGGCTGTAGTGCAAAGATGAATGATTCTGAAGAATATCTTTGGCTTTGTAGTGCAAAGAGATGAGCAGTGTTGAGATGAACATAATGGATTGATTAATATCTTTGGCTGTAGTGCAAAGATGAGCAGTGTTTAAATGAACATGACCGGTGATGAATATCTTTGGCTGTAGTGCAAAGATGAATATTTGATTCGAGATGCATATTGATTGATGTTCTGAGGATAAAATATTGATGATGAATTTATTAAATTCATAGATTATAGTAGATTTCATTCTCTACGTAACTCTTACATGAATTATTATTTCATTGCGAATATTGATCCGAAACTTGTTGTCTATTGTATTCTATCAGATTTTTCCTGTTGAAGACTAACGATAATTTGTTGTATATTATCTTAGTCATAATATTCTTCTTGGGCTAGTTGAGCTCACCCTTTTCCTTGTTGTTCCATTTTTCTTCTCGGGAGGCGAGAATGTAGCGAGTACTAGTCGGGGTATGGAATGAAGGTTCTAGAGAGAGTTGTTTAGTAGTCCTCACCATTTTGTAAAATAATGAATCAATAATTATGATGGGGATTTATTTGCATGTGGATATTGTCTAGAAGACAATATTATATTTAAACTCATGATATATATTCTCGTATTTCACACGACATTTGTATTATTGAAGTTGTAGTTTGCTTTTTTGTACCATGTATTTGGCGACTCGGAATGGGTGTTGTGTATACCTATTTTGGGGGCGTCGCGGTTAATGGTATCGAGCTTTAGGATATGATCTCTGGCGGAGATCGGGGAATAAAACTAGGAGGGAGAGACGAGTAAATCCTTCGCTAGTGTGTCCTACCTAAGCTTATTTGTTAGTTGGTCAGTATATAGGGATATTATGTGATATATTGATTTCCTTAATTAACCCTTATTTTATGACAGTATATTTGAATGAAACAACTCGAGATCGAGTTAAGGAAAACTTGCATGTTCGGTTGATTACTGTTACGCAATTTATTAAGCTTTGTCTGAAGACCAAATATATAAATAATATCGATATACAAATTAGAACAATATCATCATAATATAATACTATTATATATATACATAGAATAACCTAAACACATAACACATAACCCTATCAATCTAGAACACACATAAGAATTAGTATCAGGTCAAACTATTTCAGTCTGACTTGAGCCCGACAAAATTCTAACATCGCACACGGTCTAATCGAACAAATATCGAGTCTAAAATCACTAAGACTCGGTCTAAACTGTTTCACAAATATCTTAGATAATTTATTATTAGTCAAAATATTTTACATAAGCTCGTAATAATTTTCATATAATTATTACCATTTATCATGATTTTTCAATCAATAATATCGTATTTATATTATATAAACACCACATTATTCTATCGTCATTAATATTTATTTAATATTAAATATTAATAAAAATCATAACATAATATTATAATATATTTATAACATATCAAAGTATTTTTAATACCTTAAAGTCATATTTTATGATTTTTAAACAATTAAATTCATTATCGATAATTGCTATTAATATTAAAATATTAATATTTTCATGAAAAAATATCAAAAGGTATATTTTATAACTCCAAATATTTTTCTAACCCTTAAATCATTTTATATGATTTTAACACATAAATTCTATTTTTCTATAATTTATTTAATATATTCATTAAATAAATCTATTACCATTAATATTAATTTATTAATGAATTTCATCACAAAATATCCAAAGTTATTAAAACTAACTTAAAATATTTTCTTATACCATATTATAATTTTTCATGATTTTTAAGTATTAAAATTATTTTTAAATAATTTATTTAATATTATAATTAAATAAATTAAATACCATTTATATTCCAAAAATATTAAATATTTATAAAATATACTCTAAATAATTAAAAACTAATTTTTGAACTTTAAAATAATTTTCAACAATTTATTTTATATTTTTAATAATTAAAAACCATTTTTTTCTATTTATTAAATAAAATAATTGATTTTCCGAAATTATATCATCATTAAAAGGGCCCTATAATGACGTAACTGTCGCTATAGGTGTTCTTCATCAAACCCAGAATGTTCAAGTCAGTGTTCAAGATAGGAGGTTTGATCAGTTTTAATTCTATATTCTTGTTGCTTTCTGGGTTGGATTTTGTGCTAAACTTGTAGTACTTAGGTAATACTACAATATCATACCAAGTTCATGACCATAAAACATTAGATCAGAGAGATTTAAGCCTCACAAAACTTTGTCAAAGGTTGTTCTTCATTTCTGGGTTTTTCAGAAATGAAGAATAGTTCAATGGTGCTATTTTAGATCCTTATAACCTTCATTCTAGGTCTGCATTGTGTAATATAATGGTTCACACTTGTAGTCCATATGTCAAGGAACATTTACAACACATCTTGTCATCCTAACAACATCACATGAACCATATTTGGCATGGTCAAACCATGTCAGAAAACTGTTCTTGGTGAATCCTGGGTTTTCTAGAAATTCTTCAAAACAGGTGGTCAACCCTACTTTGACCCTTTATATCTTTGATATAGTGTAAGACCTAAGTGATCTAAAGACATATATGTGTAGCCTATATATCAGTCTACAACATTAAAACAACAACTTGTCCAAACTACGTAAACACAACAAGATTAAAGGCTAGCAAAAACTTGTCAGAAGCTTTCTAGAAAATCTGGGTTTTCCAGAAACAGTCTCCCATGGTCGGTCAACCATGTTTGACCATTTATATCTTGCAATCTAGACATGATCCGACCCTGTTTCCAGTTCCAGATCATAGTCCACATGGCATACTACAGATCTATAACTTCTAAAACACTTAACCATTAACATACAAAGATCTATGGGACCTGACATTAGGCTGTCAAACCATAGATTTAAGGTTCTAAGTTAGTTCTAAAAACTTGATTTCTAGCATCTAGATGTTAAGGATCCTTGATGTAATCTCTTAAATCACTAAATAACATCCTTAAACACAACTCTAACCATCTAACAATAACATATAATAATAAATCACATGATTTTTAAGTTTAGGGTTTTATACCTTTATGCTTTGATTTTGATTTCTGATCTTGATGATCTGTTCTTGGAAGGCTAAAGGATGCTCTTAGCTATGTTTCTCACTCTTTCTCACTCTAGATTTTGAAAGTGAAGAGAGAGAAAAGGCTTGGACAAAATGATAAGTAAAGTAAGTTTCTTACTTAACTTTAATCTTTTATATTTTTGAATCCATGGCCACAAATGTTGCTACGTGTCCAAGATATCCGATTTGGTAAGATTTAAGGCACATGTTGATATCCAAAAAGATGAGTCACCAAGATTTGAAGAAATCTTTTGCTTAAGTTTTAAGAAAAAGGGTGTTTTGGTCATTTTGCACCCACTAAGGGTATTTTTGTCTTTTCCCCTATAATTTGAAGGGTATTTTGGACATTTCCCTTTAATTCCATAACTTATAACACTTAGCCATTTAATCTTAACTTTTGAGCTCCCGAATTAGGGTTTTGAAAATCTGAATTATAGTTTCAGATTCCCGTAACAAAAATTAGGGTTTTTGAACGTATCGCTAGGGTTTCTAACAGTTCGTTAGATTTTTCTAACTTTATCACCATATTCATATCATGAATTTAGGGTTTTTCACGAGCCTAACTTGTCTGCTCAATATCTGATCCATAAACCGCAAATGTTCTCATATAAAATTACTGATTAGGGTTTAATAACTTAACCGTAACGTTCTCATTATAATTTTAGGGTTTGTCACCTATGCAAATTATCTGATCAAAATTTGATCCTTATCCACAAATTATACACATAAAAATTTACTGTTCACATATATGATCACATATACCGATTCGTATACACTTAGATACTTAACCTGATAGTTCTTCACGAGAATTTGAAATCCACCAAAATCTTATACCTCATTACAAAACTATCACTTACAGTTTACCAAATTATTCAAGTCTTATCCAACAATTTTGAAATCCTTAAAATTTCTTTATAGAACTGCCAATTACATACACTTATTTTCAGTCTAGGTTCTAATATTGAACCTTAAATCAATCAATTATGATATTAAATTTTTTCTAAATTCTCGGGTTGTCACACAATCATAATGGGAATCTAATGATAAATACACAACAATACAATCAGATATACAAATTTAGACTACATATCACAATCCATTAGAATCCCATAATGGTGTTTAGTTCATTTTTGAACCAAAAGTCATTATGGGATTTAAGCAACACATGAAAATAAATACTGCAATCAAAAGAGGTAATAGAAATGGAGTGCAAATATGTCAATCTCTGTTGCAGAGTTAGTTCCAAGCTTGTTCCAAATGCACCACAATCTCCAGAATTGAAAACTAACAATTATTCAATAACATAGAATAAGAGAGGAGTAAAATGTATCGTCCAATGATCAAAACCTCTCCAACGTAGTTAAAACTTTTGAACCCTAATTAATCTCTTAAAACTGATAAAAGACTTCTCATAAACACGTTTGGTGCCAACCATATTGTTCAGTTGAGCCTAATGCGCTCAAAATTCAAATTACAAAAAGTCAACAAAATTAACTGTAGAAGACTCGCGCGGCCGCACGAGATTGAATTGCATTATGGGCGCGAGAGCACGATAGAATTGTCTGCCGAGATCTTGGCGCCGACATGCCAAATTCCTTCACTAATGTAGCATGGTCGCGCGATGGTGCAATTTAGGCTCTATATTCAAGTAGCGCGGGCGCCCGATGTAAGGCTTGATTAGCAACGCGGCCGCGCTGCTACTACATTCTGTCTTCTAATGTCTTGCTACTGCTGCTTCTTGTTCGTTGTCGTTTGTTCTTCATACCTTCTCTTCTATACTACATTTCTCCACTACTTCAGTTCCTCATCTGCTCATGTTCATCTTGTCATGCCTTTGCTAGCTTCATGCCACCATGCTAAAGCCATTCCATGCCATTTCTTGTTTTTCCACGCCTTTCCTTGCCATAGGGGTTCCAACTACAAGTACTGCAAAATAAACATAAAATGCAACTAAAACATACTAAAAACTACTTGAGATGAGTATAGTTCTAGTAAGTTAGCACCCAATAAGTAGGTATAAAACCTACTTATCAATACAATTCTGTTTTAATCACTTCATTACATGTTTGTCACATTAACATATCATTAGACTAAGTTACAAAAGGTCTTCAAGGTCTGTATAAGTAACAGGCGTCACTGCCTCTGATCATGGTATAGCGCACTTGTGTGTATATACTTAAGCCCTGGGACCCACAGAGTTCTTACTGCTTTTTCTCGCCAAGACAAAACGAAACTATGCGATCACATTAACGAGACTCTGTTTAGCCCAAGTATCACGAATTTCATCCACAAAACAGTAAATTTAACATATTCAATTGATACTGGACTCATACAAACATGGTTCTCATATATATATATATATATATATATATATATATATATATATATATATAGTAACTTACAACATTTAAACAACAACTACAACTAATTTAAATCTTTTAAATTCCATGTTTTATACTAAAAACTCCATTTTTGACATCCTTGACAAAAATTATCACTGTGATAACAATTCTACACCAAATTAACTCATTCAAACTACGTTCTCTTTGTTTTTTACCGAATTAACATATTTAAGGCTCAATTTACATATTAGTTTACAAATTAACCACCAAATTTGGTGCTTTTGCAAGCCATATATATAAACATGCATTGTAAACAATTTTCTTTCTTTTTAACGTAATTAGTACACTAATTCTTGTCTAAATGCAAATTCTAACACAACAATTACACATAATTTCAACAATTCAGTTTATATAGCAATAATTCACCCAACGTGAATTCACAAAAAACACAAGACTCGTAAATACAAAATATTCATATATATAATATTAAGGTTTTAGAAGTATACCTTCTCTTGATTGAACAATCCTTGCTAAAACACAGAAATTGTTTTGGAATTCTCAGGACTGTTCTCTCAAACTCTTTCTCTATTCTCTCTGCAAACTCTCTTCTTTTCTCTTCTTAGGCTTAAGTCAGTTCAAGACCTTTTACGCAAGAATAAAACAGACGCACCAAAACGTATGACACTGCCGTATAATTATTATAATAATTACATATCAGTTATAAAATATTTAATATATTTTATTTATATTCTTATTTATTTTATTTATATTATTTATTATAATTCAAACTCAAAATTCAAAAGCCATAAGGCTTTGTTTGGCAAAAACACTTTTAAAAATAAAGACATAATATCTTTAAGTCTTGTTTTGGTAAATCCATTTAAAACAACTTTAATTTATTTTAATAAATCATTTATTGTTATAAAATTATAGTGGATGTCTAGATTCATAGGATGTCTAGATTCATTCTTATCTTGTAACTCCCATGTTCATGAGTTATAAAACTCATGACCTTTGAATTTTATAACCTCCTAGTATTGATGTTAGTACATATATAAAGAATATCATTTGTAAAGTGAATGGATATACAAGAAGATTATGCAAACTCTCTTTTTTCTCTAATCGTCCTTGCTCTTGTCATCTTTGTTCATAATATTAGTTATCTTTTATAACACGTTATCAGCACGAGTTGCTTCTCACCTTCATCTTGAAGATTATTATTTTTTTGGTTTGAAGTAGAAGAAGGTATAACTCTTTCTCTATATATGTGTGTTTGAGTATTGCATGGTCATCATGCATGCATGTACTATTTTTTTTCTTTCTAATAATTATTTTATGCATGTGATCACATATAATTCAATTATTCTGAAAAAATCAAGAAACATGCAAATAAACATGGTTAATTTCATATGCAGTTGTTGTTTGTTTTTACTGCACTTTTCTAATATTATATATTTTTCCAACTTACACGGAGTTGTTGTTTGTTTGGTTAATTTCATATGCTTATTTTCTTGAAGTATACATGTTGAAATGTATATATATAAGTGATATATATATATATATATATATATATATATATATATATATATTGCATAATATATTGCATAAGTGATGAAGCAATATGGGAGACCAATATATGTGAATGATTTACCAATATATGTAAATGATGCATCTGTAATATAATAGGTCATTTGACAACTAACGGAATTGACCATATATATATGGAGAGAGAGAGAGAGAGAAAGAGAGTGTAAGTAATTAGTATTCTTTTAATTTTCTTATTCTTTTAGCATCCTCTCTCTTTCTGTAGCTATTATTGCTCCTTCTTAGTTTTCCACAATTTTTGTATGCATGCATGGTATGTATGTAAATGGAGATATGAAAGTTAAAAAAAAAGAAAAAAAGAAAAAAAAAAGAATGCACTTTTTTTCTCTTTTCGTATAAACACCTAAACTGCTTTTCTTATATCTTCACACATCTAGTTGCTCTATTGGCAAGAGTAGGTTCCTTCTTGTACACTTACTTTAAGAGGAAAAAGAGATGTGAAACTTCTCATTTCTTCTCTTTCCTTATTCTAAGCGGAATTATTTTCTCGGATCAAATGGAATAAGATCAAAGCGATGGTAAATATTTTCGATCGAGGTTGCGATGAAGGTGTGGCGATCTTGTTTTGTTATTGATCGGCATGCCTTCATCTACTACGTGCCTCTCACCAAATTTTAAGTAAAAAAAAAGAAAAAAATTGGAATTATTTTTATGCATTTTAGAGTTTCTTTATATATATAAAAAAACACTTGTAAGGATTTTTAAAAATTGATCCAATGTATATTTAGTCTGCATTTGATTATTTGTAATGGAATCTTGATGCTGAGATTCATATAAAGGCAGAGAACCTTGGAGATACAATTAAAGTTGGCAATCATGCATCCCTGCAGGATCATGCAAAATTAATTATTTTTATTCGCTATCATCTCCATGAAAAAAAAATATTGATAAAGGTACATGTTAGAAAAAATATTTACTATATTTCATGCCTCGAATATGCTCCTATAATAGCAATATTGTGAGTGTAAATTCATAATATATTCCTTGAAGCGATAAAGGAAATTATATTCCTAAAAGTGATATCATTTCTTCTAGTGGCTGTACAAAATAATGAGTTTTTGCTGAAAAACCAACAATCTCGCTCGACCGATTCTATTACATTCCCTGAAGTGAATGGAACCTCATTTGATAATCATAGAGGAAATTATGGTTATAGTTGTGGTAGTGGACTTGAAAAGAACAATTAATATATAAAAGGGAATGTACCCGTCGTACTCTTAAACATTTGGTAGATTTGTACCAAGACTCCAAAAAGAAAAAGAAATGGAATGATCCTGAAGATCCATGAATTATTTTGACTTTTCAAATGGAGTGGGTATAACTAATTTTGATATCTATGGTTTCCTTGATGATATGTTGATAGAAATGTTCATACCAATTAATTATTTTTATTTCATTCTATTATGACATTATAATAAGTATTTTTTTTATTATATGTTTTATTTATGTTTCAAGTAATAAAGTTAAATTTATATTTTTCTTATATGAAGTTGTATGGGTCAGAAGCTCATCAAACTTAATTAAAGGCTCTAGAAAAGCGATTATTCATCAAACATTATTGAAGACTCTTGAAGAGTGATTATTCATCAAATTTAATTAAAGTCTCTGGAAGAGCGATTATTATGTTTTCAAAGGGCACACAACTTTGTATTGATGATTCTTTATATTCTTCTGAGACAAACAAAAATTTGCTCAGCTTTAAGGATATACGTTATAATAGTTATCATATTGAACCAAAATTATTTTATACACATGAGCCCCAGAAGAATGGCAATATTGATCATGTGATAATTTAGTTGATATATTCATTAAGTCATTACCAACTATGATTTTGAAGAAGATGGTGCACAATATTGGCATACTTCGACTTAATGATATTTTTACTATGAACAATGGAAATTCTATGTACTTATGAAGGGGAGTAAAAATGATATGTTCTGATTGTACTCTTTTTCCTTCGCTAAGGTTTTTTCCCATCGGGTTTTCCTTTGCAAGGTTTTAATGAGGCAATCCCAAGGCACTAGAAGTTATACAAGAATATTGTACTCTTTTCGTTCGCTAAATTTTTTCCCACTGGGTTTTTATTTGGTAAGGTTTTTAACGAGGCATATTCTTAGAAAATTGCTATAAAAGAACTCCATCCATTCTATATGAAGACAATGTTGCATGTATAGCTCAATTAAAAGGAGGATACATCAAAGGAGATAGAACAAAGCATATCTCAACGAAATTCTTTTTCACACATGACCTTGATAAGTGTGGTGACATTGATGTTCAACAAATTCGATCAAAAGATAATCTAGCAGATTTGTTCAGCATAGCATTACCAACTACAACGTTTGAAAGATTACGTCGCAATATTGGAATGCGACAGCTGAAGAACTTAAGGATACATTCATGTGGGGGAGCTAATACGCGATACACTCTTTTTTCCTTAACCAAGGTTTTTTCCCATTGGGTTTTTCCTGGTAAGGTTTTTAATGAGGCAGCTTTCAATGCGTATGGCTATACAATAGACATCCAAGTGGGAGTGTTATAAAATTATAGTGGATGTCTAGATTCATAGGATGTCTAGATTCATTCTTATCTTGTAACTCCCATGTTCATGAGTTATAAAACTCATGACCTTTGAATTTTATAACCTAGTACATATATAAAGAATATCATTTTTAAAGTGAATGGATATAGAAGAAGATTATGCAAACTCTCTCTTTTCTCTAATCATCCTTGTTCTTGTCATCTTTGTTCATAATATTATTTATCTTTTATAACATTTATACTATAGTTTATAATCCCATATTATTTATTTGGATTCATGTATCCAATCTTAGTTAAATAAACTAATTACAACATACTAAATAAATTTTCCACTTAACCAAATATTCCAAAATTATAATCTCATTATATTTTATTTAATAATTTAACATACAATTTTAAATTATTAAATTAAAACAACAATATAAGCACTTCATGTTATCTTTAACAACTCTCTAACTATTAAATTAAATTAGAGTATTATCTAATAAATTTAATTCACAATTATCTACTAACAATAACCACATAAATAAAATATTTATTTAATTAAATAAATATTTTAAATTACAAATAAAATCTTGTATTGTTAAAGAGGAGGACTGAATTGTACTAAGAACTTTAAGGGTGTGTTTCCACTATCATACATAATGACCAACCACATACAAACTCGTGTTATCATAAGATATGGTTGTGCACATCCACTTGCTGACTATATCTATGAGCATTATCTATAAAATCTTGGAGTATAGTCAGAGTATAATCATCGGTTTGAGACAATGGAGGTAATTATATGGTAAGAAAATAGACACCATTGGAATGAACATGATAGTAATCTTCTCATTCTTCTTTGGGGTCTATTGGGTCAACCAAGGTTAATGCTCAAGTCCTATGATATCTATTATAACTTAGATGCATGGCCTCCCATGTATGAAGGATTCCTTGAGCATTTTCCAAAGATTTTAATTCCTAAAATAGTTATCAACTATATATTTATGTAAAGTGTCATTAGGTTTGGAGTGTGAGTACCGTTATCTCTATTAAAACTCATAGCTTATGTGTTGTCATATTTTGCATGACAGTTCAACAGTTGTATAATTGAAGTTGTATTTATTTTCTGTAGTGTGCATCTAGTGACTCAGAATGGGTCGTGTGGATTTATTCTAGAGGCATCATAATCCATATCGACAAATGACATTGTTTCTGATGAAACCAATGATAACTTCTTTAGTAACCTTGGGGGAGGAGGCTGCTTCTACCCACTTGGTAAAGTAGTTAATCATAGTGAATATAAACTGATGACCATTACTGGCTTTGGGCTCGATGGGCCTGATCACGTCCATTCCCCATATTGAGAAGGGCCAGGGTGAAGTCATATTATGCAGCTCCCTTTGAGGGGCGTGGATAACATTACCATGAATTTGACATTGGTAACATCTCTAGACGTGATCATCACAGTCAGCCTTGAGAAAGAGCCAAAATTGCCCTGTTATTAGGATTTTCTTGATAAGTAGAGGGCCTCTCATGTGTGGGCTGCATACTCCACCATGGATTTCATCCATGAGCCTATGAGCATGGTCTTTGTCTAGGCATCTAAGAAGGCCTAGTCCTGCATCTTTTTTATATAGTGCATCTCCGCTCAGGTAGAATTTCATATCCATGCGATCGATCTACTTTCTTTCAGCTGGACTCGCCTCAGGGGGTATAGATCCATCTTACATAAACTCCTTGATGTTCTGATACCAAGGGTGTTAGATAGGAGGCAGCTCATCCGATACTTCTCCAATGTAGTTCCTATATGCTGGTGCCTTTTATCGGGCAATTATGATATTTGGCATGTCTTCCTTATTAAGTATATTGTTATCTCCGTAGTTAGATTGGATCTCTTGGGGTTTTCTCTGGGGCTGGAATTCATGTCCCGGGGTTATCTCTAGGGTTTTGAACTAGATCCCCTGGGGTTGTCTCTAAGGTTTGACTTTGATGTCCCAAGGTTATCTTCAGGGTTGGAATTGATCTCCTAGGGTTGTCTCTAAGGTTGGAGTTTGATCTCCCGGGGTTATCTTCGGAGTTGGAGTTTGATGATTTGACTTTTAAGGTTGTCTCTGGAAGACAATTCTGCTATCCTATATGGTCAGTAATAGGAATATAAAATTTTGAGTGTCTACAAAAGGTATTACCTTATTTCTTAAAATTTGCTCATTCTTATCCAATATCTACACTGGAACCTCTTCATAGGTTAAATATTTCTCGAATTGGATAGGTTCATATTCTATCATATGTTTATAATCAGACTTATATGG
This sequence comes from Panax quinquefolius, assembly GCA_020205615.1. Taxonomy (NCBI): domain Eukaryota; kingdom Viridiplantae; phylum Streptophyta; class Magnoliopsida; order Apiales; family Araliaceae; genus Panax; species Panax quinquefolius. Next base: position 93,517,646 of record CM035159.1, read on the forward strand.
TCGTAAGACCGACATCTGAAACATATTATGGAAATGTTCTAATTCTGGAGGCAATGCTACTTCATAAGCTACCTCTCTGACTTTTCTAAAAAACCTCAAATGGTTCTATAAAATAAGGACTTAATTTTCCTTTCTTACTGAAACGTATCTTTCATTTCCATGGAGATACTTTCAAAAACACGTGCGACCCGACTTCAAAATCTCTCTTTTGTCTATGCTGATCCGCATACTTTTTATGACGATCTTGAGCCGTTACTAACCGCATTTGTATCAATTTCACAATTTCTGCCATCTATTGTACCAACTCGGATCCTAACAAATGACACTCTCCTACCTCATCCCAACACAATAGAGTTCTATAATTTCTTCCATACAACGCTTCATATGGCGGCATGCCAATACTAACGTGATAACTATTATTATACACAAAGTCCACCAATGGTAGATGAAAATCCTAATTTCCTTTAAAATCTATTACACAAACTCTTAGCATATCCTCCAGAGTTTGTATAGTTCTTTCGCTCTGTCCATCAGTTTGAGGATGATAAGTTGTACTCAACCTCAGCTGAGTTCCCATATTCTCTTGCAGATTTCTCCAAAAATTTGATGTAAATCTCGGATCCCTATCTGATACAATAGACAATGGCACCTCATGTTGAGAAAAAATTTCTTTAATGTAGAGTCTAACTAACTGATCTACACTATATCTGATCTTCATTGAGAAAAGGTGTGCTAATTTTGTCAATCGATCAACTATGACCCGTATTGCATCAAATCCTTTCTGCTTCCTCGGAAGTCCTACCACAAAATCCCTTGTGATATGTTCCTATTTCCATTCAGAAATTTATAATGGTTGAAGTAAACCACTAGGTTTGTATTACCTTAGATCTTAAAATTTGCTCCTTCCTATCCAATATCTATATCGTTAACATATGTGTTCGGTTGGACAGGATAGGACCAACTGAGATAGGATTTGTGATGATATGTGATCTTATGTGACTCTACATATTTATAAGTAATGTAAATGTTGTAAGTATGGTAGTCTAATTATGATGTAGATGTATCCCACTTTTGTAGTAATACTAGGATATCTTTATGGAATCCTAACCTGATAGTGGTTAGGGATTAGAGTGTGTAAACTCTTTTGATGGCAAACTAGAACAGATATGTAAATAGCAAGTGAAATGCTATATTTTGATAATAGTCGGGGGAGCTATTAAAGAAAGAGTGTATAAGGCTTATGTAAGAAGAAACATGTTTAATATATAATGATATTAAATATGTAGTTACTTTAAGTTATATGAAAATGTTTAAAGCAAGGAATGGTTTAATAATAATAAATTTTATTAAACAGAAAATGCCACTACAAGGCAGAGGTCAAGGAAGACCACCTTTGAATAGAAATAGAGATAAGGGATCTATTAATGAAAATATAAATGAGAATCAAGAAAATTATATGCAGTAATTTGTAAACTTATTGATGGGAGCGTTTCAGAATAGGAATCCCCCTCAACATAATACAAATATAAAAGCACATACGACACATGTTGCTAGTTTTAAGGACTTCAAGAGTGTGGGACCCCTAAAGTTCAGAGGGAGGCTCAGTCCTGGATTTAAGAAATAGAAAAAGTCTTTGAGATAGCAAGGGTAAGTGATGAACAAAAAACTCCATTCACTGCCTATATGCTTAAAGGGGAAGCGAACTTCTTGTGGGAAGCCAACAAGGTCAGAGTTGGTACATCAGTGATTAGTTGGGAAAGATTTAAGGAGATTTTATTTGAAAATTAATTTCTTCCTAGAATGCAAAGGAGAATGGAAGTTCGATTTCTGGAACTTAAACACGGTGATATGACGGTATCACAATATACAACAAAGTTTAACGAGTTAGCACAATTTTCTGCACACCAAGTGGACACTAAGGAGAGAAAAGCAAGATAGTTTGAGTTAGGCTTGAATCCTTGGATTTAGAATAAGTTGTCAATTCCATAAATCAGATCTTTTAGTGCTATCCTCGAAAAAGAAATTATTGTTGAAGGAGGAAGCAAAATTATTGGTATGTATAATATAGATATGAAGAATAAAGGAAAGTTGGAAGGTTTAGTCAAGACAAAAGGTGCCAACAGTTGGAATAAGAAAAGGAAATGGAATAATTTTGGGAACACGGGTAATGTTCAAGGAGATCAGCAGAAACAAGAATTTACGCAATGTAAGAATTGTGAAAAAAGTCATTGGGGTATTTGTTTGAAAGGCAAGATAGTTTGCTACAAATGTGGACAGGAGGGACACATCTCTCCTAACTGTCCAAAACTGAAGAAAAGTTTTTGTTGTTTCGTTTGTGGATCGTTGGACCATCTAGCCAGGAATTGTCCTAAGAAAGGAGCAGGGGGATGAAGCAATGGTAAAGTAAACAGCGGAAACAAAGCACTTACAATTTGTGCAGCTACACCAAACAAATCAAGTGCTAGAACCTTCAACATGATGACAAAGGATACAGTGGCATCAAAGGATATGGTTTCAGGTATTGTTCTGATCAATGATATAAATGCATGTGTGTTGCTTGATTCGGGAGCATCCCTTTCTTTTGTATCGCATGAGTTTGTGATGCACCCAAATTTGGGTACTTGAAACCTGTATTTGATACTCCACGATAATCTGAAAGTAGTATGCATATAAGCCAATCATGTATGATGATAAAGCATATACTTTGTAAACAATCTTATTTATTTATTAGTAAAAGTATTAATTTACTAAAGCCGTTTCATTTATCTACACGGTGTAGTTTTAATAACCAGTGATAAACTTATAGTTTTAATCAATGATTTTAGAATCATGATGAGATCATGCTAATGAGATCTAAATTCTTAGATTTCTTAAAAACTAAAATGTTCCCAATCAATGGATTACTAAAAAGGGGATTAGAATCCGGATAGATTGGTACATATGTTGCTTGCTCAATGGATGAGGATGGTTGACCTCATGATCATTTGTGTGGAGACACTAAAGCAAGTATGTAGGTGCTTATTGGAGAATAAGTTCACTTAATGTGGCTCGCTAAGGAATACCTAATGGAGTTTTACTTGTTTGTCAATAGGAATTCCTGTAGTGATAGTAGTACAAGTGATCCTTAGACTTGGGATTATCATAATATCTTGTGCATAATGAATTACACTTTGACTTATTCCTTAAGACCCTTAGGGTATATCAAAGGGTATGCTAGGGTGTAATAAGTTATATATGGAGATAATGAATGATCAGTAAAGAATCTACCACTTCTAATAAAAGAAGAGAAATGTCCTATGTGATTCGATAAATGAAAACCCGGGAATCCTTGGCTAAGGTGGAATGAAATTAGAAAGTAGTTTCTAATTCTCATTTATTCAGAGTTGTGCATTTGAGAATCGAAATATATATAATTAAATAAAATAAGACTTGATAGTAATTCCATGTCATATATTTAATTGGGAAATTGTATGGTGGAAGGATTGAATTATACGGTAACTATTTACTCAAAAGGTTCTTTTATGATTAATGTTGAAATCTATATTATTTGGAAAGTCGTTAATCACTAAGGAGGCTTATCCTTATTGTAGAATAAATATTATTTATTTAAATAAATTAATAGTTTAATTTATTTATTTAAATGAGATTAGAATTGTTCTAATTAATTTATTCACTGTAGGTTTAATATGGAGAACCTAAAGGGTCACACCATGAAAGAAAATATAATTATTTAAGAAGTTAATGACATAATTGTAATAATATGTTAAGTGTATTTAATTTAATCTAAGGTAATAGAGTAAATTATATAGCTTAATATTTATTATTTAATATTTTAGAAAATATTAAATATAAATTAATAAGAGGAGTCTTATTAATATTATTATAATTATTATTATTATAACTTCTAATTGAGTTTAAGAATTAATTTTAATATAAGTACTCTCATTTATTCCTAATAGGATTAGGTGGCAAATTAATTAAAAGAGTTTAATTAATTATCCATAATAAGATTATGGAGCCTTATTAATTAAAGGAGTTTAATTAATTAAATAATACTCTATTTTAATTATATTAAAAAGGATTAACTGATATCTTTATAAGAGGAGTCTCATATCAGATATTGATAGATACGTAATTCCAATTGGTGGAGAGTACGCCCCTTTTTCCACAAAGATAGAAAACTAGGGTTTTAGCCAATACACCTTTTATTCTTTATTCTTGTTCTTCCTTGGTGGATCACCTCTAGAGGCCAAACGCTTGGGTGGCCAACATTGATCAAAGGAAGGAATCTACCTGGAGATTCAAGGTGATCATGGAGAAGTAAGAGTTGAACTCGTACATATGGAAGCTCGTATCTACTAGGGTATGATTCTATAACTTTCTATTTTTCGTTCTAATTAATAACATGCATAAAGAATGATCCGGGTAATTGGTTTATGAAAATTTTAAAATATGATTTTTCCATGCTTCCGTTTATTTTTGCAATTTGATTGCGTCTATGATTTTCACAAAACCTAATAATGGTATCAGAGACAAACTTTTATGCAATTATTAATTACTCAGATTTGATATATTTGATTGATATGTGTTTTATACAAATTTTATGGGCTTAATTGTTAGCATATAATTGATTTTTTGGAGAAAAAGCTAGAATTCATGAATCTGAAGCTCGCTTACGTGAACCGACAATCGCAGCCATGTGAGAGTTTCGAAATCGGCTATTCAAGCTATTATAGCGTCACTTGAGATATAAACTTAGGCCGCAACGCCAGACCAAATTTTGAAAACAAGTGATCTAGTCTCAGAGCGCCCAAACCCAAAAGATACATTTGGGGCGTTATAATACAGTACCATAAAGGAATAAAAATTGTTTTTATTTATAAAATCTGATTTCTAATTAAAATAAAAGGTTTATTTAAATTAAAAATTAGCTTTCATGTTTTTCTGGAAATTCTAAATTAAAATAAAATTGTTTATTTTTTATTTAGAATATAATTTTTTATTGATTAAATAAAGGTGTTTATTTTAAATCAAAATTGAAATTGATGATAATTAAATTTGCCCATTAAATCGATATCAATATATATATTAAATGTTTGTTATTTATAAGATGAATGTTTTATTTATTGATATATATGGTGATATGTATGACAATAAATGGGGTTGATTATGGACTATTCACCAATATGATTGGATTTATTTTGGTTGGATGCTTGAATGAATGAGTTTTATTAAATAGGGTTTGCATACCTCGTCTTTTTTGGTTTTCTTCTTGATGTAAATTCTATCTCTCTCCTATGTACTTCCCCTTGACAGTTGATCAAGGTTTCTATTTAAATTAAATAGTTTATGTAATAAGATTAGTTAGAATTTTTCAAAAACTAGAGATCAAGGAGCAAAGAGCAAGGAGCAAGGAGCGCTTGAAGATCCATTTGTAATGGAGCCCGGGTTTAAATGTAATAGTTATATTTAAATGTTAATTCTTTCACCCTAGGGTTTGCCCTTTTGATTCATTTGGTGGCTCTAGTGAACTAAACTAGAATAAAAGTCCATAATCAATCCGGGTAGAATATAGCATTTTTTATATGCATGCTAGTATTATATATATATATATATATATATATGTGTGTGTGTGTGTGTGTGTGTGTGTGTGTGTGTGCATGTGCGCTAAATAAGATGAGACAATTAATAACAAACCCCTCAAAAAAATTATATTAAGTCCCAAGTGTTTAAAGATATTTGGAATATCGAACGTCGCCTTCTAGCATGATAGAATTAATAGTATTAAATATTTAATATGAGTTTGTTGTGTCACCACAAAGTAAGTATTAAGTATTTAAGATGTTAATTTATCAAATTTGATTCTTATAAATAAAATTGAACAATATTATTTTGTTATGTCACCACAAGGACAATATTTTTCTTTTTTAAATATATGGAAGTGCTAGGTTGGACTTAACTTAAATAATTTTGATTTGGATGTCCACTTGATCAAAATAATCCAAGAGGCAAAACATAAAGAGTTACATGATGATGTAATTGACAAGGAGTTGTCTACCTATTTATTTATATATAGTTTGTTGTGTCAGCACAAGGCTATATATATTTGAAATAGGATCTTTATTCTCACTAGCAAAAACTTTAATTAGATTTTGCCGAACTATATATATGAGGGTAATATAGTTTGAAGACAATAGTAGGAGATACCAATATAAAATAAGACCTAATTTATTTTGGTAAAATAAATTAATTAAATGAATGTTTTCTAAAATTTTGTTTTTTTCACATGCAGAAATTTAAAAATGTTACATTCACTAATTTCACTGTGTAGCATACTTGATGCTAACAAACTAACCGGACCAAATTACATGGGCTGGTTAAGGAATCTGAGAATAGTTCTCACTACTGAAAAGGTTTCTTATATCCTAAATTCGCCTGTCCTTGCACTACTACAAAACAGTAAATAGAAAGCGCGGAAAAAACATTGTGGTTTCAGTTAGAAAAACGTTGTGGTTAAGGGTGTCATCTATTTGACACCCTTACACAACGTTTTTAAAATGTTGTAGTTAAGCACATTACACAACGTTTTTTAAGAAAAATGTTGTAGATTAGTTTTCCATAAATTAGCAGATGCTTAAAAACGTTGTAGAAAGTATGATTCCACAACGTTTTCTAGATAAAAATGTTGGAGTTTAATATATCAGACAACGTTTAGGCACATTTACACAACGTTTTAAAAATGTTGTAGATTGACTTGAAAAAAAAAATTGTGGTTCACCTATATTACCAGTGCACCTATAATATGCTAATGCCATGATATATAGCTAACAAAGGTCTAAATTCTCATTTAAATTTAAAGCCAAAATGTATCAACCATTCAAAATACATCACAATAATACTATTCGTTTATAGTTTTAAATTACTACATTCACAAAATATATACCAAACTATCCACGCTAAAAGAATGGATTAAATCACCAACTTGACATATACAGATAGAACACCTATTTTCCTTTCATTTTTTCAGACAACTAAGAATGAACACCTTATACTGCACGAGGACATCATTGTCCTTCATAGTTTCACGGACAATATTCCCATTTTGATCTTCAACAATTAGAACCTCCTCTGGCTTAACCATGCGACAGATCATAAGTAATCTCAGTCTAGACATTGGAGTTGCATAAAGTTGGCGCCATTGCAGATGTGAACCAAAACCATTCACCACACCATGAAGCAAAGACATCTGATGATTAAGGCAATGAACAGAATATGACATTAGTAAGTCGCTAATAGACCACATACATGTAACTAAAGAAATAGTTGTCTAACAGTCAAATTTGTATCAGTTGGATAAGTAAAACTTCAAAATGAAAATATGTAAATACCATTATGTCATTATGTTAGAAGATTCATAAATGGCCAAATTCTACAATGCATGTTTTTGAGGAAATGTCGATGAGATATTAGGACTATATATAATCTGTCTTGAGTAAAGAACATGCCTACTCTACATGACTTGTACTATATACCGGTGAAGAATAAGAGAATCACTCTTACTAGTCAACTAGAATTGGCAAAGTGTACCATCTTGGAACTCTCTACCAATCCCAAATGTTTAGAAACAGATTACACATTCATTATTAGGTGTAAAAGATAATGGAAGAAAATACAAACAGAAAAACTGAAACTATGCTAAGAAGGTGTGTATGTATTAGAACAGTGTATGTACACAAACTTGTACATTTAAGTTCAGTTGGTAGAAGGAAAATTATAGTTGCTGCCATCAACTTTAATATTTCAATTACAACAACTAGACTAGGAAATGAGAATGATAACTCTAAAATTATGAAAAATGTAAGAACACCAGTTTTGTACTTAAACATTCAATGCTTGCAAACGCGAGTGTGTGGGAAATAGAGAAATGAGATGTTAGTGTCAACAAAATGACCCAGATATCCAAACCACAAACCGAACAAAATAATCATAGAAAACAATCATTTCTCTTATAAATGGAAATCATCATAGAATAGCAATCAAAAAAAAATTATCTTGTCGGTTTGAATCATTGTATTGTATCATAGAAACATACAGTATGGATCCATCCAAAAGTAGGTTTAGTGATCTACTGATTTTTAGCACCATAGGTCTTGCACTTAACGATACACTGCTATATGAGATTTTAAAGCTTATCAAACAAAGAAAAGGATGGTAGGCGGTAAAACAAGCTTTATATGACCCATGATGGCACAGGCAATCGACGATTTACGCTTACGAGGGACACGAAGAGTTAAGCCGATATTAAATTAGCCAAAAAGATGTAAGACCCCAACTTATTATAAATAAAATTAAATTTCCTCTATTTATTATTTTGAAATAGTAAGGGTTGATTTGATTAATGTGGTTAGTTATGGGTAAAATGCTTAAATATTTCAAATATGCAAGTGGTTATAAAATATTCATTTTATCGGAGAATATTCGTTTTGGTCGTGGAATATTCTTCTTTGTCGAGGGAATATTAAATGATTTGACAGTGCAAACCTTGTGTGGGCCCCATAACAAAAAGCGATTGGATGAAGAAAATGACAAGTATAAGTTGTTTATAAATAGCGGTGTAGTTATTTAGATTAATAATGTTGGAATACCGTTGGTTAAAACACGATGAGCATTGCAGTATTGCACCAATTATTGATTCTTTACGTATGAAGGCATTACTCAATAATTATTACGATGAGTTATTGTTCAATATTTTATTTTATTGATTCAATAATTGCTACTTTGATATTTTATATTATTATTGTTTTAATAATTGTCACTACACAGTATTTTCATTATCAGATCAATAATTCATATTATTTGAATAATATTATTAGATAACATTATTAGCAATGTCTATAAAGTTACATCAAGGAGAGGTTTGATCACCTAATTGTGTGCGATAAGGAGAAATCCTTATTGAAAAGCCCCCTTTCACAGGAGCGGCTACTGGTTGTCGATATTGTGATTACGTAATATTATTTGTGAATAATTAATTATTGATTTATATGATACGAAAAATATTCATTTTATGTGGATATAGATGGAGAAAATTTTAAAGTGACAATTGTTGAAAAATTGATATTTTATCTTTTCTGATAAAACAATTCATTTAAATATATTATTATATTTTAATAATATAATAATGGTGATATTTTTACAATGAATGTGAGATATATGAATATATGAGGAGGAAGAGTATTTTTGTTGCAAAAATTGTTTAAAACATGTTAAACATGTCTGTGGGCCCATTTCTTGACTGAAATTTGATTATAGCCTGTAAAATGGCCCGTTTGTGGATTTCGGTCAGTTTCTGTTTGAAATTTGGAAAAACTTTCGTTTGCAAAGTTATAGATAATGAAATTTCCTATGGAAAAGACATAAGGTTCGAATTTTTTTGATAAAAGGGCTATTTATTATGAATTATTGAAGCTCCGAAGTTCCAGAATAATTAATTTTTGAAGTTTTAATTATTTTTTTAAGAAAAACTTTTTTTGTGATTTTGGTGGGTTGTTGGCTGATGTTTTGACCAAAGAAGGCTGCTAAAGAAAATTAAGAAAAGTATATTAATATTATATTAAATTTTTTGCTTTGGTGTTCTAAGCATTTTTCTATAAATAGGGTGCTTAGGTTAGAATTGAAAATCACACCAAAAACTGAAATTCTCTTTCTCTCTTAATATTATCGAGCGTATTCTTGTGAGTATTTTGATACTTTGAGTGTTGCTATATCTGAGACAAGTTCCTTCAAAGACTATATCCAGGTATTCCAATTTAGAAGTCTGATCTTTTCAAGGTAAGGGATATTTTTTTTAAATGATATTATTTCTTCTAGTATCATTATGCCAGAATATTGGTAAGATTTTTCTTGTGAAATTCTTGTCTTTTAGTGTCTGGGTTACTATTCACGTATACGGCACTATTCACGTATACGGTACTATTCACGTATACGATACTATTCACGAATACAGCGCTATTCACAGAAAAATTAAATTTTTGTATTTTGTCCAAAATATCTATTATGGATACTAGCTTTGATTGTATCCATGTTTTGATCATTCTTGAATTTTACTTTACTATGATTATTTATGAAGTATTTTTGAACTCGGATTGTTTAAAGTACGAATCCTTAATATTTGTTCGTTTGTTTCACTGGATTCGTTTTCTTTAAAATATTTTTCATCATCCTCAGTCATAAATGATGGTATTACTGAATATCTTTGGCCTGTAGTGCAAAGATGGTTGATTTTCTTATGAATATCTTTGGCCCGTAGTGCAAAGATGTACAGGTGTTAAGATGAATATGACCGACTGATGAATATCTTTGGCCTGTAGTGCAAAGATGAATATTTGATTCAAGATGAATATTGATTGATGTTACAGGGATAAAATTTTGATGATGGACTTTTAAATTCATAGATAATAGTAGATTTCATTCTCTGCGTAACTCATCTATGAATTATTATTTCCGCTGCGAATATTTATCTGAAACTTGTTGTCTATTGTATTTTATCAGATTTTTCCCTGTTGAAGACTAACGATAATTTGTTCTATATTATCTTAGTCTTAATATTCTTTACTGGGCTAATTGAGCTCACCCTTTTCCTTTTTGTTCCATTTTTCTTCTCAAGAGGCGAGAATGTAGCGAGTACTAGTCGGGGTATGGAATGAAGGTTCTAGAAAGTTGTTTAGTAGTCCTCACCATTTTTGTAAAATAATGTACCAATAATTGTAATGAGGACTTATTTGGGTGCGAATATTGTCTAGATGGCAATATTTGTATTTAAACTCACAGTTTTTATGTTGTATTAATAAAGTTGTAGTTGTTTCTGTACCATGTTATTGACGACTCAAAATGGGTGATGTATACCTATTTTGGGGGCGTCACAAAAGATGTCCGAAAAGATTGATTTAATATCATAAAAATGTGAAACACAAACAAATTGAAATTACATATTTGATGGCTCACCTTCCGCAAAACCAGTCATCACAACAGGAAATAGTAATAGGTACGTTGTACATATATACACACTAAGGGATCTTAGTCGTGTCACTAAAAAATATTTGTCTTTGACTGGATATATAGGATGTTCAAACTCCTTCATTAGTTTCAAGTTTGATCACAAATGAAAAATGTACATCATTTCTTGAGTTCATTAGTTTCAAGTTTGATTAAGCCCATATTGTTGCAGTTGGCCTTACATTTTCTGAAATCAATTATCAATTAACTTAGTAATAAAAGAGTTGAACCAAAATCTCCAATTCAGGAATCATGACCATAAACTAAAGGTGGTTCAATTTTCTCCATGCACACAAATTTAAAACCACTATAAATTTTATATAGATAAATTATTAACCTGCTTTTAGATTGTACTATGTCATAACAAAGCATATTAATACAAAAAATGAGTAGCTCTGAGAAAGACGTGGAAAGATAAGTCCTCAAACTGTAAAAATATATATTTGAAGACATGAAAACTAGCACAGATGTCTCTATTAAAATTCAAATTCATTTAAGAATAAAAGGTTGGGGCTTGCTGATATGGAGAGATGTCTTCCCCTACTGCAACTAAACCTAAAAATAGGCAAAAGAGGAAATACATTATAATTTTTTAAGAAATATAATAACTAATGTAAGACCCTAACTTTTAGGAATAAAAATGAATTTTCTATAAATATCATTTTTGAATATTATGGAGTGAATTTGATATAATGTTATAGTTGTAGGTAATATTTATAAATTTTGCAAAGTACGCAAGTTGTTATATAATATTTGATTGGTCAGGGAATATTCATTTTAACAAGGAATATTCGCATAACCTGACATACAATCATTGGTGGGCCCTTATGAATGTAATTATTGTCAGATTGAGAAAATGACAAAAATATTTTATGAAAATAACGACAGAAGTTTTATTATTAAATGTTGAAACACTCGATTGTTAAAAAAATGCGATGTCTGGCGTGGTTGCATAGTAGCACACGATATTGATTATTGATACTTACGTGAGAAGTCACTCAGTTGTATTCAATTATTGTCGATATTTTATATATTGAGATGACAAAGTTATTAATATTATTATTTGCAATATTAACGATATCTAGAAGTTACGCGAGGAGAGGTTTGGTCACTAATTACGTGCGATAGGGAGAAATCCTTATTGAAAGCCCCTCTTTCACAGGAGCGACACGATCGATTAATAGTGTGAATTATAATAATGATGATGAGTTTTGTTTTATTAGTATTATTAATGTAATAAAAGCAGAAAAGCTTTTTATATAAAAGCAGAATACTTTTATAAAGTTATTCATTTTATTAGAATGATAAATAGAATATATAATATTCTATTATGCATAGTGTTTTACATAGTAAAATCTTTTTATATAAAAATGAAAACTTTTATAAAGTTATTTGTTTTATTAGACAATAATTAGAATATATTATATTTTATTATAAATAGTATTGCATAGTGCCTCGCATAGTGTTTTGCATAGTAAAATCTTTTATATATAAAAGCAGAATACTTTTATAAAGTTATTCGTTTTATTAGATTATAAATAGAATATATTATATTTTATTTAAAAGATTTTGTTTTATTAGAATATTTTATTAAATCAACTTTGGACCGTCAGTTTAAAAGTAAATCAATCTGGATAGTTCATGAACTAGTTACTATGGGTCCATTCTTACATAAATAGAAGCTCATTCCTTCATTATTTCTTACGAATTCTTTGAAACTATAGAGAGAGAAACTATAGAGAGAGTTCTTCTTACGTAATCTCGGCGTATTTCTTTAGAGTTTAAGAAAGCTTTGAGCGTAGAAGATAGTGCAAGTTTTGTTCAAGTATATTCCCGCCCTACCCGTCTAAATACTCTTCTTTTTAAGGTAAGGGGTATTATTTCTTTTGTATTCATGAAGAGAACTTCTGTTATTCCATTCTTTATTATTATGTTGAAATAACTATATATCGCGGACTACCCTATACGGTGAAATTCTTACATTATTCTATTCTTTATTATTATGTTGGAATAACTTTTATGCATAAGAAATCTGCATACATGGTGAAATTCTTACATTATTCCATTCTTTATTATTCTATTGGAACATCGTATACGTGCACTACGCATGATCTGGTTCCATTATTTATCATTCTGTTGGAACATCACATGCGTAGCTTTTTACGCGATGACCTGGTTCTATTATTTATTATTACATTGGAATATCACATGCGTGCGTTTACGCATGACTTTGGTTCCATTATTTATTATTACATTTGGAATATCATATGCATTCGTTTTACGCGTGACTGGTTACATTATTTATTATTACATTAGAATAACTTTTATGCATCTGATCTATCGCATGCCTGGTGATTTCTTTTGTTATTCCATTCCTTATTATACTCAGTTGGTTAAAGTTTTGGCTTTTATACTCCATGAAATTAGTGGAATATCCTTGATATTTGTGCTTCATCTAGTATCTTTTCATGGAAATATTCTTCTGAGCATTTTTGAATTTTACTCCACAAAGAAGTATCATGTTGACAATTTGGACGTTATTGGTTCCTGGATAAATTAATTCTTGAACTTGTTTTATTGAATTCTTATATCATTGTCATCATCCTCATGTTTATATTATGTTGAAAGTCATATGTGGCCTGTAGTGCATATATGGACTTGGTATGATTATGATCAGGGATTAGTCAGTATAATCATGACCGTAATATTACAAATGATGTGGTAAAAGTCTTCATTGGCCCGTAGTGCATTGATGGACAGTTGTTGGCATGATCATGACCATTAATGAATACACGAATATCCTTGGCCCGTAGTGCGTGGATAATTTGTGGTCGTGATACTAAAGAATATCCTTGGCCGTAGTGTAGGGGTGATTTGATTATGTGGATTATTTATTAAGCTGAGTCTCAGTAATAAAAGTGATGAAAAACCTTTTAAATCATAAAAGATAGTAGATTTTATTTTCTACTTCACTATTTTAATGGATTGCTTGTTCCGCTGTAGTTAAACTTGATGTTTATTGTATTTTATCAGTTTAACACTGTTGAAGGCTAACGATAATTTATTCTGCATTATCTTAGTCATAATATTTCTTACTGGGCTAGTTGAGCTCACCCTTTTGCTTTCATTGTTCTCTTAAGGAAATGAGAACGTAACAGGGACTAGTCGGGGAACGGAGTGACGGTCCAGAGGATAACATTAGTAGTCCTCACTATTCTATAAAATAGTGTGTTAATAAATGTATTAAGGACTTATTTTGAGTTTAAATACTGTCTAGAAGACAATGTTTGTATTAAAACTCACAGCTTATGTTGTATATTTAAGATTGTATTTGTATTCTGTACCATGTATTTGGCGACTCAGAATAGGTGATGTATACCTATTTTGGGGGCGTCACAACTAAGCTCAACTATAAAAGATAGAGAACAAAGATTTACATACTTAAATTATCCTCCAATAATAATTCATAAAGCTTGTCACAAAATGTGTACCAAATTCTAAAAATAAATCCCATGCTCTGCTCTTTATAGGAACTTTATTCAGGTTCTGCTCCCATGGATTTTTCATTATAAGTACTTTAATTGGACGACAAAATAATAACATCAAAATTTTGGAACTTCCTTGCAAGACTAATTACTTCTTTTCATATACATTAAACTGCATTAAGATTATACCACAATAAAATGTTAAACCTCAAGGGAATTCATAATCAGAAAGATGTGCCATAACTTGATGTTCTTCAAAATAAAAAATAAATCAAAAGCCCATAATTTGGCCATTTATTTAACCACCACCAATCAAAAAAAATAAATATCAACACCTTCATGAAGAATATATTGATTCAAAATTTTACAATAAATAATGATTTCCTGTAATTACTTTATAATCTACGAAGGTCCTAGCTTAAGCTCGAAATATATCAACATGTTAGAACATAATGATGTTATAGTTTCAAATTTAACTTCCTCAATTATCTTAGTCACCATCAAGCAATTCCAATTTCCAGTAGGGTGTTTTTGGAAAACACAATATCTAACACTTTCTCACCAAGCAATTGACCAAATTATAAAATAAATCTCAACATTTGTCAGACAAACAAATGAAAGCTTAACAAGAGAAAATAGTGATAAATGAAATACAGTGCGCTTACAGCTCTTATCGATGGAGAGAGATAAACGGAGGTTGCAGATTTATATCACAATATTTTCGTGGACTTAGGGTTTTTCGGGTATTATTCACTTTAAGCTGTGCTGTGGCCGTGGACCTTCATTCTTTTTCAATTTCTATTTTCTCGCCCTTTCTCGTTTTCAGCTTTCTTTGGGTTTTGTTTCTCAATTTGTGATCGAGTTCGAGTCTTGAGATCCGAGATCTGACGAAATGTGAGTTTGGGATGATTCTTGTCACTTGAGATCCGGGGTGAGATCTGGGTTTGGGATTATTCTTGTCACTTGAGAGTTGAGAGATTCAGATTGAGAGAATGAGAGTTTGAGACTTGAGATGAGACGAGAGTCAAAGAGTTGTTCGACTTCAGAGTCGGTCAGTCGGCTAGGGCTAGTAAAGTAGTAATGACTAATACGCTTAGGACTTTATTTAATTTCAAGTTTTCACATCCACGCCATTTATTTAAACCTCCGTGTTTTTGACCTACACAACGTTTTTTCAAAAAAACGTTATCTATTTAAAAACCAAAAAAATGCCCTTTTAAATAGATAACGTTTTTTCATATGTATCTACAACGTTTTGTTAAAAAACGTTGTGAAAAAAAATACCACAACGTTTTTTATAAAAACATTGTGGTTTAAGTGTTGTCTATTTCCTACTTTGTAGTGGTGGCAAAAGTTGTAGAAACAACCTCTGAGAAAGAGATTGCTACTTTTAGAAAGTGGCAAGATGATACATATGTGGCTCAATGCATCATGCTTGCATCCATGAGTAACGAGCTTCAGCGTCAGCATTAAACCATTGATACTTCTACTATACTGTTGCACCTATAAGAGCTGTATAGTGATAAAAATAGAACTGCTAGGTATGAAATATCTAAGGAGTTCTTTCGATCTCGGATGACCGAGGGCACTGCTATTGAGACTTATATCTTAAAGATGATTAATCTGATTGAACGTCTTGGACAGCTTAGGTTTGTCATGGATGGGAAGTTGAGTTAAGATTTAGTCTTGCAGTCACTCCTTGATACCTTCTCACAATTTATTATGAATTTTCACATGAATATGTTAGATGTCAGTTCGCCTGAATTACTTAACGTGTTAAAAAAATGCTGAAGGTCACTTCCCATCCAAGAAGGACCATGTCTTAATAGTGGATGATTCTTCCAAGAAAAAGAAGAGGCCGAAGGTATCTTCTGAAAAGAAAAAATCCAAGAAGGCTAATGGAAAGGCAAAATTGAAGGATCAAAAGAAACCTGATCCAAAAACAAAGGAATTTGCTTCCATTTCAATAAGTCGGGTCACTAGAAGAGGAACTGCAAGGATTATTTTGAGGAGCAAAAGCAGAAGAAGCTTGGAGAAGCTTTGAATCCTAATCAAATTTTGTTTATGATGGAAATTAATTTTTTTGAAAGTCAATCTTCTACTTGGGTATTGGATACCGGTTATGGTTCTCATATATGTAATAATATACAGGGACTGGTCAGAAGTAGAAAGCTGAGCAAGGATGAGATCATCCTACGAATGGGAAATGGAGCAAAGGTTGATGCATTAGTTGTAGGGACTTATTGTTTAGTACTGCCTACGGGCAAGTTCAGTAATTTAAATAATTATTATTTTGTTCTGAATATCATTAGAAACATTATTTCAATTTTTTTATTGGATATGGATGGTTTTGACATTATAATAAAGAACAACAATTGTTTTATTTATAATAATAATGTTTATATGGTGTTGGTAATGTGCGAAATTGACTTTATATACTTGACTTGCATGAAAATATAATTCAAATTGAACAAACTAATAAAAGGAAAAGAGATGATGTTAATTATACCTATATGTGGCACTATAGACTTTGTCATATTATTGAAACAAGATTATCCGAGTTGCATAAAGATGGGCTCCTAGAGCTATTGGATTATGAAACATATCCAACTTGTGAATCTTGTCTCATGAGAAAAATGACTAAATCTCCTTTTAGTAGAAAAGGAGAAAGAGTTATAGAGTTGTTAGCATTAGTACACATAGATGTATGTGGACCTATAATAACGACTACACGAGGAGGGTATTCTTATTTTATTACATTCACTGACGATCACTCAAGATTTTGATATGTGTATTTAATGAAATACAAATCTGAATCATTTTAAAAGTTCAAACAGTTCAGAAGTAAAGTAGAGAAACAAACTAGCAAAAGTATTAAGATTCTTCGATCAGATCGAGTTGGTGAATACTTAAGTAGTGAGTTTCTCAATTATCTCGAAGAAAATGGTATAATCTCACAATGGACTCCACCAGGGACGCCGCAACTGAATGGTATATCTGAAAGGAGAAATCAAACATTGTTGGAGATGTTTTGATCCATGATGAGCTTTACCGACCTTCCAGTTTCTTTCTGGGGATATGCCCTAGAATCGGCTGCTTACCTACTTAATAAGGTACCTACCAAATCCGACCCTAAGACCCCATATGAGTTATAAACAACGAGGAAACCAAATCTTAAGCATCTTAAGAGTTGGGGTTGTCTAGTGTATGTCAAAAAGTTTAAAAACAATAATCTACAAACTAGATCAGACAAGTGTAGATTTATGGGATACCCTCAAGAAACATCATGTGAGACCCCGAATTTTATGAAATGAAAGTATTCAATTTTCTTATAATGGTTAAATTGATAAAGGTTAAAGTTAAGGGTGATATTTAAAAATATTGCAAAGTAAGCAAGTTGATAGAAAATATTCGTTGTGTCGGGGAATATTCGATTGGTTGGGGAATATTCGTTTTAACAAGGAATATTCGTACGAAGGCACAATCATTGGGGACCCCACAACGGAAGTATTGTCGTAGTAAGAAAACGACCGAATTATCTTTTATAAAAATAACGGCGAAAGTGTTACCGTTAAAACTGTTGAACTACCCGGTAGTAAAAATGCGATGTCTGGCGTGGTTGCGTAGTAGCTGCGGTATTGATTATTGATGCTTACGTGAGAATTCACTTAGTTATACTCAATTATTGCTACAGTAATTGCTGCATCATATCTCTCATATTATTGATTCAATTTTTGTCACAGTATAAACTGCATAATATGTTATATTATTAAATCAATTATTGAGACGGCAAAGTTATTCATATTATTATTTGCAATATTGACAATGTCTAGAAGTTCTATCAATGAGAGGTTTGGTCACCTAATTGCGCGCCAATAAGGAGAAATCCTTATCGGAAAGCCCCCTCTTTCCTCGGAATGACCTGGTTGTTAAATATTGTGAATTATAATATTAATGATGAATAAGTTCATGTTTATTAAAGATGAAATTGATAGTTCCATTGTGTTGGAATTATTAGTGTTAGTGGAAATTGACATTTATTTCGATAATAATTGATGTTCGGAGGTTATATTGACCAATCGGGTAATTAATCGGATAAATGAGAAATTAGTTGCTATTGATTCACATGATTATAACTATTTGTTCACATGTGTATACTATTGATTAACATTCATTTACTATTAGGGGAGTTGGTGCAAGATTGATAATACTTGCATGACTAAGTTAAAAATAGAGGTATAGATGGAGGTACTATACTGTAATTCATATTTTCACATGTCTAGAACTATTGAGTCACATGATTTACTATTGATTCACATGATTTACTATTAGGGGAGGTGGTGCAAGTTTGATAATACTTGCAGGACTAAATTAAAAATGAAGAAAAAGAGGAAGGTATTATACTGTAATATTTCGAGCCCCAAAACGTGCAATTATTGAAACTATATTTTCCTATAAATAGAAGCTCATTCTTCTTCATTTCTCACCAATTCACTAAAGCTATAGAGCAATTATTATAGAGAGAAATTATAGAGAGAAAGAAGAAGAGAAGTCTGCTACCTCGCTATTCCAGTATCTAGTCTTCTTTTGAGGTAAGGGATATTATTATTACAGTAAGGGATATTATTATTATGGTAAGGGGTATTATTTCTTTCGTATTCATGAAGAGAGCTATTGTTATTCCATTCCTTATTATTACATTGGAATAACTTTATATCGTGGACTACTAGTATACATAGTGAAATTCTTCTGTTATTGCATTCTTTATTATTATGATGGAATAACCTGTCTATACGAAGTACTGCATACATGGTGAAATTCTTTTGTTATTCCATTCCTTATTATTATGTTGGAATAACCTGTCTATAAGAAGTACTGAATACATGGTGAAATACTTATGTTATTCCATTCTTTATTATTCTATTGGAATATTCTGTCTGTACGGATTAGGCATGACCTGGTTCCATTCTTTATTATTCTGTTGGAATATCCTGTCTGTACGGATTACGCATGACCTGGTTCCATTCTTTATTATTTTGTAGGAATATCATGTCTGTGCATATTACACATGACCAAGTTTCATTATTTATTATTCTGTTAGAATAACCTGTCTGTGCGGTCTATTGCATGCATGGTGAATTCCTTTGTTATTCCATTCTTTATTATTACATTGGAATAATGCATGCTATATGTGACTCTAGCATGCATGGTGAATGATCCTTCAGTATTCATTCTTTATTAAATTGTGGAAATGATCATCTACGTGGATTCTGCATGGCGGGTGAAAATCCATTTACAGTTTCGTATATTTTATTATACTCGTATGAGATATCATTTCTTTTGTACTCGTCATGGAATATCATTTTTCTTTGGTATTTTTTTATGAGTTACTATTCACGGGTTACTATTCACCTGGATACTATTCACTCTAGTATTGTTCACTCGGGTATTCGGGGCACTTTTTGTGTTGGAGTACTATTCACGATTTACTATTCACAGGTTACTATTCACCCAATTTACTATTCACCCGAATATTATTCACTCAGGTATTTGGAGTACTTTTCATGTCGGGGTACTATTCACGAGGTACTATTCCCGAAGTACTATTCACAGGGTACTATTCACGGGGTACTATTTACCCGAAAAATATTTTTCTTTTCTGTCCTAATTATTTTTGGTACATAAATATTATTCTTGAATTTTACTCCACAAAGCAGTATCATGTTGACAAATTGGATATTTTAAAACTCTGGATAAATTTAAAGTCTTTAATATTTATCCTTGATTTTGTTTGATTAATGCTTATATCATTTGTAATGACCCCAAAATTCATACAATTTAATTCTCAATTTCGGTCATTAATAATACAATCAACCTCTAATTTTGTATCATTAAACGATAATACAAACATTGAAATTTGCTAAATAATTAAAAAAAATTATTACAAACTATCCTTGTTCCCAAAACCTTCAACCTTTACATCAAAATATATCAGAATCATTTTAATACTACAATAGTTTACATTGCAAAACGATATTACAATTTAACATTAATACATTATTCGAAACCTTAAACATGGTTCAAATAATAATAACACAACCAAAGTGTGTAAATCTTCAAGTATCACATTTGATTCATGTCTTTCAAGTAACACATAACTTTACCTTGAATCTTGAACCTGCAAAAGTGGTTATTTGCAAGGTTGAGCTCGACAGCCCAGCAAAATCTAACAATTTTCATGCATCACGTAGCACATAATAACATGCTCAACATATATCTCATAAACATCGGACTAATATAACATACATGCTACAATTCATATAACAAGTATAAAGATTGAGTTCCTTACTCAATCATCATGCTTTTAGTCAAACAACGTAGTCATAAATTGACTTTAACATTTCATACATTCAACATATATATAACACATCATGCTCTTTACAATAAAGATTTAAAACAATCAAATTCACATAGCAAATAGGAACTGAAAGACTTGCCTTGATCGTTGTTTACCAATAACAGTTTACAGTTATCTGCACTTCACGTGCCCTACACAATTATATAATCATGCACATCAACTATTAGTCACATAGCAATTCATAGTAGTTGTAATGTAAACTTTACTCTATATCTCATAACCCTTCCTATTATTAATACATAATTGTTCAATTTGATTGTGTTAACTTTAGACTTATAACTCAATATATTTCTTCTTAGTCAAACTCGAAGTTCATTCAAGTGTTTAAGTCTTGCTAGGACCACTTATTGGTTTTATATTAACATATTCAATATCTTATAATATTCATTTCATTTGATTTAAAACACTCTTTACGTTCATTAACACTTATCACGGCGTTTGAACGTTTGTTCGTCACACGCCCAAATTATCTCTCTTGTGTGTGCTTAATATGCGTATTCAACTTATCTAATATATCATTTATTAATGTTAAGCATCATTATACTTCATAATATTCATGTTCTATAACTTAGAACAACATCTATTATCTTCAAGAGCATTACACTTGCATACGTGCATGCCCGACGCCCTCCGATTGCCTCCGAAAACACAACAGTCACAAAGATTACCATTTTGACAACTTTTCCCAAACTCAATTTTAAAAACTTAAAGAATAAAAGTTGTAGGTCTATTCTTCCGCGTTCCAGATCATCTTGAATTACCTCAATCGGAGTTTGTATGAAAACGTTGTGCTTAATTTACTATAGCAGGTCAGAACAATGCACCATACACTGATGTCCGATGCAGCTGCGCCCTAAATGGCCTTGGGGGCAGCACAGCTGCGCCCCAAGTCGCAGAACAGCCCCTCAGGCTCTGCTCTTCACAATTTTGCAGACCCATACTCCTTCCAATGATCATAACATGAGTTATACTCATCCAAATTAGTCCGTTTTCGATTCTATGGATTCGTATCTCATAAAGCTACAACATACCAATTACCCATCAACTAACATAAATATTAACTAACCCAAATATGGATTTATAACTCATGTTCATACTAATTGTGCTTATTTGACAAATTTAGCGAATTCATTCACTACAAATTTGTTTCTCAACCAAATTAGTTCGTTCAACTAGCGTTCTTTTCGTTTTTCGACATACTAAACACATCTATTATCAATTTTAGATTATATACATGATCTAACCATAAATTTAAGCCTTAAAATAGACCCAAAATACATATATTAAGCCATAAACCAAATTTCTTCTTCTAACACTTGTTTCCATGAATTTGATTACATGAAAACCTATTATAGATTACATATAACAAATTATACACATCTATTAACATTATATCATCAATCTCTTAACAATCTAACCATAGAAATCCAACTTTTCAAAGAAAACTCAAGAAGTATAATACTAAAAACTCAAAATTAGATTATTACCTTTGATTAGCTATAAAATTTCGAACAATCTTCTTGTTTCTTCCTTCCATAACCCTCTCAAATTCCTTCTCTCAATTTACAGAGAACTTCTTCTTCCTCTCTCTTCTTTCTTCCTTACATTCTTTCTTAGGCTTAAGACGATGTAAAACTAAAACAGACGCTAACATAAAAAAAATAAACTGACGTATAATAATAAGGCTACTATATACCTATCAGTTATTTTATTTATTTTAAACTTAAAAGCCATAAGGCCTTGTTTGGCAAAACCTATTAAAATAATGACATAATCATTCCTTAAGCCTTGTTTGGCAAAACAAGATTAAAATTAAAATTTCAAAAGCTTTAAGGCTTTGTTTGGTAAAATCAAATTAAAACTCTTTTAATCTATTTCCATAAGTCATTTATAATATAGTTTATTGTCACACTTTATTTAAATAAATTTCCATATTCAAATTAAATTAAATCTAATAACAATTTATTAAATCCATTTACCACATAAACAAATACAATAAAATTATAATTATAATTATAATTATTATTTTATTTAATAAATTAACACATCACTTTGATTACAAAAAATCAAATTAAAATAACATTATAATAATCCATATAATCCTTAATAACTCTCTAATTTAGTTATTGAGTTAAATTAGAGTATTATCTCATAAATTTAATTCATCACTCTTTTATCTTAATTAAGTTAATTTCTATAACTCAAGAATTATTTACTTACTAATAAATAATCCAACAAATATCTACTAAATAACAAACACGTCAATTAAAATATTTATTTAATTCAATAAATATTTGAAATTAAAAAAAATTTGGATTGTTACATTCTTCCCATCTTATAAGGATTTTGTCCTCGGAATCACTGAAACCCTACCTTCCTCAAGTTTCTTACCAAATCTCTTCGTTGAATAACTTCAACACATTACCTTAATATATGTTTTATATTTTCCACTCCCATCATTCTTCATAATAAATTTTTGTAAGTTTTATTTCATAACCTTTACTCAGACTCAATTATATTTGAGTATTACATATTCTTTGACCCGCTCATTTCCTTCTTTAAGGATCGTTATTATGAACACTCGGGATATTACATTCACCCATTCTTCTAAGAATTTCATCCTCGAAATTTTATTTATTACTCTTCATTCATTCAATCTATCAAAATAGATTTTACGTTAATACTTTATTCATTCAATTAGGTTCTATAACCACTTTTTTCCACAAAGATCTTTCTACAATTATTAAACTTTTCTATTAAAAGTTTTTACATTATTCTTTGATAACTCATCTCCTTCTCATTTAAAAATTTTCTTTTCTCACTTATTCAATATATTCATCAGTCAGTGTCGCATTCTACAACTCACTTCTTTCTAAGGAATATCATCCTTACCACATTCACCTTTTAGAATAGCAAGAATCTTCCACAATTGTTCAATAATTGGGAAGAAGTATGAATAACTCAGGAATTTAAAAGATTCAAAATCATGCTGAGAGTCATAAGACCACGAACTATGTCCACTGTTGCAAGTAATCTTTCAACTTCAACTTTAACAGTCATAAGACTATAAGGACCCCCGTACTTAGGGTGTTAAGCCCTTTCGTACGATGTATTGTGCACAAATATTTTAACGCTATGCGTATGTCCATAGTTATAAGTAATGTTGTAACATCCACGAATTTGAAACTCCTTATTAATTAAATATGTGATTTAATTTTAACGAGTTAGTTTTGTGTGATTATTTAAACCTTAAGTGGTTATGTGAAATTTATGAATTGATTAAAGGGAGACACTAATAGTTATTTAAATTAGTGGACTAACCCTAAGAATTTGATATCAAGGAATTGATAAGATTATTAATAATTAAATATTCAAGTCATTTGAATATAGTAGCAAGAGTTTATTTATATTGATTAATTGCAATTATGAGTAATTAATTGATAATGTGTTAATTAATAATTATTATGAATAAATAATAATTAATGTGTAATAGATTAGTAATTTATAAAGTGATTATATGTTACTTGATTTATTTGTGCAAAGCATGCATATAGTAAACCTTATTATGTGGTAGTTAATTGTATATTTTATATTATACAAGGTGGCACATTAATATGTCTATATATTATATATATAGACTATATAACAGGAGTTATTGCATTCATGTGAGTTGCATAATAATATTGATATATGTATGTGTACTACTAGATATCTTGTAAATTAGGAGATATATTGTATGCTCTTCAAATCATTATAACCTATGATTATGAGATGAATGGTGTACACCTATTTGATAACCAAAGTCTATTTTATGTGTAGATGTGGTATACACCAATTGTAGCATTTCATTTTGTGCAAAATGTTGAGAGTTATTTCCTTGTCCCATAATAAGAGTCCATTCTTTTCCTTCCCGCGAGAAATGCTAGCAAGCCTAGCCTAGCTTCATCTCAATTTCACCAAAACTAGAGCAATAAGTGGATGGGGAGTGGAATTCATGATGGAGATTACCAACTCTCACCAACTCTTCCTTAACCCTTGTGCATTCTTGAAATCCTTTGGTTTGATTTGTGAGGTAATGGCATTATCTAGTTAACCAATCTTCTATAAATGAGACCCTCACCTTCCTTGTTACAATTTGCTGAGAATTAGTTTGCTAGAGTGAATATAGAGCAGCTAGATTGAGTCACAAAGGTATAGTTTCCATTTTCATGTTTCATTTTTGATAAATTGCTTATTGGGTTTATTCTTTGAATTAAGCATGAATTTGTTAGTTGATTTGGGATATGTTTCTTAGTGTTATATATGATTATAAGTGTGTTGAGTTATGTTGGAAGCAATGTTTTTAAGGATTTTACTTGATGGGTTCTTTGAACTCTAGACCGAAGCGAGCAAAGCTACGTCTTTGATGCGAATATGGCCTTAGCTGCGCCCTAATTGTACTAAAGATGCAGTAGCAATTGCCTTGAACTGCACTGACTAAGATAATTGTTGTTCAGTTTCTGATTGTGCTAACATGTTAGTATATGGTTAAAGCAAGCATGTAAACTAATGTACCACACACACATACACATACACATGTGCATATAGTATGAACAAGTAAAACCATGTTAGTATAGCAATGGACACAACACTTGTAGCCTTGAAATGAGGTTTGTGATTTCAAAAGTGAACTTTGTCATCTTGTGAGCATTTTGATTTTATGAACATGATGATATGATTTTTATTGACATGAGATGCAAGACTAAAGTGATTAAAAACACTAGCATACGTGATTGAAAGATTAGACTATTTCAAAGATAAGAAACTTAAGGCTTTTCAAAGTGAACTTGACCAAGACTTTGTCTTATAAGATCTGACTATTTGAGCATGCTTGTGGCCTTAATATATGTTGTAAATGCATGAGAATTACATACCTTGTATGTACTAAGTTGACTTAGTGTTAAATTCAAAGAAAATTAGAATGAGGAAGCTAATGTCATCAAGTAATGAGCATAGTATGTTATGACCATTCAAGCATGTGTATTAGGATTCATTATGCCTATAGACATATTGACATGATCATAGTTTGATTAATGTAAGGTTTTCACTTATGCACACATAGTCATAAAGAAAGGGAAATTTCTAGAATATGAATTATGTGAGTAAGGTATACATGTGTTGTATATATATACAAGCATTACTATTGAGTATTGAATGACCAAGATTGTAAAGCATGATGATTACATGACTTTTTATGTTTTAATGACATATAACGTGTAAGCTAAACTTGTGGCATTAAATTCAAGTATGGTCATGTGTTATATGTGAAACACTAGAATGAACGTATGTTAAAATATATATGTATAATTGGTATGTTAGAGTTGGACTGAGTTCAGGAGAGCAGCAGCTTAACCTTGGTATGGCCAAGGGGACAGCGCAGCTGCGCCGTCCCTAAGACTAGACCAGGTGCAGCTGCGCCATCCTGCAGTCTTGCCAAGATGAGCTATTTTTGGTTCTAAAAGTTAAGGCATGCTTATATGATTACTTTACTTTGTAATGTGTGACCAATATGTCATGTAATATGTTGAGAAACATGGTATGTGATGACTTAATTCTTTTAAGTGTAGACTCATATTAGTTTACACATGCTAATTGAAAGACCGACTTGTTAATGTTAGGTCGTTTCAACGCAAGTTAATTAAAGCTAGAATTATATTGTAGCAGAGCAAACAGGCAAGTATCTATACCTTATGCACTACCTTTATTTTGTGCAAATAGGTATATGTTTATGCAAGTTCCTTGAACCCTACTTTTGTTAAGCAAGTTTCCCCAAACTTACTCTATATTATATTGAGCAAGTATCCGAATTTATTGTGTTGCAAGTTTCCTAACTTACACAACTTTAAGTTTGTGAAAGTTTTCTTATCCTTCTTATATTGCCATGAGTAGGATCTTGTTGAATTGAAAGTTATTCATTTAAGCTTGAAATCTTATTTCCAAGCATGCTATTAAGTGGTTTAATTACTTTGCAATTATCCCACATCGAATTATTGATATTCGCACTTAGTGCACTTGAGTTCGTACAGTCTTAGACTTGTACATCATTAAAGTTCAATAATTCTTGGACTATGTCAGATAAAGTCTGAACCTTTGTTCGATCAGACAAACATATGATGTTTTATAAAAGCTATCCAAACCAATTGATGGTAAGGATTCTTAGATTGAAAGAACACCCCTTTCTATGATAGGGGAGTGCATGTATCTAATAAAGATACAATGAACAGATTTAAATGTTATGCATATACATAGAGTACGTGAGGCTGATCCCCTCAAGTACTTATTCTGTAGCCAGTAACCAAAGGGTCAATTAGCTATTGATTCCATTGGAGTGTTATAGTTCGAAGTCAATTTGACTAGCAGTTATTCTAAAAGCAATCATTATCTTTGCTTATGATTTTCATATTGTTGAATCCTTCAGATATTATACTGTTGAACCCTTTGCCAGACATTTTTTTCATTCATCATGATATATCCTTATTGTTGGACTTAAACTTGTTGAGCAAACTTGTTGCTCATCCTTGCTATATCATGAATATATTGCAGCTAAGCCCGAGACCTCAGGAAAGGACAAGGGTAAAGGGAAGATGTAAGATTATTACGAGAAGCAGAATTTATCTTATGCTTAGTTTAAATTATGATTATATAATGTGAACCCTAATGTTTATTTTAGGGTATAATTGTAATATGATATTAAGGTTATCGTATCTTGGGACTAGTAACACCTTTTGAATGAACAACGTACGTTTATTATATTCCGCATTTTAGTTATCGTATGTTGTTTAGAGGTGAATGTTTGTAGTTTATCATGATGACCGAACCAGGGTCTGAGGACCCAAATTCGGGGGCGTCACAGGTTGGTATCAAAGTAGTAGGTTATAAACGTTAGGAATGTGAAACCTAGGTTATAACCTTAGTAGAAAACTCAAGTAGAGTATGTAAGCGATGGGTTGAGGAAATCCATCGAGTTTTATTGTGATAATGAAGTTGTTTATTTAAATCAAAAATGATTGATAGACGTCTTAAACTTCTTAATGCTAACATGGATAGCATATCACATAAAGCCTAATAATTTTCTTCCTTTCCTTAGATCATGCTGCCTAGGAGAGTTCAGTGGAATCAAAGGGAGGAAGGATCCGTTAACAATGGTGGAGGGGCAAATGTTGATCCAATGCAGAACTTCGTTAACTTATTAACTGAGGCAATGCAAAATAGACCCCCGCCAGCAGCAGGGCAGCTAGGACAACACATGACTAGCTTTAATGACTTTAAATTAGTAGGACCACCGGAATTCCGGGGAACCTTGGATCCAATTGAAGCCCAAACATGGATTGAAGAAATGGAGAAGGTGTTTGAAGTCACACGTGTGGACGAAGCACAGAAGACGAGTTTTGCCATATTCATGATGAAGGGCGAAGCTAACTATTGGTGGAAAGCCAATAAGGGCCGAGCAAACGAAGGAGTTATTCCTTTGGAGAGATTTAAGGAGCTATTCCTCGAGAATTACTTCTCGGAGAATACACAACAGGATATGGAAGTTATGTTTCTGGAACTGAAATAAGGTAGTATGTCTGTCGCAGAGTACGCGGCGAGATTTAACGAGTTAGCCCGATTCGCTTCACATCAGGTTGACATGGAGGCCAGGAAGGTAAGGAGGTTCGAATTAGGACTGAAACCATGGGTGCAGAAGGCAGTGGCCATGTTAAAGATCAAGACTTACTCCGATCTTTTGGAAAGGGCTATCATTGCCGAAGGAGGCAATGAAGCCATCGCTCGATTCAAGCAAGAAAAGAAGACCGCTCACGAAGGTTAGAAAGGGGGAAGCAGCAGAGGCAGCAACCCCAACAAGCGTAAATGGACAGAGAGCCAGTCCTCTGGAGGTAATAAGTTCGGGGGAAAAGCTAAGAAAAGTGTGAAAAGTGCAACAACTGTAGGAGGAATCACTCAGGGGAGTGCATGAAATGAAAGAGTGTTTGTTATCGTTGTGGACAACCAGGGCACATGGCTCCTCAGTGTCCAAATAAGCAGAAGGGGAGATGTTTCTCGTGTGGAGCCACGGACCATCAAATTAAAGATTGTCAAAAAGAAAAAGCGATGCGACTATGGCAATCGCAAACAACAACAACAATAAATTTGAACATTGGAGGGCCAGCCAGTCAAGCTAACAGACCAATGACACGAACGTTTAACATGACCGTACAGGATGCGGTGGAGTCTAAGGACGTGGTTTTAGGTATCATTCTGATCAATGATATAAATGCATACGTGTTATTTGATTTGGGTGCTACCTGCTATTTTGTTTCCAAACAATTTGCTAAACGGTTAGACTTACCCCGTGAGAGATTAGAACATCCTATGAACATAGAAGTAGCGAACAAGGAAATTATTCTCGTAGAATACATTCATAGGAATTGTTATACCGAATTGTAAGGATTTAAGCTCAAAGTGGATTTGATATCGATTCGTTTGGGGGAGTTCGATGTAATCCTTGGAATGGATTGGTTATCGGTTCACAAAGCAGTTATAGACTGTAAGAAGAAGTGTGTACACCTTAAGACTCCGAATAAGTCAAAGGTGGTATTTTATGGTAGTAAATCGTGAGAGACAATCTCATTTGTTCGATGGTTTAAGTCTTGAGAGATTACTTAGGAAGGGTTGTATAGGTTATTTAGCTCACGTGGTTGATACTCGACGAGTTGAGGGTGAACTGAGTCAGATACCTATTGTAAGGGATTTCATTGATGTCTTCCCAGACGAGATTCTGGGATTGCCACCGGATAGAGAGATTGAGTTTGTCATTGATTTGGCACCAGGGACAGCACCGGTTTACAAAGTGATGTATCGTATGGCACCGGTAGAGATGAAAGAACTGATGGCTCAATTACAAGAGTTGATAGATAAGGGATACATTCGACCGAGCGTATCACCGTGGGGAGCACCAGTCTTATTCGTAAAGAAAAAAGATGGGTCCCTAAGACTTTGTATCGACTACCGAGAGTTGAACAAGGTCACCATTAAGAACAAGTACCCATTGCCTAGGATAAACGATTTATTCGATCAGTTGAAGGGGGCAAAGTACTTTTCAAAGATTGACTTAAGGACCGGTTATCACCAACTGAAAGTGAGGCCAGAGGATATTCCAAAGATGACATTCAGAACTCGATATGGATACTTTGAGTTTTTGGTAATGTCATTTGGTTTGACGAACGCGTCAGCAGCCTTTATGGATTTAATGAACAGAGTGTTCAAGCAGTATTTGGATAAGTTTGTTGTTGTATTCATTGATGATATTCTAGTATATTCAGAGACGGGGGAAGAACACGACGAACATCTTCGAATAGTGTTGGAGACATTAAGGAGGGAGAAGTTGTATGTAAAATTCTCCAAGTGTGAGTTTTGGTTACAAAGAGTGAAGTTTTTAGGACACGTTATCGATAAAAATGGTGTTTTGGTAGATCCAGCGAAGGTAGAAATGGTTATCAATTGGGAGCAGCCGAAGATGCCGACAGAAATCAGGAGTTTCCTTGGATTGGCGGGATACTATCGAATATTTATTCGGGATTTTTTGAAATTAGCATCACCGTTGACCAATCTTACCAGAAAGACAGTTAAGTTCAATTGGACGGAGAAGTGTGAAGAAAGTTTTCTAGAATTGAAGAAGAGGCTTAGTCAAGCACCTGTGTTGGCCTTACCGGACAACACGAGAGAGTTTATAGTGTATAGTGATGTGTCACACAAGGGTCTTGGCTGTGTACGGATGCAACACGGCAGGGTCATTGCGTACGCCTCACGTCAACTAAAAGATTACAAGAAGGGATATCTGACTCACGATCTGGAGTTAGCAGCGGTAGTTTTTTCCTTGAAGATTTGGAGGCATTATTTGTATGGCGAGAAGTGTGGAATATATACGGACCACAAGAGTTTGACGTATATCTTCTCGCAGAAGGAATTAAATATGAGGCAGTGCCGATGGCTAAAATTGATCAAAGATTATAATTGTGAGATTCTGTACCATCCAGGCAAAGTAAATGTAGTGGCGGATACCTTGAGCAGAAAAGGCAGAGAGAAGTTATTGAAGTTAACTATTCAAGAAGAATTGGTGAAAGATTTCGAACGACTAGACTTGGAGATTAAGTATCTGATGGAGACCAACGAATAATTATTTACGGTAATAGCGAGTCCAACTCTATTGGATAAGGTTAAAGAAGCACAAGGAAAGGACGAAGATTGCATTAACATCAAGAAGCGATTAACTAAAGGTGATGAATTGAAATTTAAGATTGATAGCACTAGATTGCTAAGATTTGAAGGACGAATTTAGGTACCGTTAGTATTAGAACTGAGAGAAGAGATTTTGCAAGAAGCGCACAATACGAGATATTCGATACACCCAGGAAGCACGAAGATGTACCAAGATTTGCGTCACCACTTCTGGTGGCCAAACATGAAGAGAGAGGTTGCAGAATGCGTTGCAGAATGCGTAAGTAGATGACTGACTTGTCGGAGAGTCAAGGCAGAGCACCAACGACCAAGCGGGTTATTACAACCATTAAAAATTCCAAAATGGAAATGGGAGCACATCACAATGGAGTTTGTGGTGGGACTTCCAGCAACGCAGAAAGGGCACGACGCCATATGGGTAATTGTAGATCGTCTTACTAAGTCAGCTCACTTTTTGCCGATTAGGATTAAGTATAGTTTGGACTAGTTAGCCAAATTTTATGTTAAGTGGCATGGGCTGTCGGTATCTATTATATCGGATAGAGATCCACGATTCACGTCAAACTTCTGGAAGAATCTTCAAGAAAGAATGGGGACACAACTACGAATGAGTACAGCGTATCATCCGCAGACCGATGGGCAAAGTGAGAGGATGATTCAGACACTTGAAGACATGCTCCGAGCTTGTGTGATGAACTTCAAGGGTAGTTGGGAAGATCACCTTCCAATAGTAGAATTCATATATAACAATAGTTATCACGCCAGTATTGGAATGCCACCGTACGAAGCACTATATGGGAGGAAATGTAGAACACCCTTATGCTGGGACGAAGTTGGAAAACGTCGACTGTTGGGACCAGAATTGGTACAGCAGACGGTAGAAATTATCAAAGTGATAAGAGCCCGACTAGTAGCAGCTCAAGATCGACAGAAGAAGTATGCGGACTTGCATCGCAAGAAGAGAGATTTTGAAGTAGAAAGTTATGCTTTTCTAAAAGTACCTCCCTGAAAAGGGAAGATTCGTTTTGGGAAGAAGGGCAAGTTGAGCCCTAGGTTCATAGGACCGTTCGAGATTCTAAGGTGAGTCGGTGGAGTGGCGTATGAGGTAGCATTACCTCCTGAACTTGAGCACATTCACAATGTGTTTCATGTGTCAGTGTTGCGGCCGTATAAACTAGACTACAGGCACGTTATTACCTATGAACCAATTCAAGTCGAGAAAGACTTATCGTACGAGGAAGTTCCTATCCAGATACTAGATAGGAAGGAACATAAGTTAAGGAATAAGATTATTCATTCCGTTAAGATTCTCTGGAGGAATCACGCAGTAGAAGAAGCTACGTGGGAGCTAGAAGAGAAAATGAGAGCGAATTATCCGTTTTTATTTGAGTAACCTTATTTTTGCAATTCCGAGGACGGAATTTTTATAAGGGGGGAGGGATGTAACGTCCACGAATTTGAAACTCCTTATTAATTAAATATGTGATTTAATTTTAACGAGTTAGTTTTGTGTGATTATTTAAACCTTAAGTGGTTATGTGAAATTTATGAATTGATTAAAGGGAGTCACTAATAGTTATTTAAATTAGTGGACTAACCCTAAGAATTTGATATCAAAGAATTGATAAGATTATTAATAATTAAATATTCAAGTCATTTGAATATAGTAGCAAGAGTTTATTTATATTGATTAATTGCAATTATGAGTAATTAATTGATAATGTGTTAATTAATAATTATTATAAATAAATAATAATTAATGTGTAATAGATTAATAATTTATAAAGTGATTATATGTTCCTTGATTTATTTGTGCAAAACATGCATATAGTTATGTAAGTAGTTAATTGTATATTTTATATTATACAAGGTGGCACATTAATATATCTATATATTATATATATAGACTATATAGTAGGAGTTATTACATTCATGTGAGTTGCATAATAATATTGATATATGTATGTGTACTACTAGATATCTTGTAAATTAGGAGATATATTGTATGCTCTTCAAATCATTATAACATATGATTATGAGATGAATGGTGTACACCTATTTGATAACCAAAGTCTATTTTATGTGTAGATGTGGTATACACCAATTGTAACATTTCATTTTGTGCAAAATGTTAAGAGTTATTTCCTTGTCCCATAATAAGAGTCCATTCTTTTCCTTCCCGCGTGAAATGCTATCAAGCCTAGCCTAGCTTCATCTTAATTTCACCAAAACTAGAGCAATAAGTGGATGGGGAGTGGAATTCATGATGGAGATCACCAACTCTTCCTTAACACTTGTGCATTCTTGAAATCCTTTATTTTGATTTGTGAGGTAATGACATTATCTAGTTAACCAATCTTCTATAAATGAGACCCTCACCTTCCTTGTTACAATTTGCTGAGAATTAGTTTGCTAGAGTGAGTATAGAGCAGCTAGATTGAGTCACAAAGGTATAATTTCCATTTTCATGTTTCATTTTTGATAAATTACTTATTGGGTTAATTCTTTGAATTAAGCATGAATTTGTTGTTAGTTGATTTGGGATATGTTTCTTAGTGTTATATATGATTATAAGTGTGTTGAGTTCTATTGGAAGCACTGTTTTTAAGGATTTTTATTGATGGGTTTCTTTGAGCTGAGAGGAGAAAAGCTCTTGTCTTTGATGCGAAATGGAAAGTAATTGCTCCCTAATTGTACTAGGGTGCGGTTGGTGATATGCCATAACCCAAACTTGGTTTACATTTTACGGCATGGCATGGCTTGCGCCCTAATTATACTAGGGTGCAATGCAGCTGCGCCAGGCCTGCACCAGCTAAGATAATTTTTTTTCAGTTTCTGATTGTGCTAACATGTTAATATATGGTTAAAACAAGTATGTAAACTAATGTACCACACACACATACACATGTGCATATAGTATGAACAAGTAGAACCATGTTAGTATAGCAATGGACACAACACTTGTAGCCTTAAAATGAGGTTTGTGATTTCAAACGTGAACTTTGTCATCTTGTGAGCATTTTGATTTTATGAACATGATGATATGGTTTTTATTGACATGAGATGCAAGATTAAAGTGATTAAAAACACTAGCATACGTGATTGAAAGATTAGACTATTTCAAAGATAAGAAACTTAAGGCTTTTCAAAGTGAACTTGACCAAGACTTTGTCTTATAAGATCTAACTATTTGAGCATGCTTGTGGCCTTAATATATGTTGTAAATGCATGAGAATTACATGCCTTGTATGTACTAAGTTGACTTAGTGTTAAATTCAAAGAAAATTAGAATGAGGAAGCTAATGTCATCAAGTAATGAGCATAGTATGTTATGACCATTCAAGCATGTGTATTAGGATTCATTATGCCTATAGACATATTGACATGATCATAGTTTGATTAATGTATGGTTTTCACTTATGCACACATAGTCATAAAGAAAGGGAAATTTCTAGAATATTAATTATGTGAGTAAGGTGTACATGTGTTGTATATATATACAAGAATGACTATTGAGTATTGATTGACAAAGATTGTAAAGCATGATGATTACATTACTTTATATGTTTGAATGACATATAATGTGTAAGCTAAACTTCTGGCATTGAATTCAAGTATGGTCATGTGTTATATGTGAAACACTAGCATGAACGTATGTTAAAATATATGTGTAATTGGTATGTTAGAGTTGAACTGAGTTCAGAGAGAAGCGTGACTCAACCTTGTTGTGCGCTAAGGGGACAGTGTGCTTGCCAGATCCTAAGCCTAGATCAGGCGTAGCTGCGCCATCCTGCAGTCTTGCCAAGATGAGCTATTTTTGGTTCTGAAAGTTAAGGCATACTTATATGATTACTTTACTTTGTAATGTGTGAAAAATATGTCATATAATAGGTTAAGAAGCATGCTATGTGTTGATGTGATTCTTTTAAGTGTAGACTCGTATTAGTTTACACATGCTAATTGAAAGACCGACTTGTTAATGTTAGGTCGTTTCAACGCAATTTAATTAAAGCTAGAATTATATTGTAGCTGAGCAAACAGGCAAGTATCTAAACCTTACGCACTACCTTTATTTTGTGCAAACAGGAATATGTTTATGCAAGTTCCTTGAAACCTACTTTTGTTAATCAGGTTTCCCTAAACTTACTCTATATTATATTGAGCAAGTATCCGAATTTATTATGTTGCAAGTTTCCTAACTTACACAACTTTGAGTTTGTGAATGTTTTCCTATCCTTCTCCTATTGCAATGAGTAGGATCTTGTTGAATTGAAAGTTATTAATTTAAGCTTGAAATCTTATTTCCAAGCATGCTATTAAGTGGTTTAATTACTTTGCAATTATCCCACATCGATATTATTGATATTCACACTTAGTGCACTTGAGTTCGTACAGTCTTAGACTTGTACATCATTAAAGTTCAATAATTCTTGGATTGTGTCAGATAGAGTCTGAACCTTTGTTCGGTCAGACAAACATATGAATTTTCATAAAAGCTATCCAAACCAAATGATGGTAAGGATTATTAGACTGAAAGAACACCCCTTTCTATGATAGGGGAGTGCAGGTATCTAATAAAGATACAATGAACAGATTTAAATGTTATGCATATACATAGAAAGTGCGTGAAATTTGATCCCTCAAGTACTTATTCGTAGCCAATAACAAAGGGTCGATTAGCTATTGATTCCATTGAGTGTTATAGTTCGAAGTCTATTTGACTAGCAGTTATTCTAAAAGCAATCATTATCTTTTCTTATTGTATTCATATTGTTGAATCCTTCAGATATTATACTGTTGAACCCTTTACCAGACATTTTTTTCATTCATCATGATATATCCTTATTATTGGACTTAAACTTGTTGATCAAACTTGTTGCTCATCCTTGCTATATCATGAATATATTGCAGCTAAGCCCGAAACCTCAGGAAAGGACGAGGGTAAAGGGAAGATGTAGGATTATTACGAGAAGCAGAATTTATCTTATGCTTAGTTTAAATTACGATTATGTAATGTGAACCCTAATGTTTATTTTAGGGTATGATTGTAAGATGATATTAAGGTTATCGTATCTTGGGACTAGTAACACCTTTTGAATGAACGACGTACGTTTATTATATTCTGCATTTTAGTTATCATATGTTGTTTAGAGGTGGATGTTTATAGTTTATCGTGATAACCGAACCGGGGTCTGAGGACCCGGATTCGGGGGCGTCACAAATCTTTCAACTTAAACTTTAACAGTCATAAGACTATAGGGACCCCCGTACTTAAGGTGATCAGCCCTTCGTACAATGTATTGTGTACAAACATCTCAACGCCTCTGCGTAATCCCCTATAAAAGGGTTGTTCATCTCAGCTTTTCAACATCTGAATCTGCACCAAAACAATTTGGTTTGGCATAACTTTTCAAGAAACGCTTGAATTTCATGAACATCTTTCAATATTCGTCTAGCTGAATCAAATAGCATAGACTTCTACAACAATTTGGACATCAATCGAAATATACATATACATATATATTCTCATATCTTAAAGAAATCTCAAAAATATTTTTATGTCATCATGATACCGCACTATATTTACAATCCGTTGAGGATTCCGTCATTTGGTGATTTTATCATACTACATCATACCATAGTGGGTTGACGATCCTTAGATCACCTCCAACACTAAGTAATACTGCATTGATGATTCCATCATTTTTTTTATCATATCTGCACCAGGTTCCATGATGCATTGATGATATAAAAAAAATAAATTTTGATATATTTCAAATCATTTTATCTAGCCAAAGCAATTAGCATAGACATACGAATAATAGCACTTTTTTTAAAAAATTCTTTGGTTCACTAGTGTGACCCAACATTTTTTTCCAAAAATCAAAAGTATAACCATCGGCATGAAGTCAATAAATTTCGAAAATCTAGCAAAGCTAGAAGATTTGGAATACCTAATTTTCTCCATCAACTCCATTTTCTATAATGATCCATTGCTTAACAGGTCTATCTATTCCTATCATCCTCAATACTCCATTCACACTTAAATATACCCCAGTTCATCAAACTTACCGCACATTAGATGTTCAGGAACTTGCCACAATAATATGAGTTTAAGAACTTGTCTTAGCCAGACCATAGGCGTCCATTCGCTAAGGGGTTCAAAACATACCATATTATTATGAGTCACGAACTTACCATATGCATTAGTTTTAAGAACCGCACCTAATCCTAATAATATCTGACTAATCTTAATAGTTTCTAACTATCAAATATACACATGAGAAAAGAATCACCTTATCGCCACATATACATTGATAGCGCGACACCAACATTCCAATGATTATCAATGTGATAAACTGAGTGCAAGCACAAAACCCTCGTACATACAAAGATTTGTACAACTCAGCCACCACATGAGTCCTCAATTGAAATCCCATCTAACTCTATCTTACTCTTAACTTGCTCTTTGCTCGATACGAATTCCTTGTACCACAACATCTATAACTCCTCGTGAGTTATCTCGTACTATTTCATAGTACATCAACTTCATAGCATCAAGCTATAATTATTCAAACATTACAGACCATCTATCTTTTATAACTTAAACTGATCACGTCGTGACCTTATTCTATAATCATCTCCCTTAAAATTCTTTTCTTAACTCGTGATCATTTTGTTTTACGATCCTCTTTCTTTCCTTTTTCATCATACGTATCCATTTTTTATACTTGGTACACATTGAGTCACTAATAGTTTAAATATGGTACGCTGAGTGGTTTCCCACAAACAACCAACAAACTAGGTTCTGAGTTGCTAGTTCGTATATACCTCCGCTCTATGAAGGAATCGTTTATCCCAGATACCATACATCAACTATTAAAGAGTAGAATTGTACCATACTTAAATATAACTTTTTGATTCTTAACTTCTTTATCATTCTTCTCTTATAGACATGGTCTATTTATTATCACCTTAAATTCTTATTATTGGAGTTGGGTAACCCCACATTTATATTTCTTATAACTCTATGAGATTCTTCTTTGAATCCCTTCACGCACGTTTTAATCCCTTCTTTAAAAATTTCTTAAAGTACTTCTTATTGTTCAAACTCTATTTGAGGTTATTCGTTCATTACCTTCACCTCTCTTCTCTAAGGTAATAGCCTAAGGTACTCACACCTAAGGTTTCTAACCTACAGCTTTGATACCAACTGTAACGACCCCAAAATTCATATAATTTAATTCTCGACTTTGGTCATTAATAATGCAATCAAACTCTAATTTTGAATTATTAAATGATAATACAAACATTGAAATTTGCGGAATAATTAAAATTTTCTATTACAA
The DNA here is from genome assembly GCA_020205615.1 of Panax quinquefolius. Taxonomy (NCBI): domain Eukaryota; kingdom Viridiplantae; phylum Streptophyta; class Magnoliopsida; order Apiales; family Araliaceae; genus Panax; species Panax quinquefolius. The sequence continues at coordinate 93,556,210 of CM035159.1, forward strand.
ACTATCCTCGTTCCCAAAACCTTCAACCTTTACATCAAAATTTATCAGATTCATTTTAATACTACAATAGTTTACATTGCAAAACGATATTACAATTTAACATTAATACATTATTCGGAACCTTAAACATGATTCAAATAATAATAACACAACCAAAGTGTGTAAATCTTCAAGTATCACATCTGATTAATTTCTTTCAAGTAACATATAGCTTTACCTTGAATCTTGAACCTGCAAAAGTGGTTTTTTGCAAGGTTGAGCTCGACAGCTCGGCAAAATCTAACAGTTTTCATACATCACGTAGCACATAATAACATGCTCAACATATATCTCATAAACATCGGACTAACATAACATACATGCTACAATTCATATAACAAGTATAAAGATTGAGTTCATTACTCAATCATCATGCTTTTAGTCAAACAACGTAGTCATAAATTGACTTTAACATTTCATACATTCAACATATATATAACACATCATGCTCTTTACAATAAAGATTTAAAACAATCAAATTCACATAGCAAATAGGAACTGAAGTACTTGCCTTGATTGTTGTTTACAATAATAACGGTTTAACAACTTACGATTATCTCGCACTTCACGTGCCCTCTACAATTATATAATCATGCACATCAACTATTAGTCACATAGCAATTCATAGTAGTTGTAATGTAAACTTTACTCTATATCTCATAACCCTTCCTATTATTAATACACAATTGTTCAATTTGATTGTGTTAACTTTAGACTTATAACTCATTATATTTCTTCTTAGTCAAACTCGAAGTTCATTCAAGTGTTTAAGTCTTTCTAGGACCACTTATTGGTTTTATATTAACATATTCAATATCTTATTATATTCATTTCATTTGATTTAAAACACTCTTTACGTTCATTAACCCTTATCACGGCGTTTCGACGTTTGTTCGTCACACGTCCAATTTGTCTCTCTTGTGTGTGCTTAATATACGTATTCAACTTATCTAATATATCATTTATTAATGTTAAGCATCATTATACTTTATAATATTCATGTTTTATAACTTAGAACAACATCTATTATCTTCAATAGCATTACACTTGCATACGTGCATGCCCGACGCCCTCCGATTGCCTCCGAAAACACAAAAGTCATAAAGATTACCATTTTGACTATTGTTCCCGAACTCAATTTTAAAAACTTAAAGAATAAAAGTTGTAGGTCTATTCTTCCTCGTTCCGGATCATCTTGAATCACCTCAATCGGAGTTCGTATGAAAACGTTATGCTTAACTTACTATAGTAGGTCAAAACAGTGCACCAGACACTGATGTCCGGTGCAGCTGCGCCCTAAATGGCCTTGGGGGCAGCGCAGCTGCGCCCCAAGTCGTAGAACAGCCCCTCAGGCTCTGCTCTTTGTGATTTTGCAGACCCATACTCCTTCCAATGATCATAACATGAGTTATACTCATCCAAATTAGTCCGTTTTCGATTATATGGATTCGTATCTCATAAAGCTACAACATACCAATTACCCATCAACTAACATAAACATTAACTAACCCAAATATGGATTTATAACTCATGTTCATACTAATTGTTCTTGTTTGACAAATTTAGCGAATTCATTCACTACAAATTCGTTTCTCAACCAAATTGGTTCGTTCAACTTGCGTTCTTTTCATTTTTCGACGTACTAAACACATCTATTATCAATTTCAGATTATATACATGATCTAACCATCAATTTAAGCCTTAAAATAGACCCAAAATACATATATTAAGCCATAAACCAAATTTCTTCTTCTAGCACTTGTTTCCACGAATTTGATTATATGAAAACCTGTTATAGATTACATATAACAAATTATACACATCTATTAACATTATATCATCAATCTCTTAATAATCTAATCAAAGAAAACTTAAGAAGTATAATACTAAAAACTTAAAATTAGATTATTACCTTTGATTAGCTATAAAATTTCGAACAATCTTCTTGTTTCTTCCTTCCATAACCCTCAAAAATTCCTTCTCTTAATTTACAGAGAACTTCTTCTCTTCCTCTCTTCTTTCTTCCTTCTGTTCTTTCTTAGGCTTAAGACAACGTAAAACTAAAACATACGCTAACATAAAAAAAATAAACTGACGTATAATAATAAGGCTACTAAATACCTATCAGTTATTTTTTTAATTTTAAACTTAAAAGCCACAAGGCCTTGTTTGGCAAAACCTATTAAAATAATGACTTAATCATTCCTTAAGCCTTGTTTGGCAAAACAAGATTAAAATTAAAATTTCAAAAGCTTTAAGGCTTTGTTTGGTAAAACCAAATTAAAACTCTTTTAATCTATTTCCATCAGTCATTTATAATATAGTTTATTGTCACACTTTATTTAAATAAATTTTCATATTCAAATTAAATTAAATCTAATAATAATTTATTAAATTCATTTACCACATAAACAAATACAATAAAATTATAATTTTATTTAATAAATTAACACATCACTTTGATTACAAAAAAATCAAATTAAAATAACATTATAATAATCCATATAATCTTAATAACTCTCTAATTTAGTTATTGAGTTAAATTAGAGTATTATCTCATAAATTTAATTCATCACTCTTTTATCTTAATTAAGTAAATTTCTATAACTCACGAATTATTTACTTACTAATAAATAATCTAACAAATATCTACTAAACAACAAACACATCAATTAAAATATTTATTTAATTCAATAAATATTTGAAATTATAAAAAAAAAATCTGGATTGTTACATCATTGTCATCATCCTAATGCTTATATTGTGATGAAAGTCATTTTTGGCTTACGTACATAGATGAACTGTTGATTATTGGTTTTATAGTTGTATATCTTTGGCTTACTTGCAAAGATGGACAGGTGTATGACATGATCATAACCACTAGTGATAATAACGAATATCCTTGGCCCGTAGTGCATGGATAATTTGATGATGTGATTGGCAGGATCATGACCATTAGTTAACAGTTGAATGTCTTTGGCCGTAGTGCACTGACAGACAATTGATTGGTAAGATCATGACCATTGGTTTTATAGTTGAATATCTTTGACCCATAGTGAAAAGGTAGACAACTGATTGCTATGATCATTGTTATTACATTTGAATATCTTTAGCCTTTGGGGTAAGGATATTGAGTAAACGTTCTATTAAGCCTTTGTGGCAAGGGAGAATTGTTGATTTACATGATTATAAATATGAATTGTGAACTTAATTATAATTTTTAGTGGTTCAGGTGAAGACAGGTTATAAAAGTTCCCTTTATCTTGGGTACAACAAAGAACTGTTGATGAGTATTACATGAATGAAATATTAACGATGGACTTTTAATTTGGAGGAGATAGTAGACATTAAGTTCTACTTGACTCTTCTAATGGATTGTTGATTCCGCTGCAATTATGGTTGAGAACTTTTATTATCTACCATATGTTCAATATCTCTGATTTATTCTGATGAAGGCTGTTGATAAATTAATTATCTTAGCCATAATATTCTTTACTGGGCTACTTATGCTCACCCTTTTGCTTCACAATTCCTTTTAGGTAATAAGAGTGTAGCTGGGTCGAGCGGGGATAACAGGGAAATAGTGTGATGGTCCAAGACTGTCGAAGTTTCTCAATACATTATAAGACGGCATGATAGGCAATATATAATTGTATTGAGGACCTAAGATGTGTGTGTCATATTTTATACGTCACTTAATAATTGATTTTGGTGAACAACAGTAGGGTGATGAGAACCCGACTTTGAAAGCGTCAAAAATGTACCTCATTAAGAATAAACATGATAGTAATCTTCTCATTTTTCTTTGGGGTCTATTGGGTCAACCAAGGATAATTTTGTGGATATATGATATCTATCATAACCTAAACGCATGGCCTCTCATGTACGAAGGTTTCCTTGAGCACTTCCTAAAGATTTTAATTTCTAAAACAGTTTTTTAACTGTATTTTTATGTAAAGTACCATTGTAAGGTTGTGGTCGAGGCACCATGAGAGTTACATACATTTGTATTAAAACTCACAGTTTAACTATGGTCGTATTCTGCACGACAGTTCAACAGTTGTATAAATGAAGTTTGTATTTGATTTTTATAGTGTGATATCTAGCGACTCAGACTGGGTCATGTGGACCTATTTTGGGGGCATCACAAATGGTATCAGAGCTATAGTGTAAGAGTCTCGAGCCTCTCGTTGGTGACTTCCAAGTCCTGGAATGCACCGAAGCCAGACTCTCCGTAGGGGAGGCCATGATGTACAGTAGCAAACTAATAGGTATCATTCTGAGGTGTTATCCAAGTAAAGGGATGAGACTAACAAATGGTATCAGAGCTTAGGGATATGGTCGCTGACGGAGATATGAGTCTAGAACTAGGAGGGGAGAGACAAGTAATACACTTCGCTAGTGTGTGACTTACCTAAGCTGAAATTTTTACTTGATAAGTTGACAAATTATGATATGTCAATTAACCTTTGTTTTGAAGATATATTCTAGAATGATATCTGAAATACAAGAGATGAGCAATGGGAAAATCATAATACAAAGGGAATAACCGGGAAGGCACAATCAGAAAAGAAAGCAAGGTATTCTCATCTCTTCGAACTACTAGGTACATAAATTTCGAGGGCAAAATTTCATGAGGGAAGATTGTGAGATCTCAAATTTTATGAAATGAAAGTATTCAATTTTCTTATAATGTTTAAATTGATAAAGGTTAAAGTTAAGGGTGATATTTAAAAATTTTGCAAAGTAAGCAAGTTGATATAAAATATTCGTTGTGTCGGGGAATATTCGATTGGTCAGGGAATATTCGTTTTAACAAGGAATATCCGTACGAAGGCACAATCATTGGGGACCCCACAACAGAAGTATTGTCGTAGTAAGAAAATGACAGAATTATCTTTTATAAAAATAACGGCGAAAGTGTTACCGTTAAAACTTTTGAACTACCCTTAGTAAAAGCGATGAATGGCGTGGTTGTATGTAGCACACAGTATTGATTATTGATGCTTACGTGAGAATTCACTCGGTTATACTTAATTATTACTACGATAATTCTTTGCATCATATCTCTCATATTATTGATTCAATTATTATCACAAAGATTATCATCGCATAATATGTTATATTATTAAATCAATAATTGAGACTAGACAAGTTATTCATATTATTATTTGTAATATTGACAATGTCTAGAAGTTCTATCAAGGAGAGGTTTGGTCACCTAATTGTATGCTTGATAAGGAGAAATCCTTATCGTAAAGCCCCCTTTCACGGGAGCGAATTGGTTGTTAAATATTGTGAATTATAATATTGATGATGAATAAGTTTGTGTTGATTAAAGATGAAATTGATAGTTCCATTGTGTTGGAATTATTAGTGTTAGTAGAAATTGACATTTATTTCGATAATAATTGATGTCTGGAGGTTATATTGACCAATCGGGTAATTAACTAGATAAATGAGAAATTAATTGCAATTGATTCACACGATTATAACTATTTGTTTACATGTGTGTACTATTGATTTACGTTCATTTACTATTAGGAGAGTTGGTGCAAGATTGATAATACTTGCATGACTAAGTTAAATATGGAGGTATAGATGGAGGTATTATACTGTAATTCGTATTTTCACATGTCTAGAACTATTGAGTCACATGATTTACTATTAGGGGAGGTGGTGTAAGTTTGATAATACTTGCAGGACTAAATTAAAAATGAAGAAAAAGAGAAAGGTATTATACTGTAATATTTTGAGCCCCAAAAAGTGCAATTATTGAAACTATATTTTTCCTATAAAGAAGCTCATTCTTCTTCATTTCTCACCAATTCACTAAAGCTATAGAGCAATTATTATAGAGATAAATTATAGAGAGAAAGAAGAAGAGAAGTCTGCTACCTCACTATTCCAGTATCCAGTCTTCTTTTCAGGTAAGGGGTATTATTATTATAGTAAGGGATATTATTATTATGGTAAGGGTATTATTTCTTTCGTATTCATGAAGAGAACTATTTTATTCCATTCCTTATTATTCATTGTTGGAATAACTTGTATCTGTGATGGACTCTAGTATACATGGTGAAATTCTTCCGTTATTCCATTATTTATTATTATGTTGGAATAACTTTGTCATGCGAAATCTCGCATACATGGTGAAATTCTTACGTTATTCCATTCCTTATTATTATGTTGGAATAACTTTATACATGGGAAGTAATGTATACATGGTGAAATTCTTCTATTATTCCATTCTTTATTATTACATTTGGAATATCACATGCATGCGGATTACATGACTTGGTTCCATTCCTTATTATTCTATTGGAATATCACATCTATCTGAATTACGCATGACTGGTTCCATTCTTTATTATTACTGTTAGAATATCGTATGCATGCGTATGATATTTATGGCGTGACATTTGGTTCCATTATTTATTATTACGTTGGAATAACTTTCATGCATGCTTGATCTCATCGCATGCATGGTGAATTCTTACATTATTCCATTCTTTATTATTACATTGGCATAACTGCCTCTATGCGGATTACCGCATGCATGGTGAATGATCCTTCATATTCATTCTTTATTAAATTGTGGAAATGATCTATCTACGTGGATTACTGCATATGGCGGTGAAAATCCATTTGTAGTTTCAGTATATTCTATTATACTCGTATGAGATATCATTTCTTTTGTACTCATTATGGAATATCATTTTTCTTTGGTATTTTTTTTACGAGTTACTATTCAAGGGTTACTATTCACCTAGTTACTATTCACTCTAGTATTGTTCTCACTTTGGTATTCGGGGCACTTTTGGTGTTTTGAGTACAATTCACAAGTTACTATTCACGGAGTTACTATTCACGGGTTACTATTCACCCGAATATTATTCACTCGGTATTTAGAGTACTTTTTTTCATGCTGTGGGGTATTATTCACGAGGTACTATTCCGAAGTACTATTCACGGGTACTATTTATCCAAAAATATTTTTCTTTTCTCATCCAAATTATTTTTTGTACATAAATATTATTCTTTAATTTT